>CALNHX010001996.1:0-196899 GCA_940337035.1 Agriotes lineatus | reverse complement strand
GGTCTAAATTTTGAACTTTTGGCACGTACATACGGACGTGACAGTTCATAATAGTTCTATGAATTTTATAAGTTTGAGGCTTTCCCACGGTGAAATGTGGCCTGCTCGAACCCTTCGTAAATTACCGCTATAAAGGATTACAATTCTACTAAAAGCATTTGGTCCCAGCTGCAAATAATTTTTATGATCGAGTTGCAACCGTTGCTTCTTCTAATCATATACCGGTCATATACATCACTCAATAATTCGGTTTATGAAGTAAACCCTGCATAAACTTACTCTAATCTATTCGTCAGATTGGAATATCTCCAGCTTCCCAAGCGAAATGCACGTTTCTAAACATCCGCTTGTTGTAATTTAAATATGACATTTTGCCTACGAATTCTACCGTAAAATATTTATTATACAGATGGCTTACAGCTAACTAAAGTACAGCATATTTCTACATAGTTCATTTAATTAAAGAATGCAAATCGTAACAGTAGCTATTGCTTATCATTATTTGAATAAATTAGCTAGTGTCCATATGTTTTTATTGATTGCTATCAAAAGTGGTTGATCTGCAGAAAAATATTTAAAATAATTACAATATCATAGTGTTACCATATTCTTTAATTGAAAAAGTCAAGGGAAATAGTGAAAAATTAATTGTGAAGCCTTGAAACGGAGATAGTGTTGCTTAACTCAGTAGCTAAACGTCATTTTGACGATAAATAAAACGCGTCTTAAAGTACGTAGTGGCAAAGTATGAGGGTTAAGAATTTTATAATATCCATGGAGATATTGACGCAAATTCGTCGAGTCGTATTATACTTCTAACTGAAAGATATGTCAGGACAAAGGTTGTCGCACTGTTAAAAACTTAGATCTTAGTACCTTTTACTTCAATTGGTACTATTGTTGTTTCTTTTTTTACTTCTCTCGTCTGAAAGACGAAGGAAGTATTGTTATCACGAAAAAATCACCTTCCGAGATTTTTTCAGATCTTCACGTTTCAAGGTCCCTAGATGACGAAAAAGAGGTTTGCTCAAGTCTGTCTGTCTGTCTGTCTGCCTGTTGGCAGTATAGCTCAAAAACTATTTGTCGGAGGAAGACGATATTTTGCATACATATTATATATCTACCTCGCATGAAACCGGTACAATTTCATAAAAATATATACAGGGTGAGTACCTTAAAAAATAAACCTTTATTTAGTTTTGTGTTAATTTTGTAATAAAAGGAAGTACTAACTTTCACATAGGTCAGGCTTTAACTTGCCAAAAATAAGACTCAACCGATAAAGTATAATGTCACAAAAAAGTAAAAATGTTTCAACCATTACACCGTGCTCTTCAAGAGACGCGCGCGCCGGACTTTTCCCGAATAGACGCGGTAGCGCAGATGGAATTTCGCCGTACTTATATCCTCTTCCGAAATTCGGTTAGGATTGAACATTCTGCAAACCCCAGCGGGATAATTTTTGTTTTATTTGAAAATGTATTTAATTTATTAGAAACGTGAAGATATTTGTACTCCTAACTTAATTTGATTTTTAAAATTATTTAGTGCCACAATGTTGACGAGGGAGGTTCTGGGTAAAGCCTTTTACAAATTTTTTTATTTACTTTAGCAAGGCAAATCTATGAAGGTACATAAATCTACTAGTTTCAACTCTATCTACATAGCGCTACTGTCCTTTTAATACGACAATTGACAGTCCAATGTAACAATATTTAGCTCTTGTTTAGTTTCACAGAAGAACGTAAAACAAAGTAGTAGAATCAGCTGGTAAACGTGTATTTTTGTTGATGATAGCTATGTCTTCATTTCCATCTTTTCAAAGTTCAGCAACATGAGTGGGCAGTGTTTTGCAATTTGAAATACGAAGATTCGGTGACAATGTCAGCATATCTTAAAATAATATTATGTTTTCCACAAAAAATGCAAACATTGATTATACCGACGAGCACAGTAGTGAGGAAGTCTACTTTGCAATAAACAACCTTTCAGGGACACAGCTAGAAGCAGAAGTGGACATTTTGGAAACATCAGCTGTTGAAGACATTTGTCTGACAGCACTGAGAGCGAGGATAGCCTCCCATTGCATCACCTTGTGGAAAAACAAAATGGGAAAATTGAAAAATTACGTTATCTATGCCAACTTAGAGTACCATGCACGGATTGAAAAGCTTTAGTTGTTATTTTTCCAAGCGTTCTTTCTTGGGTATAGCTATTGTTGGTAAGTAGATATGATGTATAATTGCAGGTCTGAAATGCATTGGGATAGTTCAACATTATTGTATGCAACGTTATGTTAATAAATCGTTTTAGATACACGATGCAAAGTATTCACTGCAATGATAACGCCAACCTGAATAAAGACACTCAACTCTCTAAAAATTTGTCCATTGCTTCATATAATATATAGAAGGTTCTTGAATTTAACGCTCACTGGACCATTCCATAGCTTAAATGAATCGATGGTATTACAAACATGGTATAAAACAATTATTTGGTCGTGGAAAGTCCGACAGAAGAGGTTTTCAACTGGATTAATTAGACTCCTACAACTGCATCACTACTTGAAAAACTGAAGTCCAGTGATGCTTCAATAAAGGGCAGTGGGATTGTAGTCTGCGGATGACAAGGCAATAATGTAGTCAGCATAGCATTTCCAACAGCACCAGTAGAATGATTTTCCCAAAAAGCGACACAGCAGCCGTATACAGGGTGTCCAAGATAAGGAGGGTCAGTATGGGGATCTCATTAATAGTAAGAGATACAAATTTAGTTAAATATGGAAAAGTTGCGCAATTAAATGACCAACAAAAGAACGCCTAGAAATACTTGGCATGATTTTTCGTTTTTGAGTAATTTTAAAAAACCCAATTTTTTTATTTCCTATTCAATTTTTTCTGGCATTAATATTAAAATTAGAGCTAAACTGACCAATCTTCTTTGTATCAACTTTTTATTGACATAAAGACTACGTTATCAATTTTTTTATACGACGTTTCATCTGCGAGCAACCATCATCAACTACATTTTTTTAAATGCGGCTCTTATTCTCTAATGTCAAATTTTAGAAGCCGTTTTTATTCATCAGAAAATTTTTAAATACGGACCTGTGTTCCAGAGCATTTCTTGCGTTGTTTCAGCTTTTGTAATTTTAAGAAAGGGGTAATCAGCCACACTGCATATTTTTAATCCTAAATAATCGCGTATGGTCTTTCAATAGGAAGTAATTGATGTATTGATTGTTTTTCTTGCATATAAACAATACTTAAAATTAGAAATAAGAAATATCCAGTGTGGTTCATTATTCTTTGGTTTAAATTACAAAGCTGAAACAATCTTTTTATTCTGAATTCAACAATGTACCGCACATGGTTTCATTACGTTTAGAGTCTTTTCTGACCATCATCAAGAAATTTTTGGCTACGGACCTGTGTCGTAAGGCATTTCATACGTTGTTTGAGATTTGTAATTTAAAGAAAAGCGTAATGAGATGTAATGAGATGGTTGCTCGAAGACGAAACGTCGGATAAAAAATTTATAACGTAATTTTCATGTCTATAAAAAGTTGCTTTAAAGAAGTATGGTCAGTTTCGCTCTAACTTTAATATTAACGCCAGAAAAAAATAGAATAGCAAATCCAAAAATTCGGTTTTTTAAGATAACTAAAAAACAAAAAATCATATCAAGAATTTCTATGCGTCATTTTGTTAGTCCTTTAACTGCACATTTTTTTCCTATTTCATCAATTTTGTATCTCTTACTGTTAACGAGATCCCCATACTGGCCCTCCTTATCTTGGACACCCTGTATAATTTACACAATCGGTAAAGGGGTCTAATCCGCTGCTTGTGGCCGCTTGAACCACTGCGCCACGATCGTACTCGCATTATATGCGTTTCTGTTGCGTTATATAGACGTTATATTATTCTGTCCCGTTTGTAAAGTTCACCCTGTATCTGTTAGGTCTCATATTCATTAAGGGTAAAGCCTGAGCTATGTGCAAATTATTATTTTTATCTATTTTTCAATTAAAGCGAAAAAAGAAAATTTTAATTTTTAAGGTGTTCACCCTCTATGCTTATCCGAAATTTTCTCGGTTTCATGCCAGGTAGGCATTTTGCATGCAAAATATCGTCCTCTTCCAGCAAATACTTTTTGCGTCATACCAGCAACATACAGACAGGCATATGGAACTGGAAAAACCGGTTTTATCGTCATCTAAGGACGCTGAAACGTGAAGATCTGAAGAAATCTCGGAGGCTGATATTTTTTCGACCGTTAGACGAGGGAAGTAAAATACAATGAAGACATGAGAGGACTTGACCAACCAGATGGAACCTTAGTTTGTACAGAATATCAGTTAGAGAGCAGAATTGATAGCCCTATCAGTCATCAACACAACTGCCTAAATATTTTGGATTTGATGGAGTTCAACATTTTATAATGCATCAAGAGAAACACACACGTGATGGGCAATTCCACAAAAAGTGCGATTGTGTGTGTTCAAAATGTTCTTAACTTGTGTATTTTACTCAAACAAAGTTTCTAAAATTAAACTAATCCACTATCGCAACAATAATAGTAAGAAACCAAGCTGTCATTGTTCTAGTGTACTCAACAATAGAGGTTTATTATGGACCTACCTTATTGAATACTATTTCTACATTTCATTTGGTTAGTTACCTACGTAAGACTCTAGACGTGCTTGTAGTATTTTTTTAGCCTTAACAATATCTAAGCTGGCGAGAAATCCGCTTGTTCCCTTTGAGGAGGATTAGTCATTAAACACAATAGTTGTCAAACACGGATTTCAGCACAAAATTATTGTATTTGTGATGATATTGCCGAAACTTGAACTCAAAATGTCATCAGTAGCTTCGCTACGGGCTACATTCATTATGATTTATACAGTTTATTGTAAAAGGTGGTTTATTTTTTGCGTACATATGCAATGGTATTGTGAAGCCCTTTTAGTCACGTTTCCGATTTTAAACGTCACATATGTCTATTATCTAAGCCCTAAGGCATATTGTTTTAGCAGATCAGGTGTCTCCATTGCTCTATATGTGATCATTTTTTGATGGTAGCGAATGTACACATTACATTTACATATTAAAACGCTATACTGGTAACGCCACCAAATGAAATCACAATTAACACCTGACCACCAGCTCCCGGAGATTTGCGATAAGAGCTGCGTCCCAGCATGCAGCTAAGCATGACGCAACCTCACCTAAGCCCCACTAGAAGATGGTCCAAATAGACAGAGGACTACAATGGTATAACAGTTGAAAAAACATTCTCAAGTTCTAACCTCTCTCTTGATCTGATCCGAAGCGCCGATCTTGGTACCAGAAAAAATGTCTCTAAAACTAGTCCAATAAGCTTTCTCTGGAGTCCCGATCTTGGTATCAGAGGACATCCCTGTTAAGCCAGCCCCCTCATGAAATTTCTTTCGCCACGCTGCTCTCAGTAGCGACAACCCTCATGCCCTTCGAACACCAGTCGGAAATACGCTGCCAGAGAGCTCATACAAGCATACGCAGGACCTTGTCTTGCTTGCCGCATTCGAAGGTACTTGACGTGCATCCAACAACGCGTATTAATCTCTTTTATTGTTTGCATTAGAAATACGTTTTGTAATTGAATTTAATTTATAGACTTGACATATAACATAAAGCGCAATATGCATACCCTTTCTGAAGTGTTCTGAATCTATTCACACCAAAGAGATAACAAACTATGGCTTACTGAACTATCTCTTTTGGCACATTTGGCACTACAGTTTTATTATCTACGCGGTCTGTCCCTTTTATTCCTAGATGGGTAGTGGTGCCCACTGAAAAGAATTTTTGGGTCATGTGGTGTTGTACATCCGCATATGATGGCCAAACCATTCCAGACCACTTATTTCTATTCTTTTGAAGTTGTATATTCTTGGATGCATTATTTTCATAACTTTTTCATTTCTAACTTTAATATTCTGAACTTGTCTTACATCCATGTAGTCATACGTCTTCTCTAAATATATTGTTGTTAATTCTGTTTTTTCCCTCATCAGCTACAGTTTTTAGTAAACAGACTGTCAGGACATGAACGTCCTGCAGCCAAACTACTTTGTTAGCTTATTTGCATGCCTACGTAATTATAAAATGTATTTTTTATCTCTTCTAAATAATGTGCTCATAACAATTAAATTTAAGCAATCAACTGTGTCCTTTCTCTCTCTCTCTCTCTCTCTCTCTCTCCCTCTCTCTCTCGCTCTCTCTACTGTATAGAAATTCTGGTTTGTACCAGCTACATATATCTTATACTCTGTTTCTTAAAATGCTTCGTCCATGTTTGGCTTACGCTGTTGGTATTAGTTCAGGACCAGCAGCTCTTCAATTTTTTATTTATTTTATATCTCTGTCTGATTGAACCCTTGGAATTTCTCGGTTCTGTTGCCCTATTGGTAATTACTTGTCTTCAATGTATTTCTTCCATTTTACCGTAAGTACATTTTTATATCTTTAAATAATGCATTTTCATTATCTATTTCGTCTTTGCTTAGATCCGTCCAGCTTAGCTGTACTGGTACTTGGTAAATAAAAGCATCTTCCTCCGTCTTCAGAGACATTGACTATTTCTTCTTGTCGTTCCTGCATAGGACTGTTGTTAACAGCCGCCTATTCTAGATCAGACACTTTAGACACTATGCCCGCAGGAGGTATTACAATTTCCTCCTAACCACCACATGTGGAAAGCATTCTCCGATTCGTCACCTGGGATTGCGCCCCTTAAGGATTCTAAGCTCCACCGATGGAGTTTTTTCTCTTTCTTTATATTATTAAAACGTTCAAATTTTGATACCTTAATCCTTTCTTAAATAGATACATTTCTGTCCAACCCCATTTATAGTCTACTTATAATGATAGTTGTCTATTTGGTACTGTTTGTTCATTCTGCTATTTATCTCAGTAGAATGAATTGCAGGGTCGAAGACTCGAATTTCTCATTATCTTGAAACATTGAATACATGCGAAGATCCTTTGCTTTTTTACACGTTCACTGCGAAAGTGTTATGTATACTTTTTAATTTCTATTAGTTTTCAGAAGGTAATTATCCTATACATATTGCAGTTCGATTTAATGCAACTGCATCTTTGCACGACTATTCTAAATAGTAGCAAACGTGTTAAAATTCTTAAATGTATATAGAAGGATTCTTTACAAAATCAGGTAATAATTGAAATTGTCGAAATTATATTTACCTCGAGCAAGCACAAGTAACATAATAAAAAATAGACTCTAAGCATTTTCAGTTAATGCACGACACAAAGCGAAAACTTTGACGTTATAAAAATGTTTTGTTGTTTTAAATAGTATATTAAAGTATGAGTGGATAACAAGGTCTTTAAAACACGCGCGCGTTTTCGAGCACGACGGCGTAGCCGGAGTGCTCGAAATAAAGCAAGTGTTTTAAAGACCAGTTATCCACGAATACTTTACGCTATTTTTTATTATACCTCCAATACTGGAAATAAATTACCCACTAAAAACTTCGAAATAATTTTTGTAGTGATAAATCAAGAGGGCATAATAATATAGCTGCTATAGTTACGAGAATTATTTACGTTTTTGTCGCGTCCATGTCCGTTGTTGCATTCAGTCGTTTCCTTGACAACCTTTAAAGCTCGGCGAGCTTTAATCGCCTGTATTCGCACGCTCAGGCGTGCTTTAAATGGCGATTTTGATGCAGGTATAATAAAAAAAATATTAATTTAGAACCAGTTATAATACCTTTTACGAATTTTATAAATACTAGGATTCGACAAGACTTTTTTTAACAAAATGTATTTTTATCTTTCAGGTAAGGCTGGCAAACGGCGTATTGATAAACATATGAAAACATTTGTTTTCGCTACTGAAACCGAAGGGGGTAAGTAAATTGCGTATTCTATTACATCCAGAAAATTAAGTTATCGTTACGGGACACCTCCGCTTCAATTTTCCCCAAATACCTTTTTTTTTTCATTCGAAAAGGTAAAACGTTGCTACTCTAAACTAGAACAGGATATTTAATATAAAAATATTTTACAGATAAAAAGACTTCGTGACTGATTTGCTAACGTAGCCGAAAAGGTAAACGATTGAGTGTTAACAAATATATGAAACATAGCAATTTATATATGATAATAAATACACTTTAGGGCTGGATTCTTGAATCAGTTAAATCATATCACACAAAAGTTCAAGATAAGGAGCTTTAAGTATCAGTGGCTCCATTAAAAGTGATTGTGCCACTTATATTTTTACTAGATGTAACCAACGGAGTATGCCGTGGACCATTATCACAGAAATAACAAGGGTGTGTCTAAACGGAGCGTGTGAGCGACCATGGTCCCATTCAGTAAGGCAGTAATGAACCCTCCTTATTATTCAACAAAATGTACTTGTGTTCGTAGTTTTAAAAATACAACTGCTAGGCATAATAAGTAATTGTTTTCTCGGATAATATCCTTATTAAAGTAATGGAAAGTTTGTGTGCAAAAACCCGATACTAGTAAACTGTCGAACGAAGCCTTTTTTTGCCGATGTAACACGGCATGTAGTGTTGTGATTTACTTAAAAGATATGACATTCAAATATCTTCTTACACATGTAATGTACATTTTTAACCACTTATTCATATTTTCAGGTCGAAACTGACAATTTCAATAAAACCTTCACATTTCGAAGCATACTATGCTAATAACAAGGTCATACTTTTACATTCACCAATTAGAGCCAAACCAATTTTAAAACTACGAAACAATAAAAAACACTTTTCCGAGGATTATTTCCTCTTAGGCTACACATTAAACTATGACCAAGGCTTTGTGTTCTCCAGAGACCGTAGGCCTCCGGAGGATTTCGATTTTTCATTATTCTTTTTTATTACGCTCTTCGAGGTATCAGGTGCGGTAATACCATCGTATGTCATTTATCAGCCCCTATATGTATAGTTTTGCGTGCCAGCGTTTTACAACTTTGAGGAGCGAGACGAAAGGTTCCGAATTTATTATTTACTGGGATATAGGAAAAGCCCCCGTTTAGTAAAACAGAAACCGTGCGCTTTATCCGAGGTGTGAAAGGGATGCTTTACTGTTATGGATGATTTCAATAACTAAATTTATACCTTTTTGTATGAGGAAGGCGGCTGGTACGGCTTAAACGAGGTTATTCACTTATATGTGGATGGAATGGTGTGAGGCTGTTTACGGACGCGTTTGAAATTGATGCCACTTTAATGAATGATCGCATTTACCCTCCATCTCAATATCAAACATTGTAGATCATAATTCTAGTAAAAGAAGGACAATCTCTACTTCGATATAAAAACATGAAATGCTACGCGCCATGGAAAGCAATCTTCTGTTTTTGTCAATCCATTAAATTGTCGAAATTAATCTTTATTGCAAGTAATTGATATGTGCATCAGGCACATGTGAATGATGTTAGGAAGTTAAATCGAAAACTGCTTTAGGTACGTAAAAAGCATGTTGTCTAATTAGAGTGAAGCTTCTCTGAGTAATGTGACCACATCACCTGGTGGACCACCAGTAGTATAGTTGTGTTTCCGTGCATGTGATTTATGATATTTAACTCGTACCTTCATAGTGCGTATTAATAGCGTCTAATATATTCAAAGATTTTATATAAATAGTCTGAGTAAAGATATATTGTGAAACTGTGGATCGTGTGCCATTTACTGATGCTGTTCAGTTTATCTAAATTTTTATGATATACAAAGCTTTGGTCTGGCTAATCGATGTTAGACAGATTACCTTAAATAAACAAGAATAAACATCGTTTGTGTTTTAGCATAAACACTATAAGAAGCGAGAGACGTAACTCCAAAGTTGTGAAATTTAGTGAATTCATTCATCATAGTATAGCAGCATTAAAACAATATTAGTCATGTTTAGCCCTATTAAATATTTCGCGCATTTAACAATTAAGCAGTGGCTATGATAACAAATCATCTGAATGACAAAGCCAGTTTACCGCGTTGCATCTCGACTGGAGCATTCGTTATCTCTGACAATAAATATCAAATTCACTCGAGGGGGTGATATGCACTATGCTTGAATAATGAACAGCAGAATTTGTCCTGAGCAAATACAAAGCTGGAATGCTATTTGGCTACATTAGTTCTCTAATGTGACGTATTTGTTATCGTTGCTATAGCTACACTACATAATTTACGAACTTGGCGTACTGCGCTATTCCACTTTACGAGCCGCGCTGGGTTTTGGTTAAAATCTGCTTTTGCTAATCACCCTGTGGTTCCAATAACAGCTTTGTATTTATTTCCCCGTCCTTCAGTATAACAACTGATTAATTTTTAAGAATAAAATTTGAATTAAGCGTAAGCAACCAATTAAAACATCATCATGTCTGGTAAAGGACCTATTTAAAAACACATTTCCTTATTTGTAATTAATTATTATATTTGTTTAGCCAGAGCTGTCTTCTGGATAAGGTCTAAATTGGGAGTTGGAAATTAACTAAGCATCTAAATTGTTCCTGCCATTTAATTAACGTACTTTTCGTTAGCTTTAAAACTAACTTTTTTAGAATAAAAATTATGTACCTATGTATTTTTAGTAATTGGATAACTATTTATTTAACCCATTTTTAGTTATCGAAATATTAAATGTTAAATACATAATTTATATTGTGAACAAATTAGCTTCTAAGCCAGTGAAAGATACGTTAATTAAATAACATGAACAATTTAGCCGCTTAGTTAATTTCCAACTCCCAACTTGCTTTTAATGAAAATACTTTTATTAGGTTCTGCTTGGAATAGCACTGTTGTGAGTTATTAAAATATAAAAAGATATTCAGTATAGAATATCTATACAGGTTCAATGTAGATATGATAAAACAGTATAAGTCCAGATGTAGCACCTTGCAACACTCCGTTCAAGCAAGAACTGAGAACTTTATTTTTTTTTAATATCGACAATGTTTTACACTGTAAAATTAATTTACAAGTAATCAACCTAAAAGTGCACACAACTATCTCATAAAACAGAGTAAATGCATACACTTGCTATAAATAATAAGGTATATAGAACACAAGAAAATAGCCTAACGGTGACGTCACGGTTACAAGCTGTAATTTATCAAACCTATTACACTGGTCAGAATTTAACCCGTAAATTGACAATATTTAATGCCCTCCCTGACCGGGAGAAGCTCAAAACTGGTGTCAGTGAGGCGAATACTCGAATAACAAACACATACAATAAGAACATCCAATGTACTTCCAATTATAAAGGTAGGTAAACTTTAGCTGCTAAAAGAAAGAGGTGCAAACGTGTAGAAACTATAAGCTCTGCAAATGCCACCCAGAAAAGATAATGAATAATTAGAATGTAATTCAGAGTCAAAAATATTAACCCAAATTAAGATTTGAAGTAGTGAAGTGCAAAGGGCTTCAGCTCCATTGTGTGATGGCAAGGCTTCCTCCAGACCTGGGGCACGAGACAACGAAGATTCGGAACTGACAATGAGCTATGACTATGATATCCTCACAGCGGAGCCGACAACCCACAGGTGCCACGTATGCGTATCCGAAAATCCAATCACACTCAATTTTTGAGTACCAGGCGGCACTTAATCCATTATAGAATCGTCCAACACGTTTAAGCTGTTGGAAGTCTTAACATAAATCCGGTTAAATACCGACTATGCACTTGCGGCAGATGGCGATAGAACGACCAGCATTTCCAACCATCTAGTTTAACGGGCTAGTTCGTGTCACCTTGGTATTTAACAATTACCTTGTTGCTGTGGAACTAAATTGCATTCTATATATTGTAATATCCCTTGACGGGAATATCAAACGGATTGGCAGATAAAGCCAACATAGACCTTCAAGTCCAGAAAGCTCAATCAGAAACCATGGAACGAGCATAGTAGAACCAAAGCAACATAGCGCGTGGTCTGGAGAAGTGTTGATTTTGAAGAAACAATTAGGAAACGTGTTTCACAAATTAAAGGAGACTGCCGATCTAGAATTGCCAGTCGAAATTACAAATGCTAAATGCACCCAGTGGTCTGCGTACCACGATACTGCCGGTACGAAGTAAGAAAAGACACAGACAAAGACATCAACAGCCAATTAAGCGTGAAGTGTTCCAGACAATGTCGGCGTTCGAGCTAATAATCATATAAGCACAGCGCAATTTAAAAATACGGCCATAACCTTGGCATTTATCGGTTTCAAAGCACTAATCTTAAATGATGTAAAATTAATCCAACAATATGAAGACGTTATTAAGGAGAAAGTTGGACAGCATTATTTGATAAATAATGGCGTGTTACGATGGCGTCTCGGAAAGCAGAGGAAGAGGAAGAAAATACTAATTGATGAAAGAGTTGAAGAGTTAAGGTTAAAGAGTTGCAATAACACTCAATTCGACTACATAAATCATATTTTATGTTTATTTTCTTGAAGAACAGCACGCTTTAAGCTGTATAGTATAGGAATGTTCTTAGGGCACTGCTAGTTCACTCAACTTACACGAATCCAGAATTAGTAAATATTGTTTTCTTCTCAGTTGTAACCAATTAGGAATAAACACAGGGGGGACATTGTAACGGGCTAGTTCGTGTCACCTAGGAATGTAACAATTATCCTGCTACTGTAAAACTAGATTACAGCCGATATATTGTAATGTTTAGGTTAAGTCAAATATAAATATAAAATTAATGTTCCACGGGCTCGAATAAGAAAGCGCAAGCCAGCTGATTGCTGACCCGGTGTGCTGTTATTAGAACTGCATGCGATAGAGTGACGCAGCGGCTTGGTGCAACTTCCGCACTTTTGAGGCAACGGGTAGGGAGTCGCAGGTAGAAAGCGACCCAGTGCGGAGGCACCGAGCAAAGTTTTTTGGTCTATAAAAACGCAATCAACATTTATATATTACCATTGTGTATTCTTATTATGTATTTTCATGCATGTATGTTCTATTCCCATATCAACTGTTTGGTTTTTATTTCTGGTAGGTTTGCATGTATAATTACAGAATTATTGGTGATAACAAGCAGGCTGGAGCAATCTATATTCGTATAAACCTTAGCCACACTGAGGTAAGAGCGGGTCTTATGCTTCTACGACTGAGTTAAATACCAAACAAAGGACAATCAAAATTCATGTTAAAGTTGAGTATAGGGCACGGGAAAAATGCCACATTACAATCTAACAAATGAAAGCTGGACGCAGTAGCTGCAATGTGGTAAGGTTAACAGAACTACACCATTTTCTTTTGTGAAATTCATAACATAGAGAAAATCTCGTTTTCCACTGAGCAACGTATTTCATTAACGAAATATGGCATATATAGATAAAAGTATTTTTACACTTAGCCACCCAAATGAATTAACAGTAACTTAAGTTCTACGGAAAATACCATTGAGCATTTGTTCTCCAAAATTGTGCCACGGATGAAGATCGAAATGAACGAACCGCTTGAACATGTTGTGGCACACAATGTTATTCAACTCCCTTGTTCAGCCGGCTTCCCAAATTCTAGTACAGATTTGACCACATGACCATATCAGTCGATGTCTAATGTATTTGGTACTTCACGTGTTTAAGCATTCTTCACAACAACCCAACAAAGAAACAACCTGATGTTCTGCTTTAATGTCTAGAATGCATGCCGAAGAGAAACACAGACGTGTCATTCTTTTTGTAGAAATTAAACTAAAAGGAGACAGCGCGGCCCATGGGTGGAAATGTCCCTTTATATACTATATCACTTACCCACTATACACCATAGAGCAATTCTGAATAAAAATAATAATACGTAGAACAAATCAGCCTGGCACTGGGTTATAACCAAAGTAAATATATTTATTTTATCCTATTATGTTATTACGACAATAACTCCTTCGCAACGAGTTGCGTTAAGATGCATTTAACAACACTAGTGTTGTTAAGAAAAATAACATAACGATACTTTATTAGCATTAATCACATGTTGACAGCACTGAAATGTATTGTCAGTCTATGTCAAATTCGATGTTAGTAGGTTAGGTTTTGTTTGTTATTTGACACAAACAGACGCAAAAGTTAACCTGAAAATCTCAAATTTAACATAACCTGACAGTGCTACCACCAATACAGTATTGAGTTTTTATTTTACTAGTGATACCACCACTCGCTGTTGTGTCATTAATAACCATTTTTCCTATTTTTTCAAGATTAGTATTTTAGGATAAAATAAACCGTGTTACGATATACGTAACGTTATTCGCTTTCTACATTACTCGAGAATTTTAAAGAACTCGCTCCTAACGTCGCTCGTTCATTCAAACTATTCTCTTGTAATGTAAAAACCTTGATAACGTTACTTGTATCGTAAATTACTATTACTAAACAGTTCGCTCAAAACAGTATTTGAATTATGAAACCGTGAAAAGTACAGTAAATTACAAATAAACATACCATGTCTTGTTATATCGGTAAAGTAATTCAGAAGATAGTTTACCAGAAAAAAAATTGCATAATCATAACTAGATAGCGTATATGGTCCATGTTCCACTATGTACCTGGACTCTGCATATACCGCTTATACGTACCTATATATTCAACCATTCAGGTATCCGTTTTTCAAACTTCTGCTCTATTTTTCTTGTCAAATATTGTGTTACTTACTCTTTCTAGTTTCGTCACGCTTCACTTTTCTAACAACAACTAGCTTGAAAGCGAAATCATATCCTTCATTTTTTTTTGTCTTTTTCTTCTTCTCTTATGTTATGTACCTGTTGTATCCAGAGTGTCATCCAATCAATTTTTGGGGCAACCTTGACTGATTGTACCTTTTGGACCACTCTCATGTGCTATTTGAGCTAACTTCATATTCTTGACTTGTGTGTTCCACGCTTTTCTCTGTCTTTTAGCCCTGTCGTCCTTAGTTCTTCACAAGAATATTTTGCTCTTCTTATAGGAAGCTTTCCTATGAGACACACTAAATAGCTTTCCTACTGTTTAATTAATGTGGAAGTAAAAATATGTTAGATGTTTTCAAGTCATATAATAAACGAGTGCTGCCATTAATATCTCATAGTTGTAGTACAGGTATAAATAGTTGTTAATGGCCCCAAGTGGTTTTCTTGCCGTTAAACGGTTACTCCTTACCCGAGCAAGTTGCTTATTTTTATATAGATTAATATTGGGAAAGTTTTGCAAATTATAATCTGGTGTCTCATAGCTTGTGACACAGCTTCGTGGCTTCTGCAGCGATCAAGCTTTTATTTATAGTAACCTTCTATGTATTCCACATCGAAATTATAGACCTGAAAAAAACCATCGAAATTAAGGAAACAGCGCCGCTGCCCGGCCTAAGCTTTTGGATAACATAAGGCATGACAGTGCGTCTCTGTACTCCAGCGATAAGATAAGAACTTTATCCAAACTACCAGCATTTTAGATTGACATCCACGCGCCCATTTTGGAGTAATAGTAAAATAATGGAGTTCCAGGTTAGCAGCAAACCTTCGCTTCACCTTTTAACATTTAGAATTTTTTATACATTCTATGTTGATCAGCCTTTATCTATACAGTACTTTTTATTATAATTAAATTAAATTAAATTAATACAGTTGATTTTGAGTTTTATTGCCTCTCTCTGTGGCTAATTAAAAATATTACTATTTGATTTTGTTTTACTGTAATGAAGGGTATATTGCTCTTTCTATAGTTTACTCATTTGCAACTTATTAAAACTTTTGCGCCGTCTAAAAATTTGAGGCTTGTATCTGCAGGGTTAGGTTGTTACACTGTTGATAAATTTAAGCATTGTATGGCAAATGCTCAACTATGACGAATGACAGATAGTTTCAAAATATTAATCTCAAAGAAATCTGTTCGAAACACACAGAAATTAGCGTGCTTTGAACACAAATTAACCAACAATTAATCAGTTTACCTCAGGTAAATTATAATAATGTTTTTCTAATAATCAAGTAGTCTGGTTACCCTGGAATTTGCTTTTCAAGTGCAAAATGACGCCAACTCGCATTTGTTTTTTCTTCGATCGGGCTTCCGGTGTCCGCTAAAGGACGCCAAGATGTATTTGCTTCCTGGAAAGGTTTATCTGCTGCTGCCTGCCTCTAGATCATGGAATAGAACTCCTCTAGGTCCTGCACCTTGCTGCCCGCTTCTCGCAGCTCCCAATTTTGTTGAATTTCAGTTTCTAAGACGATATGACACAGGCTCAGTTCCAGGTCGAATTTACTGTGGAACTGCACTCCGGAATACTGCAAATTTAACCACAGCCGGCTTCTACCCACAGGGGAATAAATAAAACGCACAACTGGACTCCAAATGTTTACTTTTATCAGTAAAATTTACCAAAATAGGAGGCCAACTGACACAAGCTTTCGGATTGGCTTGACCAACAAACAGTAGCAAACGTCTCTCTAGGTCACCATAGCAACATGATTTACAATTGTTTATCTGTAGCTGTATATTATTATATCTTAATTTTTAATTGTTTTTCTAAATGTCATTCAGGAAACTCTAACTTCACAATTGGTCGCATTTTTACATTAGTTCCACTTTTAATTAATAAACACTGATTCATAAGCCATTTAGCTGCATCATCGGTTGTTCGCATTTCAACATTAACTCAAACGCTGCCGTAAATCTCTGTAACGCTTCGAAACTGCTTTGGATTAAAATGACTTCACTATCGTGTCCTTACGTTACACAATTAATCTGTCAGTCACCTTAAACTTAGCTATATTTTCCATATTGAGCACAAACTTGACTACAAGCTGATCGCAACCCTGTTAATTAATTTCAGTTATTGCTAATCATGTTTTATGTAATTATCAATGTATAGTGACTCTTACTGTTGCAATAAATATAACACCAATTCTGAGCCTATTTGAATCTTTCATTAGCATTCTTAAGGTAGCAATGTAACCAGAGTTGCTGTAAGACTCATACCATTACAATACGTATGTTTGCATGGTTTGCGTAAAACATTTTGGTTTACTACTGCCTTTTGGTTCTGCGTTGCTTCAAGTTTTTGACACGTATCTGCATGACCTTTGTCGATATATAATGTCCTTTAAGATTCTATTTCATTTAAGAGGGAGGTGATCCGTCAAGCTTTTAGCGGAGATGCCTTGATATGAATCATCTATCTTCTTTTCACATTAGAACCGTTAATAATAATTGCTATTCGTTGATATATCTTAATTTCTACCATTAACATTTATATGTTCTATAATGAAAATATTTCTCATAATTTGATATTTCAGCCACTTTAAAAGGTACTTTACAATTTTATTTTAAAGGTACTAATAAATTAAATTTGTTTCCGTGCTCTGAAGATGGAGTTATAATTGGTATGTCAACTCTTTTTCTATTCTATACGGAACATGCTGTACATTATTATTTTATAGGGACGACTACTTTGTGAGCTGCAATAACAAAACGGAATAAACAATACAGTCACTTTTACGTAGACATCATAAAACAAAAGAGTAGAGCAAACCTTCTCAGCAACTGCTATTTTACTGACGTATAAAACTTTACTCGTTCATAGTTTTCTTGTTATTGCCGGGAACATAACGAAAATATGTCTCCAAAAAGAGGAAAAACGCGCTTTTCATTGAGAGCACTGTTTTATTTCAGGACTATTCGCTCAGAGAGAATTTTTTATTAAGACGCTGTTGCCATTAGCCGCAGCGGCTTAAAAGAGGGTATTTAATTAGCATTAAAAATCGATTTCCTGCATCCAGCTAATAGTTTATCAGAAATTTCCCCGACCTTCCCAGATAGGTAGCTAGATAGGCGAAATTTATTGCCGACCCAAGCTATCTGCAATAGATAGGGATTTCTAGGCGAAATGAAAATTTAAACAGGCGCAAAACTGTTAATGAATAATCGGGCAAATTTACAAGGGAAGGGCGTGCTGCGAGACAAAGGGCTTCTCGAGGACCAAAATGTTCGACATAGTTTAATCAAAGATGCTGAGAAGAACAGGAGGTTGCAGCAGCGACAGCCAACAAAAGCCACGTTTGAATGCGGATGAATTTACATATGTTGTCGGGTAGTTAATTTTGAAAAATACGCCTCGATTGTGTTATTAAATGTCAAGTATGGAGAACTTTAAATATGTGAATTGAAGTGCAAATTTGGTTAATGTTAAAAACGTCGTTAATTGTCCTCGAGCAGCACAATTATATAAATCTGGAAATGGCACGAAGTTTGACATGGAAAGCTGGAGTGTCGGTTTGCAAACGCTCGTCGTTAAC
Organism: Agriotes lineatus; assembly: GCA_940337035.1. Classification (NCBI taxonomy): domain Eukaryota; kingdom Metazoa; phylum Arthropoda; class Insecta; order Coleoptera; family Elateridae; genus Agriotes; species Agriotes lineatus. The sequence continues at coordinate 178,587 of CALNHX010001996.1, read as the reverse complement.
GATGTTCGCTGCCAGTTTGCAAGTCGGCTTTAATCACAACCCAAAAACTTCTTGCAAAATTAGATTTGCACCAACTCGTGTTGTTTTGAAGCCAGCCCCAGGTCATAACCTACTTTTTTAGATTTACCTGGTGGGTTTGTTTAATTTTTGCATCAACCAAAAAGGCACATAATGCCAGTTGAAGAAGATTATACCTGAAAGGAAATTATTTTTTAATAAGCATCCGTTTTATTGTTACAGTTCAGAACGAAATTAAATTGTCGTGACAGGTAAATGAACTAACGGAGCACATGTACAAAACATGGGAGAAAAAACTCCCATAGAGACAGTTCGCTAAACTAGTTGCGGAACTAAATTAGCAAGGATACGCAAACAGCACTGAATGAAATAAATGAAAAAGCAAAGCGCGCCCCAAATGAGTTTTTTAAATATATAAAAAGTCAACGTAACATGAAGTGCTTAATGGATACAGTAGAAAAGTAGCTGGCTCGGGAGATGAAAAAAAAGTGAAAGAACAACAGAAAAATGTATACTGTACATCCTCCTGATGACATTTTTTGTTATTGCAGTTTTTCGCAGGTTAACACTCTTCTTCTTCAGTAAAACAGCCATTTTTTTTACATTGCCCAGATGTGGGGCGTTACACTCCATAAAGGAGTGTGAGCTAACAACTGACATCAATTTCCATGCAAACCTTTCTTTCTTCCCCTTTACACTATAGCGGTAGCAAAATGGGATATTCTCTTTTATCGGGTTTTATAGAAAGAGACTTATGCAAGGTGTCTGCTAAGTATCAAAATTTGAGTAGTGGTTCTAACCTCCAAAATAAGTAAAAACCGCTGACTACACTATGTCCGTCTTTGACCGTGTTAGATAATCAACGTTGCGTAGTGCTAATGAATGCATAGCATCCAATGGATAATACCTTCAACATCATTTGTAAAGTGAATTGTATTAATATTTTAACTAGCCTACTATATACAACACAAATTACGTTAAGTGGACAATCTGCGTGGACTGTAAAAGCTTAGGAGTACTAAGGCAACTTAAACTTCTATGAGACCTTAGATGCCCCATCAAAGGCACAGACTTAATGCAAAATGTAATGTACGATATCAAACATATAAGAAAAGGTTAAGGTCTGGAAATACTGAATGGATTCAGTATAATACTGTGTTTCGATATGCACACAAGTTAAACTTCACAGTATATTTGAAGACTTCAGCCCGAGTCATGGAAACACTCCACAAAATACATAAATCAAGAGACTAATTACGTGCACAACCAGCCAGTCGCTTACTACGCAAATTACAGGCTTCTGGAGCAGATTACTATCTCCTTGGCGATCATCTATAGCCTAAGCCACATTTAGGTCAAAGCCATCTCAAGAAAATAACTTGCAAGGCCGAAACAAGCAAACTGGATCATGGCAGCATGTGCACAATACGGGACCAGAACATCTGAACACGGGATTACGACAGCTCGACACAATATCATTCAGGGTATCATTTCGAGATCAAAACATCTCGTTACGGAATAGCAGCACCAAAACAGCTCTATGCAGAATTAGAACAGGATCAAAACCGCTAGAAATACCGCGAAAGTTAAACCACGGCGGCAAAAATTACCATGTGTAGCTTATCCCACAGGTCTAAATCGGGCTGACACTAATTGATCGCTTTTAAGACTAGGATGCATCGGCAATAAAGCACTATCGTCCCCCCCTTCTGCACAAACAGCTAAGTCCGTTTGCACGTTCGGGACGCCATTGGAAACAATAGTTGCTTTTACACCGTGTCGGTGACTGTCATCCGACGACACCGAGATCGCTGACCAGGAGACGGCCAATCACTGCCACTAGAATCCATCCTCACCCAGTCAGCCGAGCACCTAGATAGCCTACAGGGCATCTAAATTCCATGTAGGGAGGCACCCAGAGCGTACGCTAACTACCACTCATTTCTGTACTGCGGCTCAGCATTTCTGCCATGCCGTGCACACCTCATTTAGAACGTCGTCAGCCACTGCTGCGAAGCAATACGCCAACGCAATATGCATGCTCCAGCAGCTGTGGACCAGGATGGCCTCCTAAGTGATAAACTCGGAAACGCTCTAACGACGGTCGCTACGCATTTCGGAATGTGAACCAGATTTTCTCCTGACCTTCTTTCAGTCGACTGCCCGACTCGTCTTGGATACTAATACATCCGGCTACATGTGGCCGACACCTCAAACGACGGGTTTGACCACACACGCGCTTAGGATTCTAGGGCAGGATTGCTCCTGATCCGATACCCAAACGGCGGCCCCGCGTTTACCCCTTCAATCCGTCTTATTTTGCTCAACTAACTGTAACAGTTCTACCACTAGAAGGTAAGGGTACGGTCTTGCACTGTACCGAGTAAGGGCCTGTCCGTGTTCTCCTGGCTCGTCCTTGTGCCGCCTACATACGGGGCTTCCCTTCATGAAGCGTACTCGTATTAATCAGACGAGTAACTGTCGAGAGTGGACTCTACCACACCTATTAGCTGCTATGCATTTCTGCAGTTGCAACATTTATGCCTGCGGCAACCTCACCCATGGTTACGCAGCAATACTCCAACGTAAACGCAAGCCTCCCCAGTTATGGGACAGGGTAGACTCGCCTTTTTAAAAACAGATTTACTGGGTCAACTCCGTGCGGTCTGCTCGGGATAGTTTGTCTCGGTTAGGCTGCTTGACACCTGAAATGACGGCATCTCGGAACCAGGACCAGGTTCGTACCTGGCCTGGTCGTTAGTCGACTGCCCTACTCGTCTCGGATACTAGTACAGACTACCGGGCTAAACTAGATAAACCAGAACTGCTCCTAGTGCGACAGCCCTAATAGCGGTCCCGCGTTTGCCCCTTTGATCTGACCCTTTCTGCTCAACAAGCTGGAACAACCTCTCTACTGGGAGGTAAGGATACGGTCTTTAGAACACTGGGCTGTTTAAGGGCCCGTCTATGCTCCCACCGGTCGCCCTTGTGCCGCCTGCATAAGGAGATTCCCTTAGTATGTGGATAAGGGGTACATACCCTGTAGCCAAATCGGGATGGCAAAGAGAAGCATTTAGCGCTGACATAAGCGGGATCAAAGTGGACAGAAATTGCGAACGATCAGCAAAGAAAGTATGAGAGCCAAGCCGCGACAAGGTTGGCAAAATCAGAACGCCGGCGCGGTCAATTTCAAATAATACATCGCAATAGTAGCTCAAACTACGTTGCTTTCTGCCCGTAATATATGTTTTCTTATGTTTGCTTCATTATCTCTTCTTCTATGAGCATTGTCTGGAAATGATGACGTCAAGTTTTCATACCATATTTACGTGGTTTTATACTTGGTAGACGTTTGTTTTCTTATTTTTCCAGTCCTTTATATAATTATTTATGTAACTCCATTTTAGTGCCTCCATTTTCAATGACGTTTGTGTCTTATTTTGCACTGTAAACAGCAAATACAGTTTAAATCTTTAATCGCGATATATTTTGGTGCTACTTGATCCTCTTTTCTCCAAATGAAAATACCCACACCAAAGTTGACACTTTACTAACACAAATGCGAAATCAGTATTTCCAGTGCGAGATCATGGGTTTCTTGTTGGATTTAGAACTAAGTGTTATAGTTGTCTAATGCTGTTCAGACCGCTAGTATTACTTTCTCTACTTCGTATTCTTCTTTTGTTTTTAGCAATAAGCTTTAACCCTGCTTTGCAACTTAATTTTCTACTTGTGTTAATAACTTTCTTCGTGTTGCATATTAAACTCTTTCTGTTGAATATCACTGACTTATTTGTGGTATATATATATCTTGTTATGTTTATCACATTAGCACATCACTGAGGGGGCGAGATCATAGGCGCGCACTTGGCAATTAATGCAGTATTTCCTTGTTGATGGCATACCTACTCGAACTATTATGGAAAATGTGTACGGTCATTACTATTTGTGTGCGAAGTTGCTGATACCTATAGGTTTACACTACTTTCTAGAACATCTTTTAATCGTTCCCGGATAATGTTATAGTCTAATTTACGTGGATAACAAATTTCAAACATCCCTTTATAGCAACAGCAAACATGTTTTACAAGAGAAAGAAGCGTAACGAAGAGCTACTTTAAATATGTGAAAAAGTTGGAATACTATAAGAACTGTAATTAATAAAAATAATAAATGAGGGTAAGATCCTTCAATAATTCAAATCTTGCACTGTCCTTTAGTCTATAAAAAATTGAGCATTTCTAGAAAATATTTTAATACTTTCGTGTACCTGCTTTAAAACTACTTTAAAAAATACGCCATAAAACTTTGAAAGTACATATTGCTATTTCCCGAACTTTCACAGCTTTTTTCACTCCCTTCAACTGACTCTCTTTACCACGATGTAAAGCTCACGACTTCCCAAGAAACTTACAAGCAATATTAATTAAACGTCAAAACTAGTTAAGCTTGGCAAAAAGGCGATTTTATAGCATGCAGGTCGGAGCGTAATTTGAGCGGCTGTAAGGATTAAGTTGCTTTGTATCAACTTCGCATTTGTTATGCGTTTGCCACACAATAAGCGTTTCATTACCGGAACAGCGGGGTTTAAAATGAGGTCTGGTTGTCTTGTAAACACTGTCATGTTTTACCAAGTTCACATTAGTTATTCGCTTATAGCTGTCTACTGCTCTACTTACATCTTGATTAAATGACCGCCACAGTTCAGACCCAAAGTGGAGTGGCTTTAACATCAAAGCTGTAAATTTGACAAGTTTTTCGACCAACCTACGACCCTACCTTTTATCCTGTTGCGCCGTTTGTTTTGGGATACACACTACTGTCATAGGAAATGCTTGAATTTATAATTGTAGAATGATTAGTTTAATAACATAGTGAAACAATTTCATAGTTAATTATAAAGTTTTTAATACAGTATGCCTAATTTTGTCTACGTCTTCCCCTTTTTGTCAATTGAAAAACTCTCCTATTATCCATCTTTGCGTCAATTTAGGCTGTTGCCTTTGATATAGGTGCATGTATCAAATTTTTATTTCTGCCTCACGTCAGTAAATCCTGTAGCAAATCTGGAAAGTGCAAACGACTAGATGCAGTCGGCCATGGGCTTGATCATAAGTTAAAATTCAGTTGTTTACCTATAAAGGTCAAATTAGTAAATACCCAGAAGGTAATTTTATTAGCTGTTAGACGTCACCAAAGCAATTACACTTGCTTGAGGTAGTTTAGAGGAAAGCCCCGACACGGATAATCTCAGCCCCGCTTCAACTTTAGAGCCTACCTTAGTCTGTACTGGTGGGATACTTTAACTGTTAAATGCGCGATACTGCACTGTTCTGCACAAATGAAACACTACCAATAATTTAAAACCTCTATTCAGATAACATCTACGTCAATTTACATTTCAGGGGTTGCAGCTACAGATTACGTAAGGTAAACTGACATGATCAATGACTTAATACCTGACGAGTTATTTGTTATTGGCGGTGAGAATTGATATTTTTGCCCGAAAAACCTAATTCACGCACGAGCGCTCTTTACAGGTTTGAGCAAAGAGATAATTTGTCTATGACCCCGTGCGGCGTAAATTTAACGCCACAGGTTGAGCCATCGGTGATCCTGTATGGATCGACTGTTAGAAAGGACCATTTTCTCCACGTAAGTTGTACTTTCTTTAATTGTGGTTTCCTTACTAGAGAACTTTTAGAAGGAAGGTGTACTGATTACGTCGTGACCGAGCGTTTCGAAATGGTTGCTCTGCTGGCGCTGGCATTGCGGCCTAGCTACTGGATCTAGGCTTAGCGAGGGGGTGGATTTCCAACGAATATCGCAGAGACTTTCAGAAAGGTTCTGCAATAATGGAAGTCTCCGTTGGGTGGAGCCCTCCACCCAAGTTGTTTTGGACTGGCGTGAAATCGCTTTTCGGGATGAAGCTAAGTTTGTAGTGGCTCCAGGTCGCCTGGGCTTCGTTTCTACTTCGCCGAAATATAGTTTGACGACTAGTCTACTTTGACTGGAGCTCGCTGAATCTTAGGCTTGCTTAGGTTTCGGGATGGTTGCTTCGCTTTCGGGATGGTTGCTTCGCCGAGTAAAGTTCGACCAGAAAGCGACTTAGACGGGTCGGGTGTTGTACTTTTATATCCATTTGGGCGTCATCGTACTTGGTTTTCTTCTAAAGGCGGAAACGTGGGATTGCGCTGCCGGTAATTGCTACACGAACTGGCTCATCGTTAGACGTTGAAAAAACTCCAAGAGTCCAAGAGGCTAGGACAAACGTCTATTGCGGAAAAAAGTCACGGCATACAAATTTTCACATATTAGTTATGTTTAAATCAATCATTTACGCGGGCTCAATGTCACAGTTAAGAAATTTTGCCGCCGTCTATTTATACCATAAAATGTCTTAAGGGCGCTTATTATTAAACATCTCTAAAAATGACAATACATTAGACTTAAGATTTTCCGTAGGAGTCCTTAAATCTGAACACTCTTAGAAAACTGATAATTAAAGGTTCTTAAAGTGATAGTTTTGGGAGTGTTGGTAGACCTTAGTCACTGCCTGCTACTCGTAGCATGGTGAAGGCTCTTAATATATTTTTGCAGAGAGTATTATATTCCAACCTGCACATGTTTCAGAATGTAATAACAAATATATTCTGAAAAGTGATATATTTCTTGGGACCTGCAAATGTATGCTTTTCAAACCTACTGATTATTTTCACTGTGAGTGATAGTTTGACGCTTCCTCAATCCTTCCCTTTACTTGTAACAACACCTACTCAATCCCTGACATTTATTTTAATTGATGGCTCAAACGTAGCACAACAATTTTAAATTCTAGCTCCGTAATTCCACACGTGCGGCTCAAATCCTCTAAAAGTAGAGCTTGTCCAATTCACTAAACCGTGCCTTTCAGTGAACCCGAGCTTCGTATTTATTAACTCGACAGCACAAGCAGGCGAGCACCTCCACAGTTGCGAAAACTGCTGAGAGGACAAGACGGGCGACTCGGCAGCATATTTTTTGTAATTGTCTGATATGTGCAACTGGTAGGAATGACGTCCATTTGCTCAGCATGACGCCAGGCCTCCTCGACCTCTTATTCCTCCCAGACTTCTATCCTTTTAGCTACGTCTTACTCCTCCCATATGCAGCCATCATAAGTGCCCCTTTTAAAATTTACGGCAGTGCTGATATGTACGAGGTAGCTCAGTGGGTCTTTAAAATCCGTTTTGTTTTTGTTGGGACCTTTCTCTTTCGAGCTGTTCTTTGCGCTGTGTTAAGGCTGAAAAATTCTAGCAGGTATTGCATGTGTGCTATCACGTATTTCATTTCGCTTTAAATAAGGAAATATTTTCACGGTAATTGTATTTTAAGTGGTTTCACTGCTGCCACTTTAGCTACATACTTGGATAAGCACAATAAATAAATTGTAAAGTAAAATAAATTGTGGTTTTCCTTGAATAGCTCTTTTAATTAAATGTTTTCTGTTAGTATTAGTAAAACGTCGTCAAAACTTTAAAATGTGCAAAAAGGGACAATAGTCTAGACTACTAAATTTCAAGGACTAATGAATTGACAACCTTGGTGACTAGGGTCGGTGCCAGTTTTTAGTAAATCCTTTATTAATACTCACCCATATTGCTGCTCATTATATCGTGCGAGGTCACCAGCTCAATCAGGATTAAAGACTACTTTCTCTTAATTGTTTCCCTTTATAAACCTCCACACCCATTCATCCACTAAACGCTGTTAATGGGTTATAATTTACTCATTTATATCTTGTTTGTGTTTGCAATATCGTCAATGTCCGCCCCTTAAAAGTTCATGATTGCGATCATTTTTAGGTTGGCCCTTACCAGGCATTCAAATAGACACTTTATTCGTATTCGAAGTCCCAATACTTGTTTAATCATCCAAACACACAAAACTATAGGATTAGTTGCGCAATAAAAATATAAAATTGATTTTAGGAAAACCCCCTAAAGAAGCGTTGGTAATTTTAAAACTGCTGCACCGAAAGGAACAAGGAGATAAATCGTTACCGGATTTTTGTGGATTGGGATATAGATAGGTTTAATTCCCCTCTAATTGTTTACTGACCCATCCATTCCCCTTCTGATTTTAAAGCCTGTGAGCCCGACTAATTGATTTAGTCTGAATTACGACTTTTTTGTATATTTTTGGGATATGGAGAGCTAGATACGGAGCTGCAGAACACCCAAACCCTAAAAATTCTGCAAAAAATATTATTCTATCGCAACTGTTTGGTATGAATAACTAGATCTGTTATAGATTACTGCGAAACAACTTTTTTATGTATGTTTGATATGCTAGTCTGTTTGAGCCTATATCTATTGTATTTTTACAAATTAAATACATTTCCTCGACTAAAAAACTTGGAAATAAGTGTAAGAAAACTTATTAATTAACAAATAGTTTTTCGACCATCATTTATCATTCGACTTAGCTCAAAAGATCTCATTTTCAAGGTATTTATCAAAAATTTCTAACTACTGATATGATGCACCGAAAATATACACACCAAACTTGGGGTAGCAAGCAATAATAATCGGGTATGCTGTAAACTAATAAGGAAGAGAGTGTAAAGGAGTTTTGAAGCACTAGTTTACACTAATTTTTGGTAAAATAGACGCAAAAAGATGTTGCGCCCTATAGGCATGCCAAAATATGATTTATAAAAAACTACTACAAGGGCAGAAACCGTAAAGGGGCCGCAGGATAAGATAATGAAGTAGTTTACTCAAACGGTACAAGTAACGGGTGTCATGTTTTTTATGATTTATCGTGGTACGACCCGCTGAACCCCACGGGGATGTGTAATGCCGATTTAACTACTGGCATCGCTACAATAGTGGATATCATTTAACTAATGGGAGCTTAATTCAAATATGACAATCCAACCTCACAATTTGCGAAACGAGTTCGTTGTAATTCGACAAATATCAGTGATTACGTAATTAAAGCGTTGGCTAGGTGATAACAATTGCAGTAAGTAACTACACGTTACAAACAAAAAACACTCAGAGGACGCGTCTGCCGGAATTGCACAAAATACCGATGTCAATAAATTCAGTCTTTTTAGTATGAACTTTCCTGACTTCTCTGTTTCTTTCCAATGGAAACTAGGGCTTAACTCGTGTCCCTAGCAAGTTCCACGATGCCTGGGCTCCTCTTTCACCGTTAGTCTGTCAATACAATACGCTGAAGGCCCTGTACAACGTCTCCTGTAACTCTACCGCTGCGAAGAGCGCCTCTAATTCAGCCGTCGTCTCACACTTCGGACTCCAACTGCTTCCCACGAATGTCGCATCGAAGCTCATACACAATCTCATAAAAACTACTTAACAGTCGATGCACACATCAAACACTCTTTTAAACTTCTGCAGGTGTGCTATGAATCAATGCACACTACTACATTACAGCCAAAGAAAATAGAATTAATTTTCAACTAGACTGAATTGGGAAAAGGGTATTTTACTGACGTCTTAATAACTATTTATCGGAGAAGCCAAAATTAATACCACTGCACAGCTTGGATTTCTTTCCCAATTGTTTGTCTATGATCTTACATAGTTTTACATTGTTTTCAAGCCTACTCTGATGACATTTTGTTCAAATTAAGGCTAACACTATTTTCAATACTGTTTTACAAAGTATTATCAAGACCAAACTTGTTTTATACAATTTGCAAAAATTGAACTAGCACATATCTGAAACATTTTATAAAATAATAGATGATATGCCTGAAATTGCTATTATAATCATAGAAGCTTAAAATGTCTTCATAACAGTATATTTGATATCATCCGTATTCGTCTTTCACAGAATTCATCAGAAAGACAACGTGTTTCCACCCTCTTGCCGAAAAATTACCTTCAATGTCTGTTTTTCTTCTTTATATAGTTTAAGACACCACTAAATATTACACGAAGTGTGGTACCAGTAGTACCAGCCATCTTCGGCAGTACCGTATCAAATATAACTAGTTTTAAATTCGCATAAAAAAACTACGGAAGGATAATGTTTTTCGGTTAGCATTTCATTTTCGCAAATTTCGGGTATTTTCGATTTTACTGTTCTTGTTCGGGTAGCTCTCTTCGGTAAAGCGTTGTGAGCGATTTTATTTTAAAAAAAACTGTCGACAAGCACAGCGTTATTGGTCTTACTGGTTCGGTAAATTGTTGCACCCATTCGGTTGGTTTATGTTGTGAGAGTATTTCGAAAACACAGAATCTGTTGGCTGCCCGCATACGGAAACATCTTTCTCTTTCTTTTTCATTTCCTCTTCCATTGTTCCCCGTTTGTTGCATTTGTAATTTTTTGTTCGCGCTTCTATATTCCTACGAGGTTTTTACCGTATTAACGGTCAGAAGTCCATTAATATGTGAAGTCGCTTTAAGTTGCTGTTCTGCTCATCTATTGAATCGCAGAATTGACACGGGAAAAACAGAAATTCTTGCAATGGCGTTTGCGTCTCAACAGCCTTTTTTAAGTTTTATAGCACGTGGTGCTGCTATTTATGATTTCTAATTGCTCCAACTTTGTACACGGCACGCGGGCCGCAGTTGCAACTTAGTCACTTAACCGATTTTTTCGAATTCGAAATAGAGTTTTCCTCTGCAGTATTTGCAGTCGACATTTTGAAATATTTTTTTGAAAATAACTTAATTAGATACTCCCAAACTTATCGACTGCTTTATGCATATACTTAACATTACGTGTGTCTGATGCTGAGGATCAAATATTATATTCCAAGTTAAAAAATATGAAAGCATATTTAAGATAAAGTATGACACAGGAAAGGCTATCAAATATATTTATGGTAAATAGTGAAAATCACCTCGACGTCGATATAAACTAGATACGACAGAGAGATGGTCTTATACTAATTAATAGTAATTTACAATACAAGTGCGTAAAGCTACTCTTTAGTCACGAGTGGGGTAGAGTTAAAACACGAGTGAGCGAGCGTTTTAAGCCTCGCGACTGACTAAAGATGCTTTACGCATGTGTATCGTACAATATTTTATCTACGATAGAATCTAGAGAACACGGTAAATATAAAAAAAAATATATAAATTAGGATTACCAGCAATCGGTCGTAATGTTGCCTGTTTTAAAAACTTTAAAACACTATGCTACTGACAATGTGCCTAATGAAATCTTTTAAACAAGTTACCACTAACGACGTAAACTAATGAAAACATGTTATTAAACAGTCGTTTTACAAACTTAAAACTGCCAACTAAAAGGCAATTTTACACATTGTCGTAGATAAAATAATGTTTGCATTCTTGAAATTCAATTGTGCATTAAAAAGTTACAGAAGAAAACATTTTAACGTCTTCAATAAAGGAACGCGCAAAGCAAAAACCACGACTTTGGCTAGATGGGGTAATGGTTGAAGAGACTTGAAAGTCATATCCAAAATAAGTTAAAATATCTTAACGTTTCTAGTAATATTCAAACCGTAAGAAGAAACACTTAGTAATGCAAATTACATTAATTTACACAAAAAGGCATTGCAGTCACTGAAGATTTAAATATGGGCTCCCAGACGAAACCCGTTTGCTTGTCAGACATGTTAGGTACAAACAGAGTGGAGCAGATTGTAAAGAGCAGGGCAATGAATAAACAAGGGAGATAGTATAACAGAGCGTCGAGCACAGCCTCGCATGTTCATAGTATAGACGTTTGAACTTGATGTAGGAAGTAATAATGTATTATATATATTTCGTTCGAAAAATATATCACATTCTAAATTCAATTTCTGAATATGATCTACGAAACATGTTCAATTAATAAATTCTACCACAGCTCCAAACTGGAATCATGCAACCAGTCGAGGGCATCTGGTCTTAAAAGCTACTGAACCTGATGTGATCGTTCTTTGATAAAATATTGATACATCCAGCACTGTGCCACTGTAAGAACATATAACGTGCACGAAATAATTAGATTAATTTCATCACTTACAGGCAACTTAGCAAACGATAGGACCGATCGATGGCGATCAAGCTGCGCCCGATCGTTGACTATGAAAAGGTGACAGATGCAGATACGCAGACCCACAGGCACTCATTTATACAGGGAATTTATTTTAATAGTTAACATAGCGTTTCGTTTCTATGCCACCATTTAATCGTACAGGTCATTTCCATAGTTACTAAATGAGACCAATAGATTAGAGCTTGTATTTTAAGAGTTAACATAGGAATTATTACTTGTCAAAAATACAATTAAAAGTTATCCTAATGGATACAACTGAAGCAAAAACACAACACAAAGTTGTTCCTACGTAATTATATACTTTTTAGTTGCATACCTACATTCCGGTAACAAAATTAAAGTCTCTTATTAGCAAGTACCTAATTCAAATTCGTATGTTAACTCGTAAAATAAACGCTCTAATCTATTAATTTTATTGGTAACTATGGAAGTGACCTGTATGATTAAATGCAGGCATAGAAACGAAACTGCTATGTTAACCATTACAATAAATTCACTGTATGTAGAGAAGCTGGAAGCTTAGTACTATTATGTTTAATAAAAAATACACCACTTTGGATAAGTTTAATACAAATGACATTTCACTCTCGTATTATATACGACGTTTTATTTTGCAGTAGCAGCTTTAGTAAAATAATGTTCGAATACGGTACAAACTTTCAATTGTCTTGGAATTAGTAACCGCGTACAATAAAACATTTAGTCGCTTGTGAATGAAAGCTGTTTTGGACACTCAAAACAATTACATAAAGTACGTCAAAATCCATTACCGTAAGATGATACAAGTAGGGAAATTTAAGTGTTACAGGCACGCGATTTGGTTTGTTAAAAAAAGCCGAACGTCGAGTTTGACATAGCCTCAAGTGCCTTAGATAGCCTTAGCTACCTAAAAAGGATAATGAAGATGCTTATCCTTCCCAGAAATTATCTGTATAATAATTTATATGTTGTGGTGTTTTTCATTTTTTTGTCCCACAAGGCTGTTACTTATCAAATTTTTGATATTGATGTTAGTTTTAAATTTTATTATCCTTAAAATATGCAAGGCCAAAGCGGAAACTTGATTGAATGCGTTGCTTTGTTCTGTTGTAATGACGATTCTACATCGTTCTACAACGTGCCAATATGCGTGCTTCGACTTGCTGTAACATGTTTAATTTTTTTGCCTTGCTTACTCTCTGCTACTTGCTCCACTATCTTTGTACCCTTTACGCGCTTGGCTAAATTTTGCTGCCTCGAGTACTTGCTTACCGTTGCATTATGAAGAACACGGTGGCGACAGGACCCATGGTGGACCAACTCCGTCAGATCGATACCGATGAAAACATGACACACGCAAGCAAACAGACAGACAGGCACCTAAGCAAGCAGAGCACGCGTTTATTTAAAAAAGAACGATAATGTTCGAATTTGAGAAAAGAAGATAAAAAAGTTGATTTTGAATATTTAGAGGTAACAAGTATTATTCTCAAAATTCAATTGATATTTTGATGCTACCCAATTATGCGACTGTTACTGCTCTGGCGTTACAAAAACGTAACACAACGGGGAAAATTATTCTTTATTTTCCCAGTTACATTGGGTCTGGGAAAACTTTATGCTTCGGCATGGTACTGTGAACACATCCAAAGAAAAGTAGTCGACAATAAATGTCTATTAATACTCTTCTATTACAAAATAAGATATTGTTCCTAATAAACTATAAAAAAGGGTGGTCACGTTTTTCTAGATAGTCGGCTAAACTCCTAAAGCCTGCTCCAACCCATGTCGCTCGTGGAGCTCGATTGGTGGCCCATAGGTGATGCCTGATTTCGCCTCCTTCAAAGGCTTTGAAGATGGCTAATCTTTTAATCGTGCGAACAGGACAAGCATTGCCGGTGTGAATAACTGTTGTGTTCTATTGAAAATAATTTACTGTTAGTGGATGATAGCAGAGCTCCGGTGTTCCAGGGTTTCGATGCTCAATTCATCCCTGTGCGGACTTTGTTCCTATAATTTTGTAACGGACGCTTTCGGATTTGTTTACTTCTGCGGCAGTTTTACGAATTCGTGTCTACAGTGAAGTAGTGGACCTACACGGGGGGGGGGGCGCCAGGAATTCGGATAATTCATATAGTATTCAACGACCTTGATCGGAGGATTAGGTGAAAACTCGTTACTTGATCCGGCGCCAAGTGTTCACCGAGTCAAAACAGCACGTTTTACGAGCGGAAACTCGTCGCAGACCAGTGACAAGTTCGGTCGGGGTTTCGGTGCAAGTGACCTGAACCAGCGCCTTGTACACAATCCCGGTAGGTTCGTCGGGTTTAGAAAAGGTTATAGGTTAGGGCAAGCGGACTCAAAAAGTTGTTTATTCTACCCGAAGTGCTTGCTTTTATACGCTTTTAGGGCCCGCGCTATCTCCAATTCAGACTGGGAATTCAAATAATGGGGCTGCGTAAAAGACTCGCGCCGCAGAGCCGTCTACTGCGTGACTCCCACGCAAAACGTACAATATAGTACCGAGCTAAAATGTAGCAAGATGGCGACATGCAAATTTGAAATGATTAAAATTATTTGATGCCAAAAATTTGCCTCCGAGTTATCGTTACAAGGGTTTGGTTTATATTAAGAATGTTTTCCTATTTAGCCTCACCCAACTCAAGTCACTTGCCTCCCCTAACCACCTAGCCCACAAGCCAGAGGCGGCTGGTATGCTAGAGATTGCTCGTATTGAAATGATTGGCATGCAGTAAGCAACAGTCACTTTTTTACTGATTTAATCATTGTAATTTTGTAGCTGTACAATATCCGAAGTTATGCGCATGTGATTTGATTTATATAAGCGGGTTCTTTTACTGTTATATGTGCACCACCAGACGATTATGCGAAGAATTTGTTTGTTTATTAATGCGATAATTTTAATAGTTTTTTAGGGCCCCTTGGTGGGGCTTATTCTAATAAGAATTTTCACTGCTTCTCTTAATCAATTTCGTGCGCTCTTATAAAATTTGATATTTGTACCTACACAGTCATTCTATGCTATTTAAACATCGATTTTTTTTGTAATAATTTAGTGAAATGAAGTGTGTCACAGTAATTTGACGTGCTTATTTATTGGATTGCTATTGCTAGGTGTAATTAGAACGATTCGTCTCCGGCGTTTGAAATACGAGTATTAATAAGTTAAGGCGTTGATATCGAGCAATTTAGGTGATTGTTACATTTTACATAAAACAACTGTAACAAATACGAACTTTTTTTCTTCCTTTTCCATGTGAAATTCGCAATTGTTCGTCAGATAACAAAGGCTGTGAAATTGTTTTAGTATTATTTCAACGGAAGGCAGAAGCTGATTTCAGCTGGATCGTATACATGCCAGCAAGTGCACTCACATATTTTGGAATTATAAAAAGCTGCTTTGATAAAGCAGCGCGTGTTTGCTTTTCATCAGTCGTTAAAAACAAGATGCAGCGGGGCAAATAAACATAGTTCGTCCAGCAGTCGAAAGGTCACCCCCTTATGAAAGGCAAACAGCAGTCCTGCTTCCTGATTAAACAAAGAGGGCGCTTTAATTGGCTTAATTGCGACCAAATTTAGGTCGGTAGATTATTTGTTTTGGAGTTAAAGTGTGAAAAGTGACGTTAATTTTGGGAATTTAGGCGCGTCGCGTCCACACGCGCGCCTCTGCGATTTCCTGCGCGCTAAATCACCGGCCGTTTAATTATTCATCGAGTTATTTTCACACTATATTTCACCTGTATCGCAGTTCTTATCTGCACTGTGTATAGATTACTCGATATTGCGTTCTAGGTTAGTTGCTCGCGTTGATCACGTACACAGGGCCCATAAATTAGGGGATTTAACTCGGTTAACTCGAAATTAAGTTCCAAATTCTGCAGAGCAGTGCACCGTATATAACGAGCCGAAGGAAAAAACAATTATTGCCACACGTTCCGTCTACGTGCGAGCACTCGCGAAATTAAAAGCGAATAAAGCGCCAGAAATTAAATATCTGCCGCGATCGCGGGCCGGTAAAATTTGCCAAAAAAACGGAAAAGGCGGCGCGGCGCGCATTGTTGAGTTTTTAATTAAGTTCGTGACGCTGTAAGCGTGCTAACCGAAAATTAATGAGAGTGTCGATGCAGATTGACGCGCCAAATTTAATTGTGTTAATATTCGCTGGCTAAGGTTTCGCAGCAGCCAAAAACCAGGTCCGTGCCTGTGCAGCAACAAAAAACACGAACAGCAACGCTTCTCTTTAGATTTACAATACATAGAGTTATATTTGTTTGAAATGTAACGATTGTGTATTTTGGTGAAAAGTCTGTAGTTTGATCACTGACCATAGGCATACCTCGCAGTGGTCGTACTTAATTTTGAAAGGTTTGGATAATTTTAGTGTTGGTTTTCTTTGTGCACTCCAATGCCCATTTACAAGCAGTAAAGACCATAGCAGAGCAATGTAGAAAGTATAATTTGCCCAGTGTGTTTACCTTCATAGACTATAAAAAGGTATCTAATGCTGCCTCTACTTACACCGATATGAATGTCTCTCACGTTTTCATATATGTTTGCTTTCCCTTATTGCCAGCTGTCTCATTAGCAATAATATCTCACTCGGCGTTTTCTATGTTATTCTCGAATGAGCAAATATGGAATTAAAGCACCTACCTGCAGTGTTGACTAACGAATGCCATTTGGGAAGTATATAGGCTTGACTTTCGTAGAGTTCCCCAGAAATCCTCCTGCTATAGCGTAACCCAGCCGCCTTCTTTGTTGGTTCTTTGGCTACTAAATCAAGTTACTGCAAAGCCTGCAGGAATTCTGCAGATCTGTATAGCTAACAGATTGCTATTTCAACCCTTTTCTTCGCCAGCAGCTCCCTGAGAACTGCAAGAACGTCATTATTGTACCCGCAAACAAAAGCATACACACGCTTTCGGCGAGCTCAATTCCAAACCGGCCGTTTTCGGCACTGCAGCGCTGCGTGTGGATATGCATATTAGCGCACTTTCTACAATTATATTTCTACACATTTAACATCTTTAAGGTGGGATTTAAAACTTATACTGCGCTACTTATAACCGAAAATCGGCTGTATATTGAAATTGTATTGTGAACACACTCAGGCGAGCCAGGTTAAGCCTGTTATAGGCATTAGATTAGATAGAAACCTGGTTCACACTAGACTCCTTATATAAATTTAGGATATATTACAGATACGCAACACTTTATTCCTCAACTTTTTCCTGCTTTTTTTAATTAATGCGTCAACGAAAACGGAAAAAATTTACCACAGCCATCTTTCCGATAAGTACTAATTTAAATGGATCCGGAAATTTAAAAAAAATTAATCGAATAAACTCAGAAAGCGGAACCAGACATAAATACATCTACCACGTACCAAGTAAAGACAGTAATTAAATTACTAATTAAACTCATTTTTGTTGATTTGTCTTGGAATTGAATTCGTTTTCAAAATACGGCATTTGTAATTGGTAGTTGCCAGTTTTGTTAGAAAGTAATTGACAATTACTTTTTGAAAATAATTAATTCCTGCATTCATTTACTCAATTACTACCTTGATTGGGTATTAAATCTCTAGAACGAAAAAATAAGATGCGGCCTTATAAAGTTACATGCTAAGCAAATGGCAATATGGCATGCGTGGAGTAATATAAATATAAGTTATTATATCCTATGAATAGTGGGATAACAGCTAGTTTTGGACACGATCAAAGAGATATTTGGTTGCAGGCGAGTATGTTTGTAGATGAAAATGAGATGTGCATGTGTTGTGTCTTATGTAGTGTAGGCTGTGCAGGCTATAGCATTGTACCTTGCTAATAATTATAGTGTAAGGAGCGAAAAATGTGTCTGTGGTAGTTACAGATTACATAGTAGCATATGATAAAAATATAAATTATTTGTTTTCGTAACAATTGAAAACAAATACCTTCATTAGACTATATTAGTACTAAAAAATTATCTATTAATTTTAATTTGCTTGTTTAGGACGATGTAGTAGCACATGGCTATTTAATACTACTAAATAGAAATATACGAAAATAACCAATGAAAGTAGTTGAAAAAGTTATTTATGTCGTGGAATTACATTTATCAAATAATTGATAATTGAATTACTATTTCATTTGAGTAACTAACAATCTAGTAATTAAACTACTTCAACGGGCGGTAATTGGTAATTCATAATTAATAACTTTCTTGACGTAATTTTCCCAGCTCTGACTTAAACACATCTTCAAGGCAATATTTCCATATGTCTCAAATGGAAGGCTTTTAATCGGTGAATATTACCAACTATCACTTACGTAGTTGGCACAATGGGGCTGGCGACAAGAAAATTAAAGGAACTTAGACTAGCACAAAGTGCTACGGAACATTCAAGGCTGAAAATCACATTAAATAATAGAAAAATAATTACTTCATTCAGGGAACGAAAGAACGTAACTTATATTATAGAACCAATCCTCTTCTTCTTCTTTTGAGTCCATACTTATCTTTTATGTCAACGAGCCACCTTCACATTGATCTTCAGACATTTCGATTAGCAGTTCTTGGCCTCCATTCTACTATAATATATGTCCATAACCACATGCATTATTCGAGTCATTTCGTGTTGCCCGAAACTCATTAAATTTGATTTTCAGTTATTTAAGTTTTGTTAGGTCCATTTTATGTCGCTTATAATGTTGGGAAAGACGCCGCTGATTTTAAACCGGCAACACGTTGAATTGTTTGACCGCGATGCGAACTTGAGCAACGTAGGGGAGAGTCAAACGGAGAAACTATCAACCCTACCGTTTTTGCCGAATCGCCCACTTCCTTGGCACTAAAGTTCCGATCGAGTGTCGACTGAAGTATCGCAGAACTTCAGTAACGAATTTTTGCTATTTCGCAAGTGCTTCATCGTAGCCATCGTAGTCAACACATTTTTCTCGCTTGAGCGAGTCGTTCCTGCTCTACCGGGGCCCGTCCCCTGCCCATAATCTTACGTTGCTGCCCGATGGTGTTGTAGGCTTCTTTAGGATTTTATTTTGCGGGTTCTGAACGAATTTCTTCGCCTGGAATATTGTTTTGAGCTGCAGGCCAGCCCTGACGCTACTTGGCATGCTGATGGTTTGCGGCCACCACATCAAACTTATTTGCTTTTAGAATACATTGGTATGATGTTACATTTAGTAAAATCGCCGTGGTAATAACTTGATAGCAGGCCAGCTTCCAACTCACCTTCGAAAACATTCCTGTAATTGGTGTGTTGAATCTAGTCGCAGCAGATGGCATTCTATTTACGTGCACTGTAAAGCGAAATATAGTCTTTTTATCAAAAATTGCAAGCTCTCCAAGTACATGAAGGCAAAGGTACGTACATTCAACGTAGCGGATTTTCAAATTTCCCGACGCTATGGTGGAGAATTTTTTCGAACTGGAGTTTTCCCAGTATACTTCAGGCCAGTGAACACAGTTACAGTGGCGCCCTCGTGTTAATAAATGTAATGATAATAATGAACATCCATACGTCTTTACTGATGTCACCCTGCATTTTCAGCTTAAGACGTGGCCCTTCCTATCTGTAGCTAGTCGCGTGCGCCTTTCAGATCTGTTACAGGCAGTAAATATATTTGCCTCTTTAACAGTTTTTTCATATAAAATCCACAGAAGTATATACAGCAACTGCTGCTTTTCTAGATTTACAATGTGTGGCGATACAATGACGGAATCCTCCAGCGGGATTCTACTAACCTTTTATCTGAAATGCGCTCATTTACGATGTATGCCATCTATCGTCAGATGTAAGCACCTCGTAAATGATACCACCATTATTGTCTGACTGCAACTTCTCTAAACCAATTGCGTCGCACGTGTTTGTGGATGGCTTCGGTCGATCTTGTTGCAATTTCTTGGTCCGCATTCTACTGTATAATGTCTTCAGCTGTTATCCTGTGTTCTGTTAGTACCTACCCTACTTTAATAGTATCTAAAGTCTGTTGCGCACGTGATCTCCCAAAGTTACCTCTAGCGACACTCGTTTATTTGCTCGTTGAGTTGTCAGTGAGTTTGTTACAGTATCAAACTGTTTTAGTGACACTTGAGGGTACGGGGGTGCCACTTGCTTTATTATGTTTGAGAAATGCCAGAACTTGCCCTGGAATTCTCTAAAACAGGCGAATAGCCACGGATTAATACGCTCAGGGAGATGGACTTGGTCCTAGAAACGGTATACCATAGGAGCAAGCGTGACGACATATACAGGGTGTTACAAAATAATACGGGATAGAATCGATGTGCAGCCTGTGACTTCCCGGCACCGCGACGACGGAGCGCCCTTACCTTTGACGCTTACAACTTCTTCCAGGCTCCACCTCACATCGATTTTAAACTGCGGACAACTCAGCCTGAAAATATGCATGCAACAGGCCCGAGGAAAATACAAGACAACATATAAAAAACCGATCTATTGGTCTAACGTACACATATGGTCCAAAAGTACACCAACACATATAATTATTGACGTTCGTCAGCGTAAACAATACGTGGAATGAGTATTACTATTACATCTGGCCCAAAATGGGGTCACTAGCGTTTATTTAGTGCGGGAAGCATGATAGCGGAACACAGAATGTAATTGTTGACGTAAGTTAGCTCACAAAATGCAAGGGATGAATATTACTATTATTCGGCCCAAAATGGGTAACCAACATTAATTTACTGCGTGAACATGATAGCTGAAAAAAGACTACTTATTGACGTGAGTTAGAGCACAAAATGCAAGGGATGAGTATTACATGCACGTGACAACGTTATAACGGCTAACGTCTACAATACACGCTAACTTTGTTATTGCAGTAACAGCTGGCTCTTAACTTGGTGGCAGGACTTCGCCTCACAGCTTGGAATGTCGCAAGACCGCAGCTGCACTTGTTGATGACGCATACTCCGGGATACCTTCACAGGACACGATGCGACGGAATTTGCATGGGACAGAAACAGAGAGACAACTGCACAACTACACGCCTCAACGGCTCGAAAAGCTCTCGACCGGCCGCCCTAACAACCGAAGCCGCGGGGCGGCTACAAGCCACACTCTAAGGACCCGCTCTCAGTAACCGCCAGCAACTAACTCCCAATGCTGACAGACTAACTCAACTCAATCGCGTCACCCCGCCGACAGGGAAGGGCGGCCACAACGCAGACAGGCGGAGACGAAGCGAAAAACATTCAAAAACCAATATTTTGCTTCCCTCGCGTTTTAAATTCAATGCAGAAAGCACTCCAGTAGCCAAGCTCGCAACAGCTGCCGAGCGATAACAAACATAGGTGTTCAGCCAGACGGTCCAAGGCCAGAGCGCAACTGTGTGACGCGATAATGCCAAAGCCTGCACAAAAATTCGAAACACTTAAATTTAGGCGGAAAAATATTAAAGAAAGCTATATACAAGCGGGGCCATATTCTTGAAAAATCGATGAATAACTCATACATACGTAAACTTTGAAAATGTCCTGACAAGTTATTTCAGCCGTCTAATTTTTTTTTCGAGCTTTAGTATGTGGTATATGTAGACATACTCGTCGACTGTTTCGATTTATTCCTCTTGAATGACGAAAAGTCTAGCGCCTGTTGTTAATTTATTAACCCCTATTCTTCTGATGCTACATTAAGATATGTGACATTTCTCCCAATCCCCTTAAGGGCAGTATCACTTGCGAAGCAACAGCACCTGAGGTATCACCCCTCGATGTTAATGCCGTTGTTTTCCCAAATGAACTTCTTGAAAATATCGTCCAAAAAGCCTAAACAATTTGAAAGGGTCTAAGTGTTCCAGTGGTGGCTGCGCCTTAGGGGCTCGGGCGCGCTAGCGTCCCAGACATCTACAGCCTATATGGCATTAGAAAAACAAGGTTTAAGTAATGACATCTAGAGATCGCTATTCGATACCGCGTATAACATGGCAAACAATATCCAAAAATATGTCAACATAACATGAGTTATGTGCCAACACTCGCTGATAGCAATGCAGAATCGAGTTATAGCATTGTGACGAGTAGGCTAACGATATTGCATCCGAGACAGTCGTAAAATCGCGAGATTATTTACAAATGCTCCCGAAATGTAATGCAATCCGATGGTAAAACGAACCGTCGCGTCGAGCTGATAACAAATGTGGTGCAATTTTTGACAATAAAAATGAATGCCAGTGGGGCAAAGGGGTTTTTATTTTGATGTACCGTATTTGGGCAAAATGTCGATTGTAGTTAAGGCGTGTTTATTTATCTTGGTCAATTTCGGTTATTTCATGCAGTTTCATACAAAAAATGGCGAAAAACAGCATAACTAGTATTCTCAATATAAATTTCAAAAGCCTACCAGTAGCTAAATAGATTAAAATAAAAAACTTACACGGTCTACACCGGTTTCTGTAGACATTTACAAGAAAAACAAATGCATTTGTAGATGTGATGCACTACATGTTGTCTTATTTTTTAACACTTATTCACATTTTGTGTTTTGTTTGAATACTTTTTGTTCTGTGCATATGACGTTTCCTTTTGGATTATTAAAATTAAGAATCATTGCAGCATTTGTGTCCACGAATGTGGGTAAGTCATTAATTAGTTTTTCTTACTTACTGTTAAAAATTGAGTACCCCCCAAATACAATTATCACGAGCCGCTACTGAAGTGTACCTATTTATAGTTCCATGAATAGTAATTAAATAATTACATTTATAAACTGACCAAAGACCGAGACTACACGAACTTGTTTGGAAAATTTAGCACAGTGAAAAGCTGGCGTTTACAATTACGTAAATTCCTTTAGTTATACAGTTTGGTTGCAAACATGCAAAAAAGTGCAGCCCTCCGTCCAACTTCCTGCTGTCTGCTGTTGCCGCTTTAACGTATCTGTTTCATTTTCGCGAACAAATGGCGCCGAGCTAAAGAGAATATGACATGATAAATGTACAATTTTGCTCTGCAAGATACAAATTTAACGACGGCGGACGTACAGAGTGTCTATGATTAACTCGGTTTGTACTCTCCGCGCATCTCGAATTTGTCTATGTTCCTGCACAGAGGCGAAACTTATTATTGCACTTGACAGTGAAAAGGAACACAGAGAGAATCATGCTGAATGTAGGTCAGGGCGAACGACTCGCGCGCTCCCTAGAGGCAAAAATCTAACTTAGTTTTGAGCAAGTTGTGGTTTTTGAACACACATGCAGATAACTCCGTTCAGTGCAGAAGCTGTAATTACATTTGAATTTATTTTAGCAACACGGCGTATAAGAGCTGCTGTTTGAGAACTCACACATTTTTAGTAACACTGAAATTAACCCTTTTCTCGTTGGGCTAAATAACCTAACAGCATTTAATTATGTTTAAATAACTTTCGTAGCTCTATTTTCCTACCGTACACTCCCAACTAATAAAAATTGTGATATAAAGGTGATATTTAGTTTTTTCTTATATTCTGCATCGCATTGGGTTTTTTAAATATCATCTATGGTAGCTACTACAACTTTCAAACTGTCAAGCCAGTTTGCTGGTTTGTTGTTGAACGTATTTAGGGTAGGATTTCATTCAGTAATAGCGCTCGATATCGCATCAGCGAAGTAAAAAACTGTAATTAAAAATGCATCACCAAGCAGTCAAAAACTAATTAATAAAATGGCCTGCGAACTCCACCGCACGATGAAGCCTAACCGGACATATGTAGTCGTGCATGTGACAATAAATATCGCTCAACCACCATATAGCGCTTATAGCAATGAAATTTCCTGTTCGGTATTTTATAATTAGAAAGATACAACATAAATTTAGAAGGTAAAATTCACTGACCACGTGTATTAGCAAGCATGAGGAGTCTTTATTGCAAAAGAAGGAATCCGTTGCTACCAGGTAGCAGGGTTTTCCCGCAGCGGGCGAGAAGGGAAGGTTGACGCATATGTTTAATTAATGGCAACCCTACGTTTTCTTAAAAAAGGGAATTACAAGCTTCTGTTTAAGCATAAGCACAACCAATCTGACTACTTAGATAGGTCTAGGGCTGTTTGTACGCAAAAACTGTCTACATAATTACAACGTTGCCCGTCTATTTGGCGACGCATATTTTTTTTAGTTCTTACGAATTGGTCAGTTGCGTTTCGATATTTCGTTGTCCTTCTCCAAAGCATAGTATTTTGACCTATTGTCCATAATAATACCAGTTTAATATAGCCGTTAGGGGATCAGCCTATCGATGAACATATAACAGCCTTGTTTTAACGTTTCAACCAGTTGAAGAATAACTGAAGGTCCTACTTTCAAATCCTTATGGTGTTATTGCATCCGTGCACTATACTTCCATCTAATGTACTTAGATATTTTTTTATCCGGCACTTCTACGGTTATTTTTTATATTTTCCAAGCAAGGGTACGTCAATATCTCGCTTTACTTTTCATTACCAGTTGAAGTGTCTAGTGTTATCATTACTAACAAGGTTATTTATGACAATAAACTTCACGTTTAATTAGGTTTTTCATACTGCCCTATTATATCATCTTTGTCTGTAAAATGTTTTAGAAATAAAGCCAATAGGTGATTATCTCCACTCGTATCTAAATAGTCCTTTATAAGATCGTTAGCATCGAAATTATTATTATTGTCACCCCCAGACTCATCAACTAAATTATTTTCAATTTCCCTATTATCGTTAAGCACTTCAAAATCAGAAGTAATTTTATTAAAAAGATCGTAAATTTCCCAGAAATTGGTTTTCAATCTCGAAATAAACTACTGCGCATACAGGTGGGTGTGTTTCTACATAATGGTATATCTGACCTAGATTAACTCCTAATGCTCACAAATATGAAAATGTATGTAAATTACAACCTAAAATCTAGTCTATCATGAATCTACCATTGTTACTGCAGTAAATCTTGGTAAGCAACTCGCACAAATTGTATTCTTGTGAAAATGTTACCAAATTCCAAAGTAACAAAAGTAGCAATAAGCTAAGGTGCAAATAGATTTCGGTATAATCGAATTAACAATTTCTTGACGAGCATTAATAGTTAAACCCGTATAAAAGTTATTTATAAAAAAATCAATTACTTTTAGAAGCCATTCTAATAAAATAGCAAATAAGGTGTTTGTAATAATATGATTACTCATGCTTCTCATGCTATGCACGAACCATCATGAAAAAGATATATCTAATTATTATGTTGTTACTGGCAAATAGGTAATTAGTTCTACCTTTAAGTGGTTTTTGGTTTATTTAAATTGTACGCGCTGTGTTCCTTACTCTGGCCGTATCGTCGCAATACACACGCTTTTGTGCCGTCGCATCATTTGGTCGTTTCATCTTGGGACTTACTCTGGTTTTTTATCAAGATTTTATTGCTGAGACAAGTGCCAACGTCTTCGATTAAGATCCTTAAGGTCTCCTTGAACGTCACCTTTTGCCGTTGCAAATGTTGTACTTTGTTTCACCTCCTTATGTTGCTTTCTGCGTTGTGCTGTTGCACTAACGGACCAAAGCCTTTGCTGAATACCCTTAAGGACTGATCGAAGCTTTACTTACTATGATATTTGTTGTAACTATGCATCTATCTGTTTTATGTGTTTACGATTATGCTGGGAGCTTTAAGCTGACGAATCTGCAATAGTAATTGTTTGACTTCCGAATACATTTCGCTCAATGAACGTTTTATGTTGGTTAAAGCAAACTGTAGGTATTAACATATGTCTGACCATTATACACTTTATTAGTGACATTTGTAGCTTAGCTACTGCAAACTGATTTATGACCGTCGTGGTATTTGTATCAGAGTATTGTGATTTTGTCTAAGCTTTGACTTTGTGAATTCTCGCTTCTATTTGGGTATATTTGTTGTATTACAGACTTACTGGCGCCCCTTTTGTAATAATTAATATAGTTAGCATTTATAAAGAACACATGTTGTTTTCACTGTAGTTGACCGGCTCTTAGATGTGCCAATGTAGTGGGGATGGTTTTATTGTGACAAAATGTGGAATAAATATCAGTAGTAAATGCAAAATTCACAAATGTGAGCTTCTGAAGCGTCAAGGATATATATAGTACATACATTTTTCTAAAGCGAGGGCTAGGTAAGTATCTATATTGATTCATTTTTGTCGCAGATTTGTTAACGACAGTGATGAAGAGACTCTATGTCTTTTAAGAGCACTTCATGACGACTGACCGAAAGTCGACCGCCTCTACCTATCTTGACAATTTAAAAAAGATATTTGTTATATTTTTCTGGTCGAAACTAGCATTGGGTGCTAGTAATGCTAAGTGTTTCAAGAGTGTTGGACCATAGCGAAATCGTCGCAAATAATATTTTAATAATAATTCAAACACAATTATTAATTAGCATCAGTAAAGAAATATAAACAGCAATTTGGAAAATAATTTTGCACATGACCTAACCTTTCGCAGAAATTCTGAATTACGTACCTTTATTAATCCATCTGGAAATTTAATACGTAGATCTTTCCTCTCTATAATCAAAGCGTTTCTGCATCTGTTCCACCGCATTAACCTTCCCTGTGACCACTAAGGTAAATCTTAGATTTGTCGATTCAATTGGCTTAAAAAAACTTAAATGTCAGTGCACATGAAATTGCTCTTGCATATCATTATGTCTGTATCTGTTGAAATGTAAGTAATTTGTGAGGATCCTATGGAACAAGAAACTACTGGTGCGTTGTCTGATTGACGTCATCTCCTCTGCTGTCAGTCAACCAATACAACGATCTTCATAAAATAACAAGTTTTGAAAATAATTATTTCTCTTGAAACGGTTTGCTTTAAAACTTATATGATTGCTAGTAACTTCCCCATAGTGGAAAAACAAGAACCAGTGGAAGTTAATCCAGTATTGGGAGGTCGCACCTGTGCTTCTTCTCTATCGTTGTCTGTTGCATTATAATTACCATTAGTTACAGTACTTCTGCTGCAAAAAAACCACCTAAACACTTGATACTGACACCAATACTATTGAAAGTATTGGTTAATTAAGCGTTTCTACTTGAAAACGAGACACTTCGTCGGCGAAAGATACAATTTTTACAAACATTAGATGTTGTGTAAACTTAATTTCAATAATTTATATAAAGCGTTGTCGTCGTCGTCAGCGACTAAAGTTCAAACAAAAATAATTTAAGGCGCCGATTGCCCCCGTATTTAGTTTCAAATTCCCGCCACGTGGGCGTTTTGATATTGCCGGATTAACAAAACAGGACTAGGTAATGGCTGTATTCTCGAAGTGTCTTTGACGCGCATCTCTTTAGATAATTCTATGGGAAAGCCAAAATACTTCATCTGCCAGTTCCTTATTGGAAGATAGAATTAGGCAATAAAACGAGAACGTTAAGGTAAATTCTGTTTTGTATAATCCTGTGCAGTCCTTAAGTATTACTTATTCTGTTTTTATTCTTACTTTGATCACTTATTCGACATTTTTGTTATTTTGTAACGTTTCACTCCTGATTAAGCGCTACTGAACTTTAATCTGAAATGAAAAGCCCCTAATCTTCGCGTTTTTGGCGTTAAAAGAACCCCAGAGCGCCGGCAGCCGGAGGTTCGTCGGATTTATGCGCGAACGACACGACAAATCGTCCAGTGCGGTTTTCCACTTTTAAGTTTGTCCAGAGAGGGGACGCGGCAGTTAGATATAAAATTAAATTATTCCGTCGAATTCATGAAGAGTTAATCCGAAAATTATTCCGGTAAAGCGAACTTCGCTTCTCCAGGCCGATCCCGTTGCCCTCAGCTGAGGAAGAGCTTTGCCTGCCTCAGCTGGGCCACCAGAATTGTTACCAGAATTATTCTAGAAAATTTTGATTCAAATTCCCGAACAGTATATCCGACCCGCCCCATAAGTTATTATAAGTTACTTTATACAAATATTCACGAAGCCTTCATAATTTAATAATTTAAAACGGCGGATACCTTCAATTCAGGGAAAGTCCAGACTAGCAAGTTCATATTCACGAAACTTCCATAATTTATTAATTTAAAACGGCGAATACCTGGAGTTCAGGACGCGTCCAGACTAGCCAGTTCATATTCATGAAACTTCCATGATTTATTAATTTAAAACGGCGCATAGCTGGGGTTCTAGGCGCGTCAAGACTAGCCAATTTATATTCACGAAACTTTTATAATTTATTAATTTAAAACGGCGCATACCTGGGGTTCAGACAGCGCCAACCCAGTTCATATTCACGAAACCTCCGTAAGTTCGTAATTTAACACAACGTATACCTGGAGAACAGGGCACGTTACTTTCTTGCATAATCTGCAATTTCACCAGATCAAAAATTAACCTACCCCGAACGTTGTGTTTACACGGCCTTGGCACTAGCGGGCCATCCCTTATCGACCACAGATAGCCTTTTATCACGAAGTCACATTCGGCGGTCGCGCACCTGGGAAACAAGAGAGAGTCCATCAAGGTGGTATTTGAACATTTATTGGCGTTCATTAAATAAAGTAACTGATTACATCGTGCCTTCACTACACTTTTGCTAACATTTGTTTACATCCACAGTTCTGCCAACGTTAGCTGAAATACCCTACGAATGTTATTGACCGCCGTCTAAGTTTGAGCCAATGCCGCTGCTGTCAGTTCGGTGGTCTAACCGCAAGGCGGAAATAATTAAATATTAATTTACACACTGTTTTATTTTTATCCTTATTACTTGAATTATAAACAGTGATGAATAAATGTAATTTCTGTTATTTGGTATTCTTTGAATCAGTCAAGGTATAAATAAAGCGGACCTGGCCCAGTCACAAGCTACCATTGATAAGGGCAAAAATTAATAAATGCTAATCTTATATATATTTCTAAAAGTCCTGACTGACTGACTCATCAACGCCCAGCCCAAACCCTTGGACCTAGAAAGCTGAAATTTTGCACAGAGGTTCCCTTTATGATGTATACAAGGAATAAGGAAGGATATTTCGAAATTCAACCCCTAAAGGGGTAAAATGGGGGTTCCAATTTTGTATGGAAAAATAATATTAAATAGACATTTCGACTTGAAACTTCGTAGGAGTACTCCTAAAAACAAATAAGCAAACACGTATTTCGTGATTTTCCGAAAATCAACCCCTTAGGGGGTGAAATGGGGTAAATAAGCCTAAAAATCGATATGGGTGTCGTTATTGAGGTTTATTGGGACGTTGATTGCGAAAATGGCATTTATTTTTAAGTCCAAGACGGTGAACATGACATAAGGGAAGAAACGGAACGGGACGGACTGGACGGGACGGGACTGAGCGGGACGGGACTGGACGGGAAGGGAAGGGACGGAACGAGACGGGACGGGACGGGGCAAAGCGGGACGGGACGGGGCGGGGCGGGACGGACGGGACGGAAAGGGAAGGAAAAAGATGGGATGGAAGGGGAGGGGATGGGATGGAAGAGGAGGGGCGGGACGGGACGGGAAGGGACGGGACTGGACGGGAGGGAAAGGGGCGGGACGGGACGGGAAGGGTCGAGACGGGGCGGGGCGGGGCGGAACATTATTTAATACACAAATAACGAACCTCGCGCGAACGAAGTCGCGGGTAAAAGCTAGTCTACTATAAATACACCAGCAACTAATACAATCTGGCTAGCGTCATGCCGTCTTCGCTACTTTCCTATTTAGCAAAGTATTTAGTACCTACCTAACTTCAAAAAGCTAGTGGATGGACAGCACCAAATTATAGTTTCAATTTACACAGCAAAACTGTAACGATCGTAGTCAAATTAATGTTCTAACTAGGTACTAGTTTTAGTATCCACAACTTGGTATTAGAACCGCTCTCTTGATCTCGAAAGTTCAATCTTGGTCTTGGGCACTCTCTTGAACAAAGCAAGTCTACTGTCTCAGTTTACACAACTCGTTTTTATGGTTACTAAAACAGAGTGCAGTAATTCACTAAAATATAATAAGTATGTAGTAGGCAACTGTTAGAAGTATATAAATGTAGTTGTTTTATTGGTGTTTGTGGATATTATAAATTTTTTGTAATTTGAACTTTGATTATTAGTCAACATAAAAATGTTTTCCAGTAGTTTATAGGTAAGTATTTTGTAGAGTTACTAGCTAACTAAAGGCACCTTAACAATCCCCTCTTCTTAGAATAATTTGGTTTAAGCCACATTTATCAACACCACATGAATAATGTTCAGAATATTAGAATAAAGGATGTAAACAGGAAACAAGTGCTTTATTTAAGTACTTGCAAGATTGCTCATTTTATTAGAAAGTCTAGTAGCCACGCCAGGAACACAAACTTTGCCCCAAATACTGCGCAGTCGAGAAAATTCATGTTTAAAGCTATTACAAGGGGAAAAATTTCCCTATTACTATCAATCATTTCTGAAGCCTGTGATAGCTGCAATTAATAATTTTGATTTTTCCAACAAAATATTTTACCCTCCCGCTGTACGAACAAGTTTGCCTATAATTTGAAGACCTTTTTCCTAGATTATTTTGATGGAACTCTCATTACGAGTAGTTTAAGGATATAAAACAGGCCAAACTTTCGCATCACACACTCCTAGTTGGCTGACGCGTATGACCTGCACTAATAGTTCCTTGTCATGCATCGGCTTTTACATAATTGGAACAAGGATAGTACCGGCGCCGCTAGATCGATGCCCAGGAGTCGTCAAAGGCTCTAATTTTCACTCGAATTTTAATTTTGGAAGTTCCCAGTTTTACATTAATTTTTCAGGCGCGCAGCGCGGGCGGGGCGAAATTCGGGAAACCACGGGCGGAGGCACTCTCGATTCGCTAACTTCATTAATTCAGGCTCTGTGGCGCATTAACTCGTTCCGAATATGACACATAAATTAATACGCGTGCGTTCCGTGCTAGAACTACTTAGGCGCGTTTTTATATTATTTCAATGTCGCCCCGGCACACGCACCTGAAATAATTAGGTTGGAAAAATTGGGTCGACTTGCTCTGGGCTTTATGTACACATTAAATATTCAAGTTGAATTACTGCTGCCACACTTTAGCAAAACTTAGTGGCGATTTGTACAATTAAACGGAGTGTAGCTGGCACGCGAAGCGCCAACCGCGGGGCGGAAACGCTGGCCGCGCCGATGAAGCAACTGAACGCTGCGGCATAAAACAGCATAGGCTCTAACGGGTCCTTGAGGGACCCCGTTATGGGAAACATTTTTCCTGTAAATGGAAACCCAATATTGTTTTTCAATAAATCGCTACACAGTAGGGGTTAGATAACGTTTTTCAAAGGAAATTTTCAATTACCACGATTTTCATTTACAGCAGAGTCTACGCTCATATTTACTTATATGTTAGAAAACTGTTGTCAACATGTTGATAGAAGTAAATTTGTAAGTAGACTAGTGAGAGTACTGATGTTCATATTCCTACCGTGTTTATTTTATACTCCCCTCCTTAAGGGAAAGGGACACCTATCACCCGACCTTCTCTTAGAGCTGTGCACAGAAGCACAAGCTCTGTTGTTAGTTGTGATCGAATGGGCACATGTTTCGTTTCTTGGTGTTAAGACTCATCAGGGTACCCTGATGAGTCTTAACTAACAACAGAGCTTGTGCTTCTGTGCACAGCTCTAAAAGGAGGTCGGGTGATAGGTATCCCTTGCCCTTAAGGAGGGGAGTATAAAATAAACACGGTAGGAATATGAACATCAGTCCTCTCACTAGTCTTCTTACAAATTTACTTTATTTACGGCGGAGACGCAGGTAGTTGTGTGTGACCTCATGCAATTGAGGTACCACAGCAGGTAGAGTAAATGTATACTCACCTACTGTATGTCTCACTGGACGTTATCCACAAAAACATACACAACATGTTGACAGATCAAAATCGCTTCTATATCATAATAATAATTATGCGATCTCATTATCTCCAGTATTACTCGTATGTATACAAGAGCGCTATTATACACATACTAACCTGTACAGTATTACAAAAAAAGTTTTCATTTTATACTTATACTGGATAAAGTGGTTTGGCCATGTGTTGCTTATCTCTCAAACCAATAGTACAAACTCGAAAAATATTAGGTCTGGCAGACAATAATTGAATTGGCTCATATTACAACCTACTCACAACACAAGCAATAGTACAATGAGCAAACGATTACCTTTTGCAAAAAAATTATTATTTAATACAGCAAGAATTAAATACAGTTCTTTCTTGTTTTCTCTTTATTTATCCCATTCTTGTTTTTTCTTAATGGCAGCTTTGCTTTCATCTCTTTGGTTGCATCAAACCCTTCTTTTCCTGTAACGCATCATATCTGAACATGGTTTGTAAATAATTAGTGACCATTCTATCAAAATGGGCGTTCCACCCTAACTGCTGATTTTGTTTAAATTTTCTACCACTATTGTTTTGTATATTGTATCGTTAGCGTGTTCTATATCTTGCTATTCTGTCCCTTAAAGCATTCGAGTATTGTCATCAATGTTCTCATTTCCGTCATCTCTAGTTTTCGTCTTCTTCCACTTCCATCAACCAATTGGGTACTGATCTTACGAAGCTCTTACATATTGCTACGACTTCACGTATCACGCCATTAACCCTCCCGTACCCGTGCTCTAAAACTTTCATTAGAGCCCATGCGGGGTATTCGGGATACCCCAGTGGTTTTTCATATCTATAACCGATTTGGGCTTTGTTATTAATTTCTTTCTATTATAAACGACATTTGGGGCTTATATCAAAAAATTTTATTCAAAATACAAAGTAAAAGTAAGGTAAAATAGGTATTCAAAAATTATAAAGAAAATTACGAAATATTTGTTTATCATTGTTCTTTATTGTCGCTGGGTTTGCAGTTTGAACAATATGATATAGTTTCAGTTCTTCTGTGTATTGCGCATACTGATTTAGAACAACTTACACATGAAAATTTTGTTTTTCTGTCACTAACTCGTGGTTGCACCTTCGACTGGTATTTGACTTGCGTTCTGGCAGTATCTCGGCATTTGCTTCATTGTTTTTTGTTGGAAACATTGCAAGAGCCGCTTTTACATATTGATGATAATTAATACTGTAATTTTTCCGTGCTATAACGTTCGGCTCAACTAAATCAGACGACAATTCACGAAGAAAACATTTCCTACGACTTCTACCATTTTTTTTTTCATTTTGGATTCTGCACCATCCAAATTATATATGCATTGAGGGCAGCCATGTCCAAAATCTCCATAAAAATACGTAGTGGCCATTTTATGATAAACGGACGAAATACGAATGCGAAATACAATGCAAAAAATTATTACGCTGGGGCCCGTGCGGGGTATTTCACATACCCCACACAAAAATTAATTGATAAAATTAGTTAGATAATTTTTTTTTAAATCGAACTTGATAATTATTAAGATACTCTATATCTCGAGAAATAGCTAAAATCTGAAGATTGTTAAAAAATGTGGTGAACAGTTACAGCAAAAAAACTACTCTGGGGTATGTAGAATACCCCACACGGGTACGGGAGGGTTTCTGTACTGATTCGGGTTCTTACTTCTTGTAACCTATTATTATATGTTTGTGAATTATCTTTTTTATCAATTTAAATTGCCCTGTTTATTATTTTAATGTTAATAATTATTCTTTGTGTTAGCTCCTGAAAATCAGGGGTGGATTTATTTGATCTAGATTGCTTATTTTGAAATCTGATGTTCTGTTTTTAATTTTACTACAAGTCAAAAATAAGTTCTGTCAAAAGATATGTCTAACAAATTTGCAAATCAAATGACAAATACCAGATTGGAAACAAATACACCCTAGCTACAGCCACCCAACTCCAACACGGCATCTGCCAAATCCCTCAAACGTGCTACCGCTACCAATGGTCCTTACCTGAATTAAACTTCACTTTCTCTATTTATTCTCCTTTGTAGATTAGTTCTGCTCCCAGTCTGCCACATACTTGCAAGCTTCCATAGTTTTATATGTCTCTTCTTCTTCTTCAATTAAATTTCATTTTTATATCACCACGAAAATTTTGTCTTCCAAATAACCCTTCTTAATCTCCAAACATATTTTAAAATGGAGTTTATTTTATACTTTTCTATTACACCAAATTAATTACAGCCAAATTTTTTCAAATTTGTTATCTTTATAATCAAAACAAAAGTTCTTAACTCTACTCGTAAATCCTTTTTTTTGCTACCTACTATTTATAATAATTTATTTCGATTAGGTATTTATTTACCTTCAAACCTTATTATTTTTAATATTACATTATATTTGAAACCATCTGTTTTTTAATTAGCCATATTTTATTCAATTATAAATTATATCTCTTTTTCTAATTGCATACTAATTATTCATATTCTCAATTCATATTTCAATTGATCCCCATTATATTTACCTATTGTAATCCCTTAATCATATTTCAGAATTGATTGTTATACCCCTGTTTATATCATTACAATATCTTGGTTTTATTTACTATGAATGTGTATTTGTTCCACCATATGACGTGCCTTAGGCATTGGGATGCTACAGCGCATGTATTTGTTTGCTGCTGTATTTCTCCGTATATATGTCTCACGCACTAGATATATTGGTACATAGATATTTAAATTCCATAGTTCACTTTAATGCACTCCCTTCTATGTAAATTAGAGTACGCTTTAGTACTTCCCGTAATATTGCCAAACGCTTTATCTTCTTCTTGCTCCCTGTTTCTGACGTTAAAATTTTTTGTAATATCCTTTGGGAAATAGGTTCTCTTCATTATCTGCAAGCCAGGTAAAGCGTTAGCGTAAGATACTACATGTATGCATATGTTTTTCCTGCATTCTATATCCCACTGTCCATTATTACTACAGTAACGGCCACAAACAGTCAGGCACAGTAGCAGTAAATCCTGAGTGAGCAACTTTCAGTAAAGACCTGACCGTCATATACCAGAAAGAGGTTTCCTTGAAATCGAGAAGAGGCGCGAGTTATTGAAAAGCTCTAAAACGCAATGTAAAGCGGGTCACGAGTGGTTGACAAGCTATGAAGGCGCAATCGCAGAACGTTCTTAATTAATTCAAGCACTAGAAAATAACACCTTGCTGCACTGCAGGACTTTCTAGCACGCTCTGCAGGAAATCTTTACCGGCCAGATGGACTATTATATTAAGGCTCCAAGTCGTAAAACCCTCGAAGACAGAATGATCCCGTTGGCGCACATACGGGGGATTCCCAATCATCCGAGCAAACGAGTCAGGGGGCTGTAAATTCTTTCCCAGACGCAAAACCTTTGAAGATGCAACGGCCAGTGGCACAATCAAAGACAGGGGATTTAATCCCATGCAGACAAATAATTTGGGGCCTTAAATCCTTGCGTTGACGCAATGGGACAGAATAAAATATAAACACGATCACGGCCAAATCCCGAGCCCTCTTTACGCGGTCATCCACCGAGCTCTGGCTTGACGCCCGAGGTTTCACCGTTATCATGCCAGTTAATAAACGTACAATTTCATTACCGTATCACCTCCACAGTTCCATAACGCGTTTGGTTTACTATAATTTTTAACAACCTTTCTTCCTCGTAATACCTGAAATGAGGAAAATAAATTATTTTCAACAGATGCATAGCCATCGTTGATGTGTATTTAAAGTAAGATGTTTGGACGGCATTGGAATCTGCTACTTTATCCCAATATAATCGACAGATCCCTTGGATCTGATAGCTCTGTATCGGTTAATTATGTTTATTTTCCTTTCTCAATATTTAGAATGAACCTTATTATTCTGTCGTCTGTGTAGAGTATATATCTTCCATATTTATTTTCAATACTTTATGGATTAGTACTTCAATTACTACTACTACTAACTAGTTTATGTTTTTGCCAAAGTAGAAATTTCTATATTCTGGTTTGATATACCGTGCATTACTTCCAATCTAAATATTTTAATTTTCTTATATCGTTTATTAGATACTAATTGGTTGCTTTATCTCTGTTCCTGTGGAAAGTCCATTTTTGAGGAAATCGTTAGTACCTTTTAGTGGTAGTGATGGTGGTAGTAACAGTAGTAGTAGTGCAGTAGTAGTAGTAGTAGTAGTAGTTCAGTAGCAGTAGTAGTAGTAGTAGTGGTAGTAATAGCAGTGGTAGTAGTACTACTACTGTACTATTACTACTGTTAGTAGTAGTAGTAGTAGCTTTGTCTTCTTTGCATCTTCAGGTACCCAGATTGCCTTGTCTGAAGATCAGCCTCCTCTTTTATCTGGGTTTGCGACTCACAAGGTGGTTCATGAGCTACCCAGTCTACCCATCAACTCTTCAGGCTGACACAGTTGAATATAGAAAATAAATGTCTGTAAATTAGAGAACAAATTAGTGTGCCACGTGCCATTTAAAAATCATTCTGATAACATCACACTCTTTTGTATTTTGCCCTTTGTCATTGTAGTAGTTCATTAACCTTAACCTTAAGGTTGTCTATTTGCATTTATTAGGTAACTGCTGTTACCTACTACATACATTATGCTGCACTATCACCTTTAACTCTTTAAACAGAGCTTAGAATAAAACAACATTCATGCTGCTGTTTTACTATAACATGTTAGAGCAGCAAAATGAGAATGCTTAACTTAGCATAAGCTTAAGTGGGAGATCTATGAGCGTTTCAAAGAGAAAATTTAAAAAATGATGAGAGGCAAAACGTCACGGCAAATGATGGAAAAGATACCTAATCTGTAACAACTATAAAAATCTTAAATAAAGCAGCAGCTGTAACCTTTTTATGACATTTAATGACCTTATAGAAAGGACAATATCTGGTAAGGTAAAGGGTCTGAGAAGAAAAGCTTGCAAGAAACTCCAAGGTTACGCATTTGCACACTTTCCGAGTTTCACTGAATTTTAATTTTCCATTATTTATTTATAATGACCTTTGTGAAGCCAACAAAGAATGAGCAATCAAGATTTCAAAGTTCTAAGCTGTTTCTTTTCAACATTGCAAACAATACAAGGGCAAGGGATTTTCCTCGTCCAGTACCGCCGGCACGCACAAATTCGAGAAGGGCTGGCAGCTGTAATATTCGTTTAATTACACATTCGCTTTCGCACGGGTTACTAATAGAATACCCGACTGTTTTGTAGAACAGCGTATCGAGGAAACTGCGTTAACAACTCGACAGCGTAGATTTGATGGATTATGTTTCAGCTCTTACTTATCGCGAGCTGGGATCTACGGTTATAATTATAGCGTACGCCTAACGTGGCGACCTTAGCTGCCTGTTCGGTTTTCGGTTTCCTTGTATGCCAAAAGAGAAAGATCAACACGTATTCTAGAGGGGTCCTCTTACATCCTAACCTTTAAGAACTATTGGCTCCTCTGGCATTACTATAATTAATTTCAGGAGGTGCTAAGTCTGTAGATTTTAATTTCCCTTCTTTCTGCTTATTCATGACGCACGTGCTATCCTATAAATATCTAATATGTCTGGATAAACAGTTAATTTAAAAAGGCTATTTATAATTCACCAGGAGAAAAACTTAGTTTCCCAAGTTTTTAATGAGTACTTGAGTAACTTGCTTAAACGTCTCTTAAAACATATTTTTATCATTTAGGGCAGGGGTCGGCAACCTGCGGCCCGCGGGCCGCATGCGGCCCTTTGCAACTTTTTGCGCGGCACGCCAAAGCACCACGAAATGTGGCCGGTGACAAAAATGCGCGACAAACAGAAGCATAGTGGGAAACCTATTTGACTGCGCAAGTTTAATCCCCACTCCCCAGCGAATACGACGTCTCGCTTAGCAAGTGTAGCATTCTTTCTAGTGATGGGCATAATCGGATGATTTCAATAATCGGAATGTTCCATTTCGGAATGTTTATAAAATCGGAATATCATCCGATTATTTTACATTCCGTAAATGCAAGCAAAGGAAAACGCGCGAAATAACAACAAGCGGAAGGAAGATGAAGTGCGTGCAAATTTACGATGAGAGCACTCGCTGTCTCGCCGTAAGCCCTTATCTGCGTTGGCATCTATTGTTTGGGTTTGTAGGACGGTCAGTAATAGCTATTTACGTTATTAGACCGGTAGCAACATTTTTATGGCCGCGCCAATACTTTACAGGTCGAACCGTAGGGCGAGACCTGTATGTTTGGCAAGGCCATAAGAATTCTACCGGTCGTGTATCGTATAAGATTTTTTAGGATACTGCATTGGTAACTAGCGTTTACATTGTTACAAACGAGTCCGGTAGATAAAATTTACCGGCCTAGACCAGTAGTAGCCAGCAGTATCCTAAAAAACAATTTATAAGTTTGAGTCGCACAGTGGGATATGAGGAAATAAAATATTTTTTCAAATTATTACAGTAGTTACGTTAATAGACTGTCGGAAAATGGTAGTGATATTTTAAAGTTTAATAGCACATAAAGTACATAATAGATAGTATAAAACAATACTTGAATTTGAAGTCTGTAGGTGTACTATCTAATAATTAATCTACGAAATACCACTGCCATTAGTGCCATTCACGTATCATACACATGCGCACACGGCGCGACCCGTCGACATTCGCCAACCAGCATATAGCAGTCAAGTGAGTCAATACAACATTCCGTATTCCGTTCAGTTCAAATTGGCATTTCGTTTTCTCATTTTGTGTACCGAATAGTAAAATAATAGAATTCCGAAAGTTCCGAATTTTGTGCACCAAACATTAAAATAATCGAATTCCGAAAAGTTCCGAAATAATAGGAACCTTCCGATTTTTTTAACAATCGGAAACTTTCCAATTGTTCATTCCGGATAGGCCAATCACTAATTCTTTCATTTCGCCAGTTTGCTACTGTATGTTCATATGTGCGTTCATGTTGACAGCCGTATGACGTTTCACTACAATATTTTATATTTTTTATATTTATATATTTTATATTTACATATTTATACATATTTAATTGGAATTGTATTTTCTTTTTTTCCCTTTTAAGAATTGTAAAATTTTTGTTCTCTAACATTATTGTAATTATAGCATGTCAATAAAAAATAAATTTTTTCTATATTTATTTTTAATAATATTTATACTCGTATATGATATAAAAGCACTATTTAAGTTACATTTGAATGTGCGGCCCGCATAAAAAAATTTATTTTGAAAATGGCCCGCCGTCCGAAAAAGGTTGCCGACCCCTGATTTAGGGAATGCAATATGTACCACAAGCAGCAAAGATTGTAATATTGCTTTTTAAGTGGTCTATTTTCAAAACTGTGGGATATTATACAGAATTTTTAATGTTAGTAGATCGCACTGAATTGATTAAACATCATTTTTAATATGAAAAACGATACGATTATGTTAACAACCGTAGATCTGGCCGATTGTATAAACACATAACTTATTTTTGAACTAATCAATACAGTCTTAGCGTTAGCACTTTTTTGTCAGTTGACGTATGCTAAAACAATTTAAAGGAAAAGTTTGGTCTCGCCTTCTTGGTTCCATTCTACCTTAAATCATCAATAAGGATCGAATTTCCAAATTTCCATTCTTTCATTACGTACCAAACTATCCACTTTTTGTCAATTACTAAAGTGATTACAGATATAACAAGACGGTATATTTTTGTGGAATCGCTTTGGTGATTTATAAGAGAAGCTGCGCTCCTCGTATTTCTTAAAGTTGTCCTGTCAAAGTAGAATGCCAAACGAACCTCAACTATCTACATAGATTTAGAATTACATAGGTGATGGACATCTCCGTTTTCTCAATCCAGGTGGTTGTTCGAAACAATCTCCTAAATTAGTTGAAGTGTATTTCTTCTCCAACAGGGAACACCAAACCATTCAAACTAGATAACTATCTTCACTTGGAAATAAGTACTTAAGCTTTGGCCGTACTAGTCATCGATATCTCGGGCAGCGCTATAAGGATATATAGTCTCAGCCACAAGACTCGAGGCGCATGAGGAAGTGCGCTATTAAAACATGTAATTGCACCCGTAAACTGGAATGTGACTTTTTCTCATGCCCTACACTCTCCTGTACTATGAATTAATATGGCCCTTTGTATGCTAGTTAGCCCAGTCGTAGAAGTACAAAACCCGCTCTTACCTCAGTGCAGCTAAGGATAATGTCAATATTGCTCTTGCCGGTCTACTCGTGATCATCTATAATGGTGTAATTGTACATGCAAACATTTGTTGCAGCAAGCCAATATTAACTTACTACGTTCCTAAACTGTTTGGGTATTAGTTTAAAAATGAGGTTAGCCAATCAGCGACTCAATTTAACTGCATAAACTAGCTTTAAAGGATTGCAGAAATTATTCCTAATTTAATTAACCAAATAAAATTACAAAACTGAAGCCTGGATTTATACAATTTAACGGTAGCTGAACCTAACTTCCACCGGCAGATACAAAATCGTACGACGTACATCCCGCAAATAACCTCAAAAAGCATATCATCTAAAAAAATAGGACATCTCAAATAACACTCTAACTGCAATTCTGTAAGCGGAATAATCTTTTACCGGAGCTCTCCCTATTTCAACATATCAACGTTGCAACCAAGTGATATCCACAAGCTGCGTAGTTTTCCTTTGGGCGCTACAATTCCTCAATCTAAATCCTCAAAAATATAATAAACTCAGTGTGAACGCCGTCTCGTATCGGCTTATAGCATTTCAATATCACGGATTGCTTCGCGACTGTCCCTCAGTTGCAAAAAACCAATCACAATACCATACCGGCTACGAGAAAAAAAATGGCTTCGCTAAGAAACCATCTAGTGTCAGTCTCATGACAAAATAAAAGCCTGTCTGCATGCCCCAAATTCTCCGTTCTAAACGGGTTTTATACCCGGCTGGCGTAGAAATAAGCGGCATGAACAATCTAAATGTCAAATTGTTGTAAATTACATGGTATCCAAAATAAACTACTATTGCTGCTATCTAAGCTAAGCTTTGTAATTATTAACAAGACTGCGACAAAGACGAATATTATGAAATTCTCTACAACTTATTTTTCAGCGAGGCGAATTGAACCTAGTGCAGCACGAAGAGCTACTCTATCGTTCAAAATTCTCTGTTTTCTTAGTGAAAATCGTTACGGGTGTTTAAAAGGAGAAGGGGTTTGCTCAAAATAGGTAAATTATTATGTATTATGAATATGCAAGTATTTATTTACTTTAATATCTTTGCCTTTATTACAAATAGTTTTGTAAATCGCAGTATAGCTTCTTTTCCAAAACAATTACAGGCTTTTAAGGACGATGGAGAGTTATCAAACTCAAAAAGGTATTTGTATAGTGAAAAGAGATCCCTACAACTCTAGAAGCTAATGCTGATGCCATATGCAATGCATAAACTTTAAGAAAAGGACGATGATGTTTTTTAATGTATCGTGCTCAGGCTTCATAACGTTGACTTCTGTTAGGATGATTTCATAACGTAAAGCGCAATACTAGAACTACAGTTGAGATAGCTACACTTACTAACTGCATAAACGCGACTATCGGGAAATGAGATTAATACTAGCAAATTAAACTACTCCTTGTACTGTATGAAACATCCGTTTTTCTTTTGCCTACCGACGTGTTTTATGGGACACCCCCTGAAGGGTTGCTCGAACTAGTTCGGTGTAAAGAGGAAAGAAATTAGTCGTAATTTGAAAGAACAGGAACTCGCCAGCAATGGTCGAAACAATTGCTATTTTTATGGGCGCCATCTGATGTCTATTTACAGGTAATGTAATAGAGGAATTCCACCAAAAAAACTTTTTCTTGACGACGATCGATACGAGTGCTCAGCTCCATGACGCAGACTTTCCGGATTTCTAGAAAACTTACCTTACTTTAGGAATACGTGTAACTGCACTTCACTTAACAAAATAAATTCACAAAGTGAATTCGAGAAGCTATTAAAGAAATACATTAAAGTAGCCACCAATTGAAGGTAGAACAGCACATTTAAGCAGGCATCATTAAAAAGCCACAACCCCAAAAAATAATGGTTTTCAATCCCTAGGAATTCTACTTGCTCGTGGCGTCACGTTGCGCGATAAGAAAGCCTTGACATGCGTTCGCTTGGGATACATATTCCAGAAAAAAAACCAATATTGATACTTTGGCGGCAAATCAGTACATATAGTTTAAGGCATTTAAAACTATAATTAATCTAATGGGTAGCCACAAAAATTACTTCACGAAATGCATTACTTATTCAGTTAACACGTAGAGAATCGCTAAATTCATATTATATGTAGGAAATTGACTGTAAATTACTCATACAACAAACTCGGTTATCGGAACAGTGCATAATCCTGACCGCAAGTGACGCCACGCTAGCAGCCAAAACCTTCCTGGAAACCTATACCCGACGTTGGAAACCAAAAATGGACAGCTCCAAGGTTGATGGTAGGCGAAATTACATCTATTTACAACTACAAGAAAGGTGTTGACAGAACGTTTGATAGCGGGACGATTCTTAAGTATACCAAATCACAAATCTGCACTTTCTGAACGCTCTTTCACATATACCGCGACAAAAATTTATAACTCCTTGCCATCTTGCATAAGAGACCTTCCAATTTCTTCTTTTAAACCACGTTTGTGAGAGTATCTCTTTGAACATCAACGCAGTGCCTAAGAGTATCTGTTTACTTAAAAAATGTATTAAAATTACTTATTAGTTATGAATGTAATTTTGTCAACCACAAATGACTTACAAATCTAACAGTTGTAATGTCTACTGACCGCCTAATTCAATTAAATATGGTTGCAGTAACGATTATTTAGCTAGGTTGAGTGGAAGAACAGGTGTTTTCACAACACCTGAACTCCGCCTTTGTCACTCTTTTTTTTTTCTTAATCTTTTGGTGTTATAATGTCAATATTTTAAGTGCTTGTGTGACAATAAAGTCCTTTATTATTATTATTATTTCTTCATATATCTCTATAGAAGAATCGGGATGAAATTTACCGGTACACAACTAGGCGCGTTAAGGATTTCAGATTAATAAGCTGCGCCAGTAGGAGCTGAGTACACTCGAAATAGTGATTTTCCAAAACTGACAGGGCAGGGCTTTCTTCAATAGCTACATTTATGGAATAATAACACTCACATAATATTTACCATTTTCGCTTGAAGTCAATTTCTTGAATAATATATAGCAATCTAAGCGCTGAACTTTAGTCGAGACGAGCTTTTCGCTCTTCTAACCCTTCCACCGCGTCAATAGAAGCAGTGACGACGTCAGTTTTCAAACTCACTTAATAGTCGACAAAGCAAAATCGAAATAGGGGACGAAGAGCATTGCACCTACATTGGTATTGTCGTGAACACCTATAATGATAGCCTCCATATTGAGTTAAGTAGGAAGGCATCCCTGCAAGTTCGTGTTTTCAAAAATACATTGTTCAAATTCTTCTCCGTGTGGTACTCTTACAGAAACATTTGACTCCATCGCAAGAAGAAGTTGCAGGTGCAATAGATAATTTCGTTTATAAAACATATTTTTGAATACTAGGAATGAAGAAAAGCGCCCTACAGAACCCCACCTTTAACTAATAGTCTACGGGTAGCTATTGAATATTATTATTTGTGTGAAAACTGAAAGGATATGTTATGTTTCTAATATGATGGCACCAATAGGAAAATACTTCTTAACGAAGACAATAGAGGCATCTTTAGAGCTGTGTTAATTGAAACAA
Source organism: Agriotes lineatus (assembly GCA_940337035.1). Taxonomy (NCBI): domain Eukaryota; kingdom Metazoa; phylum Arthropoda; class Insecta; order Coleoptera; family Elateridae; genus Agriotes; species Agriotes lineatus. Next base: position 134,852 of record CALNHX010001996.1, on the reverse strand, counting down.
TTCGAACAGAAAACTAAAGCCTCTATGCTTTTTAGCAGTATGACTTAATAAATACGCAAAATATGGAAAAAATATTAGATTAACACCACGGGATATTTGGTACTACTTGGAACAAATGTAAAACGTAAAATTAAAAGCTAGAACGTTCAAATGGCTAATTCTCCATTACCTGGTAAGATGCTGGATTGTTCTGGAACGTTATTAAAAAGTGCTTTGGCTAGCTCAGGGTAGGGTGGATCACAATTCAGCTTGAAGCCATAATTGCAATGGTAAAACAGATTAAAATCCCAAGGCTACAAAAGCCCGATAAAAATCATAATTGGTGGAAGACTCTATCGGTTCTAAAACAGCGGGCACAATCAAACAAACAACGTAAACGAAAGTAACTCACCATCGAGAGTCTACTCCAGGATCTTAATCTTAGGATTAAAATAAATCGATAGGTTCGAATAATAGTATATTACATACCGAGGTGGGAAGTGTTTCATTACTGTCGAGAGATCAGGTAGTTTACCGAGACGCGTAGCGTCGAGGTTAATTTTATCTCGAAACAGGGATGAAACTTTCCACCGTGGTATGTATACTATTTTATTTGCAATCATCTAATTTAAAAATAACTACAATTGAATTCTGAATAATAGATATCTTGATGTAGGTAATAGTTTTGTTACCATGAAAACAAGCCACTCAATGTTTTGTTACCATGGAAACACCCCACTCTTCAGGTATGTAATATTTTTCGGGGTATGTAATAATTTCCTGGCTAGTTTCAAGTAATCATCTAGTTCCCAGCTGTTGTCATGTCATGAAATTGACACATTACAATGTGATTGCGAATAAAATAATAAACAACATATAGGATTAATTACTAATGGTTTAATCAGATACAGAATTTTGATGGCAACTGTTACTATATTAGTTAAATGTACTAACTAAATAGGATACGGAGTCTTATATAAAGCACGAACGAGATGGATTAATTAAAGGAGTCAGGAATCGATTACTCGAAGCTTATACAGCTCTAACTGAAATTAGTATCGCCTAGCTTTTAAAAACTATTTATTAAATCGGTCTGCGACTTCCACCGTACGACGAGACCTCACCCAATAGACATAATCATAGATGTAGCGCTGTTGGTCGTTTTTAAAGGCAATCACTTTGCTACCATATAATATATCAGTGACGTTACTTGTTAACTGTTTTACAAATAGAAAAATTCAGACTACATTTAGAAGATAGAGTAATGTGAATGACAGATGATTGTTTGCTAATTACAAAAAAATACAATAGAGAAAAATCGGCTTCCATAAAAATATAATTTAGAAGTCTATTTCATTTTAATCGAAGCGAGAGACGCAGAGACAGAGACTGAAGCGTTACGTCCACAAAACGAGTAAAATATGTCTAACTAGCGCTTGTTGACCAGGTGCGTCGAACGGCAGGAGGAGTCAATGTTGGATCAAAAGCAATCCGTTGCTTGCATATGTTTATGTATGTATTAGTTTCGGTGTGCGACGTGCAGCGAAATAGATGAGGGCCACCATAGATAGCTTCGTCAAACTTCATCAATGAGAACGTCAAGGATATCGAGGGTTACTTGACAAATACCTCGGATTATATATTTATACACGGAGATTAAAGTCCAAAATACAATTCAAGCCCGATGCAATCATATACGTCCAAGAATACACCAAACCCTTATACTAAATGGCGAATGCTAATGGTAAATTTAAAAATGATCAAAAATTGTATAGGCAACGCGGAAGCGTCGACAACCAACATACTCCACGACACTTACTTTAAGTGACCGGAAAAGATAAAATTGGGAAAATGTTGAGGCTGCTACAAAACCTAATTTCGAATTTTTAGTAGCGGCTAACTGGTTAAAACCATCTTATAGAGAGATACGAAGAAGATAACGTACCAAAACCAATAACGCGTTTCCATGTAGGTATTTACTTTATTTTCAATTTTTGCTGGGCTGTTTTTAAAAGTGCTGTGTAGACTAAAACTCGTAATTAAATCTTCCATTGTAGTACTGTTTGTTAAACTAATTTAACAAGCTGATTGTATTATTCCAGTATGGAAGGGATGAAATATTAAATGGTTTTTAAGTTTTAATTCCTGCGTTTGCCATTTTTGGAATGTTTTGATGCCTGGAATGTAATACGGAAGGGGCCATATTTATAACGGGTGTTCATTAGAATTTGTGGTCTAATCGGAGTAGAACTGGGACGGTTCGCCCCTCCACTTTTAATTCGATTAAGCCACGCCCCCTTAATTCGCGGAATTATTCGCGGATTTCGCGGAATTTTCGCGGATTGACCCAATTAATTTCGCGGTTTGATCTAATTAATCACATATGAAGTTTGATATGTAATTTACATATGTGCTACTGATTAAATTACGCATTAGCTTCCGATTAAATTACGCATTAGCTTCCGATTAAAATTACGCGTCGGACTTTGGCGGCCATCTTGGATTTCTGGCGCGAATATTTGAATTTGAAATTTCTCTGATTTTTTTCTAAGTTCAATTTTTTGAATTTAAACTTCCCGGGCGTCGGCCATCTTGGTTTTCTGCGCGCGCACTTCTCGCGGCTGTCCTTTTAATTTTGAATTTTCGCGCGAATATTTGAATTTTAAATTTTTTTTCTAAGTCCCTGTTTTGAATTTAACTTCTCGGGTGTCGTCCATCTTGGTTTTCTCACATTTATTTTAATTTAAAAAAAGCTTCCTGCGATGTCCCATGGCTGGAGTCGAACCAGCGATTACAGCATTACGAGTACGAAGCCTTAACCAACTGGGCTATCGAAGCGATCGAGGTTAAAGGAATTAAACATAGCCACTTACGTGTCACGAGCCCAGCTTTAAACAAACTATTTTTCAAAAAAGGTTATTTATGAAATTGGAAATGCATTGCCTGTGTTGTTAAATGACTTGTAGTAATTTTAAAAAACTGATTTTACGGTTGGATGTGTCATAATTAATAATTTTATAATTTGTGCCTGCTATATGGCTGGATTAACGAGATCCTCATTGTCCCTACCTACTATTGGAAATTTCCGTCTAAGTTTCCTTTTTAAAACAGGTCGGTGCCTGTGATTTGTTTGGTTTTAAAGGTTTGAATAATGTACCACTTAGCTGTTCTGACATTACACTTTCATATTCATATTATAAATAAATTTTAAATGTTATTTTCGACTGAGTTTTAGCCGCTTATAAATTACAACAGCTAGTTTAAAATTAAATGGGCGATCGGTCACAATTATATATATCAGCAATAACATGAACAAGAAGATATACGTATTGCTTGAGTAAGAAAGAGATAAACATATAATCCGTTCACGACCTTTTTGGGACAGAGTTGGCTATTATTTTTTCTTTTCATGTTGGACTAACTGATTCGGTGATGTAGCGGATGCAACTTTTTTTCTGTCAGTGTCTGTTCGACATTTTCTTGCCAGCACATTGCCAAACTTATTATTTTAATATTCGTAAGAAAATAAATGCTTTATCAAGTGTGTAAAAGTAATTTTAATTTCCGTCAAAGGAAAAATCAAAATGCCCAATATAATTTTGTTACAACAAAATATTTCTATTAAACGATGCTAGTTGCAGTTTAAAAAGGACAGACCAGATCTAAAAGAACACGAGTTGATGTCGAGACTAGAGAGAGATCCGGCAACAATGTACCTATTCAGAAAATATAACCTTAAACTGAAAACAACCTAACCTAACAGAAAAAGTGTCAGTTTGCATTAGGGAGTTTAGTTGCCGCAGAGGTACTGCCAACAAAATTACTAGATGGTCATAGCCTCACCTGACCCAAAAATATCGTGAACGGCTTATATTAGCAAGTATTGGAGAAGGCTTGACTAATTTTAATTATGACATTTGTCAACTAAACATAAAATAAATTTGAATAAAAGCACGTAAAATTACGAAAATACGTAGAAAATTTATAAAAATCGGCATCTTGTCACATTAAATTCTGCAAAAACGACAAAAAACAATAGTTTATACAACTTTCATTGAAAAAATAGTAAAATTTTACGAAAATACGTCTGTGTTGACGATCAATGAAAATAAATTTGAATAGAAATACGCAAAAATTACGAAAAGACGTATGTGTTGATCCCCAAAGTAACAAAAATTTGAATAAAAACGCACAATTTCGTTGAAAATCTTTACAAAGCGACTTTATAGTACCGAAAAAATGATGTAAAAAAGTTTTAAGAGTTATTTCTAAGCATAATTTTGCAAACGTTTAACAAATAAACCGTAATTTTTTAAAGTACATCACACAATTATGAAATCGTGGTTCAATTTTATATAAATTTTCGATACTTTGTATGTGAAAAATAGCTTCAATTACTAATATTTGAATAAAAACATGCAATTTCCAAAGCATTTCGTTTAAAATTTAAAAAAATCGACAGCATCTCCCATGAAAATTTATAAAAATCGGCATCTTGTCACATTAAATTCTGCAAAAACGACAAAAAACAATATTTTTATACAACTTTCATTGAAAAATAGTAAAATTTTACGAAAATACGTCTGTGTTGACGACAAATGAAAATAAATTTGAATAGAAACACGCAAAAATTACGAAAAGACGTATGTGTTGACCCCCAAAGTAACAAAAATTTGAATAAAATCTCGCAATCATACAGCATCTCACATAAATTTTCGCAAATATCGACATCATGTCACATAAATTATACAAAAACTGTCATCAAGTCACTTGAAATTATACAAAATACGATATTTTTATTCACCACACGATGAAAATTGAACAAAAATCACGCAATCACACATCATATCACATAAATTTACACAAAATCGACATCATGTCACATAAATTATACAAAAACTGACATCATATCACTTGAAATTATACAAAAAACGATAGTTTATTCAACACACGATGAAAATTGAACAAAAATCACTCAATTACAAGCCACCCCACATAAATTTTCACAAAAATCGACATCATGTTACATAAACTATGCATAATTTTGCAAATGTTTTACACTTTTTATAAAATGCATCGCTCAAAATTAAAGAAATAGCAATTTCGTTGAAAAATTTGCAATTGTTTTACACTTTTTTATAAAATGTATCGCACAAAATTAAAAGAAATCACAATTTTCTAAATTATATCACGCCATTATGAAATCGTAGATTGATTTTTTTAAATTTTACACTTTGTAACTGTAAAATAACTTCAAATACTAATATTTTAGCTTTAGATTTTGTAATTATTGCGGATTCGTGAAAAACAAAAGCAGAGTAGAAATAAAAAACACAAACACTTTTGTAATAAACAAATATATTGTTCTTATTTCGTATAATACTTAATAATATAAATATAAATGTACAGCAGAATGTCTTATTTTCTAAAAATTCGCTAGCAATTTACAAAACTGTAGTTTGAGGTGCACGACATTTCAAATTAAAAAGGCTGTAAGTAATAAAATCAGAATTTCATTGTGTAATTTTAAAGTTTAAGATGCACCCAATCTAGAATTCCCTTCGTTTTTGGTGTTGATGACATCTGCCTTAGAGGCGTTTTTCTAACGGCCTTTTTTTGGAGGCGTCTTCTTATCGGCGTTCTTCTGACTGAACTTTTTTGATGTGGACTTGGATGAGTAGCTGGTGTTTTTAATTTATATTCTAAATCGGACTCGCAGTTATCAGTTTCCATTTCGGTTTTTCCTGTAGTACCAGTAGGGGTTGGCTTCTTTTGCTGTTTAGGTTTAGCTAGCAGCACATTAGCAACGTTAAGGTCTTTGATGTAATCAGCAAACTGTAGGCGTCCGGGTGGCTTAATAGTTTTTCGAGGCCGCAGAGTGTCGTGAATTAAATCGACTATGTTAGACGCCGGTAAAATTTCACCCTTTATAGTAACGGTACCCTTGTGATCCCAGCTCACATCGCTTGAGGTACTCAAAATGCGTAGGAAAACTTCAGCTTTTTTCTTAAAAGTTTTGGGAAGTGTAGATAAAATAACGTCATTTGATAGGCTGTCACTGGTTGTTTCAATAGGTATTTTGATTGGCTGCCGCGCCTGGTTTGTGAAATGAAGGAATCGTTGTAAAACCTGATTGTACTGGATCCATTTATCGTGATCAGTTAATTTGGACTTTAAAACTTTTTGCATTTCGTCATCAAGCTGTGATAATATATTTTTCTCCGCATCATCGCCAGACTTAAGACGTTGGACAAATTCCGGCGATACAATCAACATCTTCCGCTCTTTGTCCATTTTAGTCGAAAAGGAGCTCAGTCGTTTGTTCTGGTAGAGCCTTCGTGAATAAACTAGCTTAAAATCAAGACTTTTATAATAAATATATAAAAAAAAAATGACAGGTACGGGAATCGAACCCGTATTCTCTCTCGAGATCAGAGCTTGAATCTGACGCCTTAACCATTCGGCCAACCTGACTCCCTATATAAACGAGCACTCTCTGCCTAATTAAGAAAACATATAGTTTAAAAGTGTTCTATTTGCAATTTCATACAATATTTCATATAAATTAAGCCATGTACAAATTTCTAAATCGGTTTTGATATATATTTTCTCGAAAGACATGACCCTCAGCTGCCGTTTTATTATTGGTCGAGATGCGTCATCGTTGAATTTACAAGAGCCAACCTGTCTGCTGTGTGACGTATGCAATGTCTCCACCCCTTTTTATTTTAAAATTCTATAAAACCAGAGGCCCGACTGCTGCCGCACTAACACGTTTTAAACCATTGTACTCTGTTACCTGATGCGGCAGCAGTTTGGACCTCTGATTTTATAGAATTTTAAAATAAAAAGGTATGGAAACACTGCGTGCGTCACACAGCAGACAGGTTGGCTCTTGTAAATTCAACGATGACGCATCTCGACAAATAATAAAACGGCAGCTGAGGGTCAAGTCTTTCGAGAAAATATATATCAAAACCGATTTAGAAATTTGTACATGGCTTAATTTATATGAAATATTGTATGAAATTGCAAATAGAAGACTTTTAAACTATATGTTTTCTTAATTAGGCAGAGTGCTCGTTTATATAGGGAGTCAGGTTGGCCGAATGGTTAAGGCGTCAGATTCAAGCTCTGATCTCGAGAGAGAATACGGGTTCGATTCCCGTACCTGTCATATTTTTTTATGTTATATATTTATTATGAAAGTCTTGATTTTAAGCTAGTTTATTCACGACGGCTCTACCAGAACAAACGACTGAGCTCCTTTTCGACTAAAATGGACAAAGAGCGGAAGATGTTGATTGTATCGCCGGAATTTGTCCAACGTCTTAAGTCTGGCGATGATGCGGAGAAAAATATATTATCACAGCTTGATGACGAAATGCAAAAAGTTTTAAAGTCCAAATTAACTGATCACGATAAATGGATCCAGTACAATCAGGTTTTACAACTATTCCTTCATTTCACAAACCAGGCGCGGCAGCCAATCAAAATACCTATTGAAACAACCAGTGACAGCCTATCAAATGCCGTTATTTTATCTACACTTCCCAAAACCCTATAAAGGGTGAAATTTTACCGGCGTCTAACATAGTCGATTTAATTCACGACACTCTGCGGCCTCGAAAAATTATTAAGCCACCCGGACGCCTACAGTTTGCTGATTACATCAAAGACCTTAACGTTGCTAATGTGCTGCTAGCTAAACCTAAACAGCAAAAGAAGCCAACCCCGACTGGTGCTACAGGAAAAACCGAAATGGAAACTGATAACTGCGAGTCCGATTTAGAATATAAATTAAAAACACCAGCTACTCATCCAAGTCCACATCAAAAAGGTTCTGTCAGAAGAACGCCGATAAGGAAACGCCTCCAAAAAAGGGCCTTTAGAAAAACGCCTCTAAGGCAGATGTCATCAACACCAAAAACGAAGGGAATTCTAGATTGGGTGCATCTTAAACTTTAAAATTACACAATGAAATTCTGGTTTTATTACTTACAGCCTTTTTAATTTGAAATGTCGTGCACCTCAAACTACAGTTTTGTAAATTGCTAGCGAATTTTTAGAAAATAAGACATTCTGCTGTACATTTATATTTATATTATTAAGTATTATACGAAATAAGAACAATATATTTGTTTATTACAAAAGTGTTTGTGTTTTTTATTTCTACTCTGCTTTAGTTTTTCACGAATCTGCAATAATTACAAAATCTAAAGCTAAAATATTAGTATTTGAAGTTATTTTACAGTTACAAAGTGTAAAATTTAAAAAAATCAATCTACGATTTCATAATGGCGTGATATAATTTAGAAAATTGTGATTTCTTTTAATTTTGTGCGATACATTTTATAAAAAAGTGTAAAACAATTGCAAATTTTTCAACGAAATTGCTATTTCTTTTAATTTTGAGCGATGAATTTTATAAAAAGTGTAAAACATTTGCAAAATTATGCATAGTTTATGTAACATGATGTCGATTTTTGTGAAAATTTATGTGGGATGGCTTGTAATTGCGTGATTTTTGTTCAATTTTCATCGTGTGTTGAATAAACTATCGTTTTTTGTATAATTTCAAGTGATATGATGTCAGTTTTTGTATAATTTATGTGACATGATGTCGATTTTGTGTAAATTTATGTGATATGATGTGTGATTGCGTGATTTTTGTTCAATTTTCATCGTGTGTTGAATAAAAATATCGTATTTTGTATAATTTCAAGTGACTTGATGACAGTTTTTGTATAATTTATGTGACATGATGTCGATATTTGCGAAAATTTATGTGAGATGCTGTATGATTGCGTGATTTTATTCAAATTTTTGTTACTTTGGGGGTCAACACATACGTCTTTTCGTAATTTTTGCGTGTTTCTATTCAAATTTATTTTCATTTGTCGTCAACACAGACGTATTTTCGTAAAATTTTACTATTTTTCAATGAAAGTTGTATAAAAATATTGTTTTTTGTCGTTTTTGCAGAATTTAATGTGACAAGATGCCGATTTTTATAAATTTTCATGGGAGATGCTGTCGATTTTTTTAAATTTTAAACGAAATGCTTTGGAAATTGCATGTTTTTATTCAAATATTAGTAATTGAAGCTATTTTTCACATACAAAGTATCGAAAATTTATATAAAATTGAACCACGATTTCATAATTGTGTGATGTACTTTAAAAAATTACGGTTTATTTGTTAAACGTTTGCAAAATTATGCTTAGAAATAACTCTTAAAACTTTTTTACATCATTTTTTCGGTACTATAAAGTCGCTTTGTAAAGATTTTCAAAGAAATTGTGCGTTTTTATTCAAATTTTTGTTACTTTGGGGATCAACACATACGTCTTTTCGTAATTTTTGCGTATTTCTATTCAAATTTATTTTCATTGATCGTCAACACAGACGTATTTTCGTAAAATTTTACTATTTTTTCAATGAAAGTTGTATAAACTATTGTTTTTTGTCGTTTTTGCAGAATTTAATGTGACAAGATGCCGATTTTTATAAATTTTCTACGTATTTTCGTAATTTTACGTGCTTTTATTCAAATTTATTTTATGTTTAGTTGACAAATGTCATAATTAAAATTAGTCAAGCCTTCTCCAATACTTGCTAATATAAGCCGTTCACGATATTTTTGGGTCAGGTGAGGCTATGACCATCTAGTAATTTTGTTGGCAGTACCTCTGCGGCAACTAAACTCCCTAATGCAAACTGACACTTTTTCTGTTAGGTTAGGTTGTTTTCAGTTTAAGGTTATATTTTCTGAATAGGTACATTGTTGCCGGATCTCTCTCTAGTCTCGACATCAACTCGTGTTCTTTTAGATCTGGTCTGTCCTTTTTAAACTGCAACTAGCATCGTTTAATAGAAATATTTTGTTGTAACAAAATTATATTGGGCATTTTGATTTTTCCTTTGACGGAAATTAAAATTACTTTTACACACTTGATAAAGCATTTATTTTCTTACGAATATTAAAATAATAAGTTTGGCAATGTGCTGGCAAGAAAATGTCGAACAGACACTGACAGAAAAAAAGTTGCATCCGCTACATCACCGAATCAGTTAGTCCAACATGAAAAGAAAAAATAATAGCCAACTCTGTCCCAAAAAGGTCGTGAACGGATTATATGTTTATCTCTTTCTTACTCAAGCAATACGTATATCTTCTTGTTCATGTTATTGCTGATATATATAATTGTGACCGATCGCCCATTTAATTTTAAACTAGCTGTTGTAATTTATAAGCGGCTAAAACTCAGTCGAAAATAACATTTAAAATTTATTTATAATATGAATATGGAAGTGTAATGTCAGAACAGCTAAGTGGTACAATATTCAAACCTTTAAAACCAAACAAAACACAGGCACCGACCTGTTTTAAAAAGGGAACTTAGACGGAAATTTCCAATAGTAGGTAGGGACAATGAGGATCTCGTTAATCCAGCCATATAGCAGGCACAAATTATAAAATTATTAATTATGACACATCCAACCCTAAAATCAGTTTTTTTAAAATTACTACAAGTCATTTAACAACACAGGCAATGCATTTCCAATTTCATAAATAACCTTTTTTGAAAAATAGTTTGTTTAAAGCTGGGCTCGTGACACGTAAGTGACTATGTTTAATTCCTTTAACCTCGATCGCTTCGATAGCCCAGTTGGTTAAGGCTTCGTACTCGTAATGCTGTGATCTCTGGTTCGTCTCCAGCCATGGGACATCGCAGGAAGCTTTTTTTAAATTAAAATAAATGTGAGAAAACCAAGATGGGCGACACCCGAGAAATTAAATTCAAAACAGGGACTTAGAAAAATCTGAAAAAAATTTAAAATTCAAATATTCGCCCGAAATTAAAATGGCCTCCGTGCATGAGAGAGAGAGTAGCTTCGATGAGGGAGACGGAAGATCTACCAGTTTAAAATTCAAATATTTCCGCGAAAATTCAAAATTAAAAACGACACCTGTGAGAAGTGCGCGCGCAGAAAACAAAGATGGACGACACACTGCGAAGTTTAAATTCAAAAACTGGGACTTAGAAAAAAAATCTGAAAAAATTTAAATTTCAAATATTCGCGCTAGAAATCCAAGATGGCCGCCGAAGTCCGACGCGTAATTTTAATCGGAAGCTAATGCGTAATTTAATCAGTAGCACATATGTAAATTACATATCAAACTTCATATGTGATTAATTAGATCAATCCGCGAAATTAATTGGGTCAATCCGCGAAAATTCCGCGAAATCCGCGAATAATTCCGCGAATTAAGGGAGCGTGGCTTAATCGAATTAAAAGGAGTGGGGGGTTTCTCGCCCTGTTCTACTTCTGAGAAACAGTTAGAAGGTTACTTTTAATACGAACTAGCACTTTCACTCTTCGATGAGATAGAAATGCGTAAAATTAAAAAATTAGCTTTGTACGATGTGTTTGTACCCATTGAAAACCAACCAGACTCTGAAAATACTCCTCATGTGATAGACGGGTGATTTTTACTCCACAAAATTGTCTGGCATCAATAAGAATCGTACTTTGCGATTTTGGATAAATACGTCGAGTATGTAACAAGATTTTACTCAACGAATGCAGTAATAGTTTTCGATGGATAGCCGAAGGATGCTGCAGTAAAAAGCACTAAGACTGCTGAGCGACTTCTCAGGTTGAAGATTGGTTCATCATCGGAAATACATTTTGATGAAAAAATGATAGCAACTGTATCCCAGGGGAAATTCTTGTCAAATGAGGGGAATAAATGTCGACTGATCTCGATGATATGTAAACGAACGAAGGTTTCAGAGTCAAGCAGGCTGCCGAAGATGCTGATACCTTAATTGCCAACACTGTAATTGAAGAATCAAATAACTACAAATCTGTAATTATAATAGGGACAGACAGTGATTTATTGGTAATTCTTACCACCTTAAAGGAGCCTCGCTGTAACATTTATTTTCTGAAGCCAGGCAAGGGAAAGACTCGGAGCCGAATGCATGCACCCCACCTTTTATTTCTACACGCATTTAGTGGCTGTGATAATGTTACAGCATTATACAGGCAGGCGAAAATGAAGTTCGTTAAACTTCTACAGAAAGAGATAGACTTACAGAAAATTGTTCAGATTTTCAAAGACCCAAACGCGTCCCCAGAGAAAATAGATAAAGTGGGAGAACAATAATTTCTTCTTCTTCCGTATGAATTAAACACTGTGAATCATTGAACAAATATAGGTACCACTGTTTTGTACAATCTATTAACAAAAGTTTGCCCAATCTAGCATATTACCACCAACCAAAGGCGCAGCTCGCTTGCACTCGTTCCGTACTTATAACCAAATTCAGCTATGGTATAGACACGAAAAATCAGCTTATGACTGGGGAAGGAGAAATTCAAAGAATGGGTTAATGCCCATTCCCATTGTACAAAACGCAGCTCCCCAAGAATTACTGACACTCATTTCTTGTAAATGCACCAAAGATTGTAGTGTAGCTTCTAGCTGTCGCAAAACAGGTTTGCATTGCTCAGTAACGTGTGGTTTCAGCCAGGACAAATCTTGTTTAAGTAATGTGGACGTGGTCGAATTAGACGACGAAGACGACGACGAGGACTTGTATATCGATATGGAACAATCAATAGAACATTCCGAAGATTATGAAACAAATCCGGAATATGAGACGGATGTTGAAAGTCAGGGTGATATTGAGAATTATATTGAACAACTACCAACATCAAAAAGGCAAAAAAAATGATGAGTAGTCAACTTGAAGTTAAGCAAAGTTTCCATACTGGATTAGGCATATTGGGGATACCACTTAAAAGAACGCTCCGAGTACTCTACCTCTAGGTGGTGTGCAAGCTAGTACAAAATAAGTGACATAATTTCATAAGTAATAGAAAGCGTATATAGTACGAAAAAGAAATTTTTGTCGCATCGAACGTCAATAATAATTAAAAAAGCAAATGCTCCAAAAAAAATATTTCGAGGCCTATGAATTCGAAACAAGAGAATGTATGACAAACATTCACGGAAAATTTTTTGTAGAGAATATACTTTTCTTTAATTTTTATAACTACGAATTTTCAAAAGCTGATACTAATTGAGATATTCACTAATATTAGAAAAGATATTAAAATTTTGACCTTTTCTTAAGCATGGCGGTTAAATACGGGCCTGTCCAGTGGTGCAAAATTATATATATTTCCTGAGTCCTAACAAAACAGATTAAAATTTATTCCAGCTTGTCCGGAATTGGTCCCGCTATTAATGTACTTGTCTACTGGCCTATGTGCCGACCTGGTGATTATAAATAAATTTAAAAATAACTTCCTGCGATATTTCTGCTCTTCTTCTGCAACCACCGTTAGCTTTTTCTGACCAATACACATCTTCTTCCAATGCCTAACAACCGGCCAGCTATTACTATGAAAATTAGCAAATATGTACAAATAGCAAACTTATTTATGCAATATCATTTCATTTAAAGGGTTTTAGCAACCCTTGTAAATGCTTTATTAGAACTTTGTAGGCGACAGGCATTTGATTATAAAAAATATATTCTTGAATGTCTGATTTATTTCAAAACTTTCTAGCACTTTTTGGGGGCTATTATTTTTTGTGTATAAGCATTTACCAGCATTTTGGTGAAAGCAAACTGAAAGAGCTAAAAAAGCGTTTGAGTAAATCACGCTTTCTAATACATATGTTGGTGTAAGCAAATTCATGTTCATTAACAAGTTTTAATAAAACTATTCTTTTTGGAAGGGTTTAAAACGGCGAGGAGGAATTTAAAGGACAAGAGTTTATATGCAAATTTTTTATTATTCAGCGTCCTCTATAACTTGGCCTTTATGAGTCATCACCAGCGCTATATAATAGTATAGTACGTTATTAGGAGTAAAAATTATTCTTTGTGTGACGATTTGGACAAGTTTTATTTTCACGCTGAACTAGTATAAATACAAAATTTTAAAAAAATGTGGTGTGATACACTCACACAACTTTCTTTTACAGTGATCTTACAATTAGTAAAAAAAATGATTTTTATTTTTTAAGCATTTGTCAAAAATTTTAAAAAATTACGAATTTGTAACTGTACAAAATAGAGCGTTAGTTGAAGAGACAAATTTTCTCTACAATTTTAAGCTGAATTAAAAAAAATGTCATAATAACCCGGGTGTTCTATTTAAAATAGAAGTTAATAACAAAAAGAAAAAAAAAACAAAAGAAACTCATTTTAGAGGTATTCAACTGGAAAATTACCTATCTCACATCAATACACATTAAAAATGTAGTAAAAATGTGAAGCATGAAAAAAATCGTGAGAGACGTTTTTGAGAAAATGGAAAGAAACTGAAAAACCACAAGCGTAAACACCATACTTCCGGTTATGCGATTTTCTTTAGAAGCTTGCTGTCGTATCTATACATATCGTACACAAAACTTATATATGAAGTTTCAACGCCATACCTCTTTTCGTTTTTGAGATATACTGACAGACAGACAGACAGACAGACAGGCACACAGAATGACAGAATGACAGACAAGCTAATGAACAAAAACATGTTTTTTTGGGTTCAGGGGACTCTAAAACGTGAAGATCTATTGGAAACTCAATTTTGAATTGTTCGGGAGAATCCAATATTTTCTTTATTGTAAAAAGAAGTAAAAATTACGATCTTCGAGATTTGACGTATACGTCAGTTTCCGACAAGCAAGAAGTCCCATGTCCAAAATATTCGAAAGTTAATCAAGTTTTGAAATACTTTTACTCCGCCGGCGTAAAAGTAACCACTTTTATGCCTAGGCATAATAGTAAGGCGTTTATCTTGTCAACTGGGTCATATAAGTTGTCACATTTACGACGTTTGAAAATACAAAAATATTTTTTATTTAGATAAAGTACATTTTCTGCACTAAATACATCAAAATATAAAAGAGTTCTTCTAAATGCAAAACTATAGTCTCATGCAAAATTTCAGAAATATTGGTTTGCTTTTATGAATCCTTGTTACCAGAAAAGTACTTCATCTGATATATACCGCTCGTGACGGTTGATAAGGAACAATCCTTCATTTTAGTATTACGATTTTCAGGTGTATTTCAAAGAATATTGCCACGTGTGGTTTTTTCACCATTGTAGTAACAGTCTGTATATCACTAAAGATTCTGCATATCTTACATTTTGATGATTAATAAAGTGTGGAAGCAGCATCCTTCTGCAAAGGAATAATAATTATATTAAAAACTAAAACGTCAGAAAGAGAAACCAGAAGTTAAATACAGCTTAAAAGACGAACTGGCAAAGTCCATCTATAATTGCTTGGAATGCAACATTGGGATGAATGTGCCACTTTAACTTGATCAACACTAAACAGTAAAGAAATAAAGTGCTTAGGTTGCATATGTAGTCAAGAGTCTCACTGTCTACAGTTGCTGCTTCACCATTCAGACACTCCGGGGGAGTTTGGCAAATTAAGGACATGTATTCAAAGTATTTCGTCGTGTAAGATTCAAAGAAAATATAAATTTGCCTCTCGCATTTACATCTTACTCGTTTGCTATCATAGCAAGGTTATGCAGTTTTTTTATAGTCATTAAATTTTTTTCTGTTGATCATCCACGTTGGTCACGAGTCGCTATGGATATGTTGTTTATTTTATAAACGAAAATGTCAAAGTTAAATCAAATACCTGAATATATTTTAAAGAAAGGGAAACTATTGCGAGAAAAATTGTTGCGCGTGATGTCTAAAGCTGCTTACGAGAAGGTTTATTAAAATTTCTGCCATTGGTGAGAAAATAACAAAGTCTCCTGGGTAACCGAAGAGGTAATTCCTGCCTATTTAGACGAGAAGGTAAGTCTGCGATTATTTTCATTTCCATTTACATCGTTTATATTTAATTCATTTGATTTGCAACAAGAAACGTCACATGCTTCACTTTGGCCGCATTATTCGATGCTGAAGTCATCCTTAAAAGTGAAGAAAAACCTGCGAATTGAGCAGTTTGGGAATGTAATTGCTTACCTTAATCAAATAAATGTAACACTTCAAGATACCAAAACGCATTTAATAAACCATTATTGTTGCTATATTTGTTTCGTGTTTTAAGTTTTTTTATCTACGACCACTACTAAAAGGAGACCTTTTAGCGCTAGCTTGTTTCACTAAAAATGACGTTTTATAGTTTAGCGTGGTTAAAGAAATCAGCTGTTTACTTTTAGCCCATGTGCTAAAAGTGAAGTGAGGTTATAAAACTACAATTTCGAACTGGAAGTGAAGTTGTAAAGTTATTCTAGTTGCTTCTTGCATTACAGGTAAAGTGTTTTTGAAATAATTAAAGCGTTATCTAATCACTATAGTCAGATGTGGAGTATTAATAATTACATTTCGTAACTGACCTTGACAGTACTATCTTCGCGTTCGCAAACATTCGCCCGCGCGGCATGGGCTACTGTTTATTATGACATAAATTAGAAGTGTCGTAGATCCAAACCTTTGTTAAATCCATATTTATGGATTAATTAGAGTAAAATTAAGGTGGTAGATAATAGTATATTTCAAACCAAGGTAAGAAAGTGCAGTCTTCCATACCGAGCGCAAAGTTTATAAACCGAGCCGAAGGCGAGGTTTGTAATTGCGCAAGGTATGCAAGAGCACTTTCTTAACGAAGTTTGAATACTATTTTTTCCCAGCCGGCGTCTGGGGAGCAAAATTTGACACTATAAAAATAATTCAACAGACTGTTACAGTTGTTAAAGGTGACAATATCCTGCAAAATATGCAGCATGTTTTCAGATTTTATGCTGTTCTCAAAATGTTTCGAAACAGTTTTATTTCTAAGTAACTCTAAAAACTTAAAAATTTTGTCGTTAAAAATCGCTTTACTATTTATACTTTTTGAGGTTATGTCCACTGAGGTCAAACTGTCAAAGCAGTTTTAGTTGGATTAAAAAATAAAGCGCGGGCGCCCACGGTGATTTTTAGCCTCTCCTGTCGTGAGTACGCATGCGCGAGATGTTAATTTAATTTCTTCGAATGAAGGGCCACTCACGGGGCCACTTAAGGTTTCGTACTTACCTGCATCAAAAGGATGTGAACACTCACAGAATGCATTCCTAATTCCTCGTATAAACAGACTGTAAAACAAGTCATAAAGTCAATTATCCATCAACTATCAATATGTCAGCTGTCAGAATCAGCACGCGTCAGCAGTCAGCTAACATGCGGTACAGTTTCTTCATAAAAATTGCATGATTTACTTTCTTACCTAGGTGAGAAAAACGAACTTTCTTACCTCAGATGAGGTGAGCAATGCCTACTATTCTAACCGGCTGGGAAAATAGTTATTTATGTACCAAGTCAGTAAAGACACTTTACTGACGTGGTGCATACAAAATTTTATCGCTAACCGTAAAAATGTATAATTAAAAAAAATGGAGATATTATAACTTATCACATTTTATTATGACAACGTAAACAGATATAATAATAGCGAATACAAAACAAATCTACTTATTATTTGTTATATTAAACGTGAACGTACACCCTGACGCATTATAAAAATTAATTCCTGAAGTCGAAGGAGTTTGAATCGAAAATGTTTGAGGATTATTATCTATGTTAATACATTGTAAATCTTCAGTAGAATTATCATTGGTAACAATTATGTTGTCAGTTTGATCTTTACTTAAAATCGTCTTTGCGATTTTCGTTTTATTAAGCACAGATTCCTCCAGATAGGACTCTGCAATCGTGTCGCTTTTCCACCCTCCGTGGCGTTTTAAATTTTCCTTGCTGCCGCCTGCGTTGGCAAAGAGAGTGGCGGACGTTCGACGAAAACAATGTCCCGTATAAAGTGATGGTTCTGGCAAATGCAGATAGTTCGCAATTTTGCTTGGTACACTACCAAAAGTATGGATTCCAACTGGCTGGACTGTGCATTTGCCATTTCTATAAGTTAGGAAAAATCGGTCGTGGGGCGTCTGCTTAGGGCGCATAGCTAAATATTTGTTAAATAATTCTATGGATTTTACTTTTCCTTCAAACTCTGAAGTGATCACAAATAATCGAGGCCTGTTGGTCTTTGTTTTAGTTATACGAACAACCAGAATTGTTTCTTTGTGCTCTATGTTGCTTACTTTTAAATTCAAAAGTTCTTCATTACGTAAAGCTCCAGCAATGCCAAACACAACGCAAATCTAAAATAATTACGACATTAATATCAAATTGGTTTTGTAAGGTTTGCATAAATTACCTTCATCATCAAATAGATTTCATCCGGCGCATTTAGTAAAAATTTAAGTATTTCTTCTTGTGAAAGAGTTTTGGACTTTTTTGGAATGTGATTTCTTCCTTTTTGTTTTAAAAAAGCCGTAAGTTTTTTATATTTATTAATGTCAACGTCATTTTTTGCTGAAAGGGTTGCTTTCACCATGGAGTAATACGACCACATCGAAGAAGGAGAATACTCTTTCGATAAATCGTAAAAATACGCCAGTAAAACGTTTTCACTATATTTTTTAATTCCGTGTTTTTTGCACCACTCCATGAATATGTCATATTGGCGATTGTATTTTTCGACTGATTTTTGTGGTAGAATTTCGAAAGACGTCTCTAATACCTTCTTCTGAATTTCAAGCGGCGTGCACTGAATGTCTTCTTCCATTATTTGAATGTCTTCTTCCATTACTTTTTATAAATAATTCGCGACAAAACTTTTGCTGTTGGAATCGTGACCTCGTGACAGCGACAAACGATAATAGTACTTTATGTAACTAGTCCTCAAAGCAAGGCTTTAGGGGACGAGTCGTAATGTTTCCGGACGAGGCGGAGCGAAGCGCAGCCGAGTCCGTAATATGAAGATGAGTCCTCTAAAGCCATTTGAGGACGTGTTGCATACAACGTTTTTTTGTATTAGCTCTCCAAACATTATAATATGAAGTTTCAATTACCATTAACTCGGCATTATATTAGGAGGCCGGGCGAAAATGTATTTTTCGCTCCCCAAACTGGTTACTTTGGAAACTGTCTAGGATCCTCAAAATGGCCATTTAGAGGCCTTGTACTTAAAGTCGTCATGGCAACTAATGTTTGAGTCCGCTAAAATGTTGCCACGACGACTTTAAGTACAAGGCCTCTAAATGGCCATTTTGAGGATCCTAGACAGTTTCCAAAGTAACCAGTTTGGGGAGCGAATACAAAAAAATATTTTATCGCCAACCGTCAATAGAGCCATGCATTACCATAGCGATTTTCGGAAGTAAACAAATACTTTACCTTCCTGTAAAAATCAAACACTTTATCTGCCGCTAATATTTATCAAGATAGCCATGACTGCATGACATTAAACAAAAATCGTTTGTCGCTGTCACGGCTCCAACAGCAAAAGTTTTGTCGTGAATTATTTATAAAAATTAATGGAAAGAAACATTCAAATAATGAAGAAGACATTCAGTGCACGCCGGCTGAAATTCAGAAGAAGTCATTAGAGACGACTTTCGAAATTCTACCACAAAAATCAGTCGAAAAATATAATCTCCGGTATGACATATTTATGGAGTGGTGCAAAAAACACGGATTTAAAAAATATAGTGAAAACGTTTTACTGGCGTATTTTTCCGATTTATCGAGATTATTCTTCTTTTTCAATGTGGTCGTATTATTCCATGGTGAAAGCAGCCCTTTCAGCAAAAAATGACGTTGATATTAGTAAATATAAAAAACTTACGTCTTTTTTAAAATAAAAAGGAAGAAATCATATTCCAAAAAAGTCCAAAACTCTTTCACAAGAAGAAATACTTAAATTTTTACTAAATGCGCAGGATGAAATCTACTTGTTGGTGAAGGTAATTTATGCAAACATTTCAAAACCAATTTGATATGAATGTAGTAATTATTTTAGATTTATGTTGTGTTTGGCATTGCTGGGGCTTTACGTAATGAAGAACTTTTGAATTTAAAAGTAAGTGACATAGAGCACAAAGGAACAATTCTGGTTGTTCATATTACTAAAACGAAGACCAACAGGCCTCGATTATTTGTGATCACTTCCGAGTTTGAAAGAAAAGTGAAATCCATAGAATTATTTAACAAATATTTAGCTCTGCGTCCTAAGCAGGCGCCCCACAACCGATTTTTCCTAACTTATAGAAATGGCAAATGCACAGTCGAGCCAGTTGGAATCCATACTTTTGCAAGTGTACCAAGCAAAATTGCCAACTATCTGCATTTGCCAGAACCATCACTTTATACGGGACATTGTTTTCGTCGAACGTCCGCCACTCTCTGCGCCAACGCAGGTGGCAGTAGGGAAAATTTAGAACGCCACGGAGGGTGGAAAAGCGACACGATTGCAGAGTCCTATGTGGAGGAATCTGTGCTCATAAACGAAAATCGCAAAGACGATTTTAGGTGAAGGTCAAGCTAACAACATAGTTGTTACAAATGATAATTCTACTGAAGATTTACAATTTATTAATGTAGATAATAATCCTCAAACATTTTCAATTCAAACTCCGTCGACTTCAGGAATTAATTTTTATAATGCGTCAGGGTGTACGTTCACGTTTAATATAACAAATAATAAGTAGATTTGTTTTGTATTCGCTGTTATTTTTCTGTTTACTTTGTCATAATAAAATGTGATAAGTTATAATACCTCCATTTTTTTTTAATTATGAATTTTTACGGTTGGCGATAAAATTTTGTATGCACCACATCAGTAAAGTGTCTTTATCGAACTCGCCTGTTACTCGTCTCGCTCGCTTCGCTCGCTTGACTCATAATCTCAGACTCGTTCGATAAAGAATCACTTTACTGACTTGGTACATAAATAACTATTATTAACTCGCAAAAAGTATTCACTCGGGACTTCGCTCCTCGTGAATACAGATTTCGCTCGTTAATAAAATATGTCTTTATTCACTTGATGTATAAATACCTATTAAAACACGTTGTTCTGGAAAACGTGTTTTAAACTGCTGTTTTTATTCTAGGATTTAGATATTAGAAAGATGGCTTAAAATATGACCAACAGAAAAAATATATATCAGTGTAGTTGAACACGGACCTGTTTGCTTTTACTTCAGGGCAAATTATTATTGATTAGGAAAATGCAGATCGAAATCGATATGGCCATTGCAATTAAACAGCACAACCTAGCAAATTACATCATAAATCTGTGGAGGTAACAAGATAGCAATTTTTGTTATTGATACCTTTCGGGTTACAGAGCGTCCACCTTCGACGAGGTAGAGCAAAGTTGAAATGTAAAGACACCAGCACACCATAAGGTTCTGCTGGGACGCTGGTGTCTTTACATTTCAACTTTGCTCTAGTTAAAACCGTGGACTGTGGTGACGTTTGAATAATGCATAAAACAAAGCCGGCAGTTGTGTAGGAAACCACGATGGCTAGAGGTGGGGGTGTGAAAGTTGTTCCTTAACGCAAACGTTTGCTAACTCTTTTTCCCATTGTTGAAACGTGCATTCTTATTTTTTTTATTGCAGACAATTGAATTTCTCTTATGTCCATTACACCATCTGCAAATAAGGTATAGGAATTAATAAATCGTAAAATTAAGTTAATAAGAAAAATCCTGTTATGTTTTCTTGAGGGATTTAGTAGGAGCCTATCAATTGAACCAGTGGCGTAACTAAAATTTTGTTCTGAGGGGTGTTCTGGGAGAGTGATCAACCTTACATAAGAATTAAAAAAAATGAGCGTATCATAAAGTATAGTTGATTTCATTTCTACAGGACTTGCGGTAGGCCTTGATTAACTTCTTGGCAGTATAGACTACCTAGTTACATTTAAGAATTTATTTTTTGCTAACCAAAGGAAGTCATAAATTATTATTTGCTAAATAAATAACAACTTAGCTTGCTTGTAAAACAAAATTGCAAGATAATG
This sequence comes from Agriotes lineatus, assembly GCA_940337035.1. Classification (NCBI taxonomy): domain Eukaryota; kingdom Metazoa; phylum Arthropoda; class Insecta; order Coleoptera; family Elateridae; genus Agriotes; species Agriotes lineatus. The sequence goes on along the minus strand of CALNHX010001996.1, from coordinate 112,962 downwards.
CCTGTCCTTGCAATAACTTTATAACCTATGAAAATGTTAAATGTTATTTTGACTGTAAAAAATTAGTTACATCACGGCCTACTGCAAGTCCTTTAGAAATGAAAGCAACTATACTGTTTATTTATAAACAATAACATCATTACAATTGTAATACAACTTATAGTAGTAATTCAAGTTTCTTGGTTTTTTTAACTCGTTTATAATTTATTTCATCTACGTTCATCTACAGTTTTCTGTGAATGGAGAGCATTGCCAATCCATTCAGCCTATATTGCGATGTCGTAGTTCGGAGGCAAGCCTTAATTATTTTTAAGGTGGAGAATGATCTTTTAGCTGTTGCAGTTGACAAAGGAATCGTTGCAAGGATTTGCAGCAACTTAAATATGCTTGGAAACATGTCCTTATTGCACGTAGCTAGCGCATCCATTGCTGTCATATATGAAATATTTTGTACATTTTGGCAATTTGAACTCTGCAATTACGTCCGAAGGAGGTTCGTTGAGATAGGATTATAAAAATGGTCGAGTCCGAATTCCGAATGTAATAATTGATATCCAATTATACATTACCTACTAAATGTAATTTTAGATTTTTTGTTTAAGACGAATTTTAATTATTCCTAAAGCCTCTGGGGGGTGTTCCGACACCCATATTACCCCCCTCCCCCCACTCCCCCATAGTTACCCCACTGAATTGAACAGTGCACCAAAAGAAAGAATATATTTACACACAACCAATGATCATGTGTAACGCCTCGTTTCGATTTCATTTCTGTAGCGCGTTAATGCACCACCTTATATCTAATGGCTGAACCAAAGGTATTCAGGATTATCACAGCAGGCGGTGCGATGCGATAGCACCTTCGTTTTATCGTGTTAAAACAGGTCGAGCTTTTCGATTTACAGCGGACGCGCTGACAGAGCATTGATGGTTTTCGAGAAAGACGCTCGCGAGAGTACGCGGATTTGAATTGTTGGGCTAAGTTGAAGCTGCTATATTTGTTTCCGTAAGGCGCATTTTATATAGGTAAGGAAGCTCAACTCATTGTATTGTCTGCGTGCTGATTTTGATTATTTAGGCTGAGTTCCCCTTGCGAGGCGACGTTAGAAATAGGGGTTGCAAACCGGGATCCCGACTTTCAAAATACCGGGATACCTGACTAAAACGGATGCTTCTAAATACCGGAATTGAATGTATGGAAACCGGGATTTTCGAAATTCACGGTATTTCTTTTTCAAAAAATATAAAACACTTGCGAACCGACCGAGGACGGATTAGAATGAGCGGATTTCTCGTTGGGAATGGAAATGTCTATGGGTAATAAGATTGAACATCTTGGATCTGAGCATGACGAACCTGAAGACACCCTGCCGTTTAAAAGACATATAGAAATTGAAATACAAAAGAAACTTCAATCTCAGGATAATACTTCCAGGCCAACTGATGGAACATTGACACATTAGTAAAAATAAAGATGGCTTTATTTGAAAATGGCGGTTCAAGAGGAAAATATTAGTGATGGGCATATCCGGACAATTTTCATAACCGAATTATTTGCATTCGAATGATATTAATAACCGAATGATAATTTGAATACTCATTCGAATAAATTTTGGCTCTCGATTCGTTTCGATTAAGTCAGCCGTTTGCCGGTTGGCGGTTCTCGTCATCTGCATCGACATCGGTTCACCGTCATCTGCATCGACATCGGTTCACCTTCATCTGCATCGACATCGTAACTTGCAGAAAGCAGAGGAACCAAAACATAATATGTTCGGTCGGCGCCTTAGAAATCGGGACACGTAATATGTTCTTCTAGTCTTTGGAGTATTCTTGCTCCGGTTACTTCATTAATGTGAGATGGCATTTCATAATTGACAAATAATAAACAATCTGACGTAACAATTAAAACCATAATAACTGTAAAAACCCAGTTTATACACTTAAAAAATACATGCAAAATATATCATAATAGTGTGTAGTGTCCAATTTCTAAGGCGCCGACCGTACATTATGTGTTATGTATTGGAAATTAAGAGGTATTTATTAAGAAATGTAGAAAGAAAGAAATATGCGAGACTGCTTGCTAATCGCAATAAGAACAGGAGTAAACTTTTATCTTTATCGATCGGGCGGGTTAAAGGCGCCGCCTCTTGTTTTGAACCTTTGGAGATGTAAGCAAATAAAAAATTGTTTTATAGCTTGATGCGTTTGCAGTTTTTAGGCGTTCAGGTTTCAGGTCCCCAGAATTTGATGATTGATATTTTTTATGATAGGAGGTAGGTACGCGATAACCAAATGGTGTTTTCAATACAACCTGCTTTGTTTATGAGTTATGACGTATTTATATTTACAGAATTTTGAGCACTGCGTAGATCGCTGATATATGGCACGTAGTACCTGTTCCGTATGCGGCGATAATTGTGTTGCCAATTCAGGTTTTAGTTACTAGGTGCGCCATCTCTGTGGAAAAAGTAAAACTGTCTAGTCGGAGTGAGCGCAATAGACACTGTAAGGACGAGACCGGAAGTGACGCTAACATGGCGGACGACCTGTTTATGTCGGCAACGAGTTGCTGTTATTTTTGGTAAAATAAAGTATTTTAAAAGTTTTTATACAGTCCACTATTTACTCAGGGTGCATTAGGACTTAGTGTACCCTACATTTTGGTCCTACGAGCCCGATTGACTAGTGTTTTGTGTGACAAAGTTATGTGTCCGCAGTAAGACGCGACAGTTTGAGTAGGCGTTTGACATATCGCAGCTTCCTGGAGGTGACGACGTTCATCGCAGCAGCAAGTCCCAGTGCAAGACAGCACTAAAAGACGCGGCAGTTTGGCGTAGCCGTTTGGCAATATCGCAGCTTCCTAGGGGTGACGACGTTCACTGCAAGAGGCAAGAATAACGCGGCAGGTTTGCGTAGGTGTTTGGCAACATCGCAGCCTTCTGAGGGTGACGACGTTCATCGCAATAGGCAAGAATCCAGTGCAGGATAGCACTAAAACGCGGCAGGTTAGCGTAGACGTTTGGCAACATCGCAGCCTCCTGAGGGTGACGACGTTCATCGCAACAGGCAAGGTTCCAGTGCAGGATCGCACTAACAGCAGATTTCAGACAATCCGTGAGTCCATTCCAATTTATTGTTTGGTTGTACTTGAATTGAAACTGTTTGTTTTTGTTATTTAAACAATGGCTGAGTTACGGCAACTTAAGTTTAAAAGAGGCCAAATTAAAGGCAGTTTGACAAGGCTGCAGACCTTTTTTGATTCTTTAAATTTAAATAGTCTCGACGAAGACACTTTTCTTAAATTAAAATTAAGATGGCAGAAGTTAGAACCAATCATTGACGAGTTTCAAAATACAGTCTGAGATAGAATATAACTTAGATATAGATGACCAGGTTTCTGTTGACGAAAAGGATAAGGAGTTAATAGAAAGAGAAAATTTCGAGACATGTTATTTTGATTTAGCTTCAAAAATTTCGGCTTTTATTATTAGATTTGAACAGAGTGAAATAAATTCTGTGACGTCAGACGTAGTTAATGGCAACATTAGTAATTTTGGGCCTCCAGCTCAATATACAATGAGTGCAAAATTGCCTGTTTGAAATTACCTAATTTTTCAGGGGTTTTAGACAAGTGGCTAGAATTTCGAGACATTTATACGTCTCTGGTTGAAAATAATGGCTCTTTAGATAAGGTTCAAAAATTCTATTATTTGAAATCATGCCTCGAGGGCGAAGCATCACAGTTGATTGAATCAATTTCAGTTACAGCTGAAAATTATCCAGTGGCTTGGTTGACATTGACCGAAAGATATGAAAATAAGCGATTAATTATTTTTAATTACATTCAAGCATTATTTGATGCACCTGTGTTTACGAAAGAAAATAGTATTCAACTTCGTAGCTTATTTGATGTTTTTAGTAAGAATTTAAGGTCTCTTAAAATTTTGGGACAACCGACAGAAAGCTGGGATGCGATTGTAGTACATTTGATCGTTTCTAAACTTGACAACAGGACAAGAAGAGATTGGGAATGCTTTAAATAAAAGGGGAACTACCCACATTTGACGAAATTAAACTGTTTCTTAAAGAAAAGTGTGAAATGCTTGAAAAACTTGAACTTTCAAGGTCCAACAATATGGCCAATAAATCTGAAATTAACGTTAAGGCTTTAACAAGGAGCAACTTTAAAACTAAAACTCAAACTTTCCAGTCACTGACGAGTAGTTCCATTTAGGGTTTACGTGTTATTTCTGTAAACAGAACCATTCTATTTTTAAATGTAATGCATTTGCAAATTTAAATGTTAGTGAACGAAACAAAGAAGTTAAAAGGCTTAAATTGTGCTTGAATTGCTTTAATCCTAATCATTTCATGCACCAGTGTAAAAAACACCATGTAGAGTATGCAATAAAAGGCATAACACCTTGTTACATAAAGACTCAGAAATTGTGGCGGCTGAGATGCAAACAGTCGACAGTCCGGCTCTGCACTCAATGTTAACTTACAGCGACGATCTAGTAAGCGGGGAGGGCGCGGGCATGTCCACAAAAAATGATAATACAATATCCACAATAAACGCGCTTACGGCCGGCGGCGGAGCATCTAAGAATAATTCGACAATTATTACGTACTGTTTACTATCGACAGCGATTGTAGATATTATGGATAAAAAAGGAAACGTTGTTTCGGCTAGAATTTTATTGGACCCAGGCTCTCAAAGCAATTTTGTGACAGAATCGCTAGCAAATAAATTAGGTTTTCATAAGACACGTGTTAATTATTCAATTTCTGGTATTGGAAACAATAATTCATTGTTAGCTAATTACAAAACGACTTTTACCTTTAGTTCAAGAATTTCTGAATATTCCAAAGAAGCATCCTTTTTTATTTTGCCGAAAGTCACGCAACCAATGGCTAGTTACACTTTTGATATTAAAAATTTAAACTTACCCACGGGGGTTGTCTTGGCAGATCCTAATTTTAATCAAAAATCGGACATTGATATTCTTTTTGGAGTTGGTTTATTTTATGATTTGTTAGTACAGAACCAAGTGAAACTTCAAGGCGGGTTAGTTATACAAAACACTGAATTAGGCTGGGTGTTAGGCGGAGAATTAAATTATCCTTTTGCTAATAATAATAGCACATTGAAAACAATTTCATGTCATCACTGCGTTGATACTGAGGTTGACAGTCTCGAGAAATTTTGGCGTATAGAAGAGTGCGATGATATACCGAAAATTGACAATTTCTGTGAAACACATTTTATAAAAAACACGGAAAGAGATAGTACTACCGGGCGTTTTGTAGTAAGAATACCTTTTGATAAGGATAAAAATAAGTTATGTGATTCGAAGGACGGTGCGATTCGACGATTTCATTTTCTAGAAAAAAGGCTAGACAAAAATAAAGAGTTGAAAAATCAATACTCGGAATTTATGACAGAATATGAAAGTTTAGGCCATATGCGAAAATTATCCCATAGTTTAGACGAGCTTAGTGACATTGGAGTGTATTATATACCCCATCATGCAGTACTCAAAGAAGCAAGTCTGACAACAAAACTTAGGGTCGTTTTTGACGCGAGTGCGAAAGGGGACAGTAGCGTATCACTGAACGAGATGCATAAGGCTGGACCGACAGTACAAAGCGAACTGTTTGATATTTTATTGCGATTTCGGCAGTATACCTTTGTGATAAATGCTGATATTACTAAGATGTATCGGCAGATTCATTTGAACCAAGATGATACACGATTTCATCGAATTTTTTGGCGATCGGATTCATTTGGCGAGTTGCAATGCCATGAGCTATTAACTGTAACATATGGGGTTGCGGCATCACCGTTTTTAGCTACCCGTTATTTGCTTGAATTGGCTATTATTAATAAGGACAATTATCCTTTGGCATGTGAGATTATTACTGATAGTTATTACGTTGATGATCTCTTAGCAGGTTCTAATTCGGTAACAGAAATTTTGCAATTACAAAGAGACATTACTAATATATTGGCTACAGCAGGATTCGAACTTAGAAAATGGTTATCGAATCGCCCAGAGCTTTGTGAAAAATTCACAATTAATTCAAATTCAGAAAGTAATATCCTGCATCTCGGAGAAAATGAGTCAAATAAAACACTCGGTATATTTTGGAACGCAAATTCGGATATGATTCAATATTGCACAAGTGAGTTTAGGTATGAACAAGTTATGACTAAACGGGCTATTTTATCGACGATTGGAAAATTATTTGACCCTTTAGGTCTTCTTGGCCCTGTGATAATGACAGCTAAAATAATACAACAACGTATTGTAGCAACTCTATCAGTATTTCAAGACTTTGACCTTTTTTGTAGAATTTCAAATTTAGGTAAATTGAAACGCGTAGCTGCATATATCAATTGTTTTATTTTTAACATTAAGAACCTTAACTCAAAACAAATAGGACAATTGAGTACTAAAGAATTAGACGCGGCTATGATAACTTTATTAAAAATTGCTCAATTACAATCTTTTAGTCACGAATTCAAGTGCCTCGCGGCAGGCAGTCAGGTGGACAAGTCAAGCAGTACTTTAATGCTGAAGCCTTTTTTACATTTCGATGGTTTAATAAGAGTAGGCGGTCGTTTACTCGAAGCCCCTATTCCTTACGACAAGAAACATCAAATTATATTGCATAATAAGCACCCACTTACTGCAATAATTTTAATTTCCGAGCATAAAAGACTATTACATTGCGGGCCACAACAACTCTTGTATTCAATAAGAGAGCATTATTGGCCAATTTGTGGTCGTAATTTATGTCGATTGCTAGTTAACAAATGTATTACCTGTTTCAAGGTAAAACCTAGGTTTTATGAAATTTCAATGGGAAACCTACCGCCTGAACGGGTGAGTCAGGCATTTTCCTTCGCAAACACAGGTTGCGATTATGCCGGACCTTTTTTGCTAAAAGACCGAAAAACAAGAAAGCCAGTTACAACCAAGGCATGGATATGCATTTTATTTGTATGTCCACCAGAGCCGTTCATTTGGACCTGGTGACTGATTTAACAAGTCAAGCATTTATAGCAGAGTGTATTTTTAGTGACAATGGCACCTGTTTTGTGGGCGCAAACACAGAAATTTTGAGACTTATCAAAGAGCATTCAAGTACAATTGAAACATTTTTAACTAATGTGGGTATCAATTGGAAATTCATACCGGCTAAATCACCTAATTTTGGTGGCCTCTGGGAAGCAGGTGTAAAAAGCATAAAATATCATATAAAACGGGTGATTGGTTTAAACTCTCTACACTTCGAAGAGTTCTTTACAGTACTAAATCAGATAGAGGCAGTGGTAAATTCAAGGCCAATCAGTCCCTTATCCTCAAGTCCTGACGATCATACACCATTGACCCCTGCACATTTCCTTATAGGAAGATCTTTAACCTCCTTACCTGAACCCGATTTTACTGAAATTCCGACTAACCGACTTAATCATTTCAACCGACTACAACAAATTGTACAACATTTTTGGCGACGTTGGAGCAGTAAATATATTACAGAACTACAAGCCCAACTCAAATGGCACAAAAATTCTTCGGAGCTATTGACCAGTGGCAGCTTAGTACTTATCAAGGATGATAAGGTACCACCTTTTCACTGGATTACCGCTCGTGTAAAGGAACTTCATGCAGGAAAGGACAGTATTACCAGGGTCGTGACTGTGCAACTCAGCAACGGCAGTGTGGTGAAACGTTCTGTTCGCAATCTGTGTGTGCTACCAATTTAACGCTATTCTGTTTTTCTGTTAATCTGACATTTTCGTTTTATGTTATATATACAACTATATACTTATATTATTTATACGTATTCATTTAGTTTATTATTTTTTGAAATGCTAGTGCATTCCAAGGCCGGCGGCATGTTCCGTATGCGGCGATAATTGTGTTGCCAATTCAGTTTTTAGTTACTAGGTGCGCCATCTCTATGGAAAAAGTAAAACTGTCTAGTCGGAGTGCGCGCAATAGACACTGTAAGGACGAGACCGGAAGTGACGCTAACATGGCGGACGACCTGTTTATGTCGGCAACGAGTTGCTGTTATTTTTGGTAAAATAAAGTATTTTAAAAGTTTTTATACAGTCCACTATTTACTCAGGGTGCATTAGGACTTAGTGTACCCTACAGTACCTTTGAATAGAGGTTTTATATTCAAAGCGTAGTACGTATCAGCATGAGGTTATTTTTCATTTGAATACTTGGAACGAAAAGCGATTTACACAGGTTATTTCAATAACCGGATAACCGGTTATTTTTCATTCGAATATGCCCATCACTAAAAAATATCTAGAAATTGCGTATGATAGCTTAAGGTCCTCCCAGAGTGGAGTCTGAGCGGGTGTTCTCGTCATCAAGTTAAGTACTTTTGTAACCATTTGCCCTCAAAATTAAGCGATTAAATATTAGACCCGTCATTTTTACGTTCTTATTATTTCAATTTGACCAAACATTAAGAACACAAATTATTTTAATATTTGATTAATAAAACTATTTAATTTAAAAAGTTAAGTACATTATTTTTGTTCGTTTGATTAAAGTCTGAAGCTACACATTTTTGTTATTGGTAAGAGCTTCTTAAAAATTGAAATGTGATTTTTTCTGAATGTTTTAATTTCTTTATCTTCATCGGTGTTGTTATACACTCTTAACTAAATTAACTTTAGTGTCGTTAAGAGCTTTATTACCACATTCTTTTTATATAAAAAATCCATTGAACCAGAATTTATTGATGAAGATAAAATATTGAACAATACACGTTTGCTTATGGCACTTAACGAGCCTCGTTTGATTGCCGCAAAACTCGGCTCACCACCTCGTTTTGACAATCAAACTCGTTTCGTTAAGATGCTCATAATCAAACTTGTGTGGTTAATATCTATTAATAAATCGTCACCTCTAATTTAGAGGTTATAATCTCGAATCTAGACGAAAGCTTTGCTAAATATCGAAAATATCGGGATTCCGGTGTTCGTAAAACTTTAATATCGAAAATATCGGTTTTGGTAAAAGGGACCGGTATTGCGACCCCTAGTTAGAAATCGCTGCGAAACGTCGGCTGCCATATAATTAAGCCGAGAACACTTTCCGGTAAGAATCCTTTTGCGGGATTATTTTTTGCAACTAATTTTTAACATTTAGGCGGACAGTTACGGGCAAAAACCTGGCTGTTTATAAGCAGCTACGACTGAAATCAGGCTAGAAGAGGCTAATTACGGCTAACTTAGTTCCGCATGAGTTAGGATTTCCCAATATGTGCAATACCTCTTATAATGGCTGACTTCTAACAGTGGCGTCTTCGCTTGGGAGTCTCAGAATTTGGCAGTGAATCTCGCTTAGCATCTTTATGGACGAAGGCCACACACCAAGATAATTCCACTTGCGATCGCTGGACTTCAAGTTCAAGTTTAAAAGCTAGATTTATAGATTGACGTTCTGTTTACGCAACGTAGTGCTCTGTATCTGTAAAACAGATCGCTGAGGCAATGCCACTGACAGATATTTTTTATGTATTTTACCATAACCTCAAAGTTGATGGAAGTAGAGCACGTGGACAAGGCACCTAAATAAGAATAAAATTAATTGTTGAATATGTGTGGTAAGTATATTATAAATAAATCATCATTCGCTTGTTTGTGACCGTATTTTAAATATCGGTTGTTTCATAAGTACAGTGGAACTGTATCCACACCTAAACACTTGTTTATATGATTCCCATTCATGATCTCAAAATAATTATAGAAAACCTCACTTTTACACTTATAACATGACTACACTTATAATAACCTCAAAAATGCATTGGTACTACGCATGTGCGACGCTTAGCAAAGGTTTCCGGAACGTTAATTTATAAATTGAAGGTCTTTCTAGAAACGTGAACAGAGCGGGGACGGTAACGTTGCGTAAACAGAACGTCAATCTATAAATCTAGCTTAACTGTAAGTACATGCCACATCAGCTCTCTTGTTTCCGACAAATGAGGTTGCCTTAATGTTATCAGTTCCTTCTAAGATCTTAGAAAATCAAACTGACCGAGTTTGATCAACCCTTTTGGCTCAAACTTTAAGAACGCTAATGAGAGAGAATCAATAATTCAAAATTGCTGACATAGTAACTCATGTACAGCGCTTTATACGTTTGTTGGAGACACTAACAGTTATTTGTAACAGCGGTAACGCCTCATTTTTCGGTTTAGAAGCAAGTAGCTGTAGAGAAAAAAATGTAATGATGTTGTTCAGTAGTTACGCAATTATTATTCAGATTCTGACGTTGTTATTAAAAAGCCTATGAAAAAAATAAGTGTATTCTTTCTGGACCTCCGTGACTGCGTGTGAGTAAATAACGTCGAGGCTGCGGGGTGGCGGCTAGCTACTCTTAAGCGCGACATTTAATTAGCGACCGTGACAGGACATTGCAGGGAGCGGAAGACTGCTTGGAGTTCGTTTGTGTTGTGCTATCGTTTACCAGCGCACAGCGAGCTTGGTGCAGGGTGAAGGCAAATCTGTGATTGTCGAGATGGACGCAGAGAAGAAACGCCGTGCGGTTTTGCGGGCCGCATTTACCCGTGTTGCAAATCAACTACAGCAGGTGTTAGGAACCGCGCAAGTGGACATTATCGAAGCGCAATCCTTGCAGGAGCTTTTGCAACAGAAGGCAGAGGCTTTAAAGGTAGTTGACAATGAAGTGTTTAGCCTCATGCTGTCAGAAAATGCTAGTGAAGAAGATTTAGCCGCTGAAATGAATAGCTGTGACGAGTATGCAGTTCGAGCTGCACAGCTAAGAATCCGGTACAACAAAATAGCATTTGAGAAGAGTGAAGTGTCATCAGAAAGGGCTCTGAGAGCTGCAAGTGTAGCCATCCAAGGAGCGTCTGGTGCACACAAGCTGCGTTTGCCAAAAATTGAGCTGGTGAAGTTCGGGGGAGAAGTACGAGACTGGTTGCCTTTCTGGAGCCAGTTCAAGAAGATACATGAAGCCACCGATCTCGACCCCGATGACAAATTTCAGTACCTGCGACTGGCCATTACCTCGAACACGAGGGCCCAGGACTTGGTCGAAAGCTTTCCAGCCACGGCATACAACTATGAGAAGGTGATCGATAGTCTAAAATCTCGCTTTGGAAGGGAGGATCTCCTTGTTGAGGTATATGTGAGAGAACTTTTAAAATTAGTTCTAAATAATGCTATGCATAACCAATCAAAGTACGGCATTGCTACATTGTACGATAAAATAGAAACGCAACTCCGATCCTTGGAGACATTGGGCATAAATACAGATACGTGCTCTGCAATGTTGTATCCGTTAGTAGAATCATGCCTACCAGAAGAACTCTTGCGAGTCTGGCAAAGATCCACGAATTTTTGCGAGAAGCCCGATGCTACTCTTAAGAATAGACTGGACCGCCTCATGAATTTCTTGAAAGCAGAGGTAGAAGGCGCAGAACGCATTTCACTTGCAGTAGAAGGTTTTGGCTTAGGTTCACACGACGGCAAGCAGAAGGCCAACAAACGCAGGACTGTTGATCAGGGCATCCCCACAGCTGCAGGGTTGATGAATAACAGTGTTCCCATAACATGTATATTTTGTGAAGGTAATCACAACACAGAAAAGTGTTTCAAATCTCAAAAACTTTCCTGGGAAGAAAAGAAGAGTACGTTCATGAAGAAAAAGGCATGTTTTCGATGTGCGAAGGTTGGCCATTCTAGTCGTAGGTGCCGCGAACGGTTACGCTGCATGGTATGCGGAAGACAACACATTATACTTTTGTGTCCGGACTTAAAAGATAAACCGAAAGAAAGTGATAAACGGGTTACAACAGAAAAGCAATCTGAAGTTCAAAGTGACTTTGCTACAGAAACTGGTTTAGCGAATTGTACGGACGCTCATGTATTTTTGCAAACGTTGATTGTCAGAATGCGTAGCGAAAGCGGGGAACGAGATGTCCGAGTGATTATTGATACGGGATCACAGCGTTCTTATGTTTTAAAAAGTGTAGCTGAAGAGTTACATTATCAGCCTAAACGAACAGAAACAATAGTTCACGTCTTGTTCGGCGGTGCTCAAACGGCAGAGCAACGACATGCATGTTATGACGTTAGACTCATGAGTTTGGACGGTAAATTTGCTTGCAGATTTGAAGCACTGGACCAACCTGTCATCTGTAATGACATTCCATCAGTTGTTGCTGGTATTTGGTCGAAGGAGCTACAAAAAGTTAATGTTCGCTTAACCGATAAAAGAGGACGCCAACCAATAGACCTACTTATCGGAGCAGATATAGCTGGGAAAATATTAACTGGGAGAAGACACGTCCTTCGATGTGGTCTAACAGCAATTGAAACACTACTGGGATGGGTTTTAATGGGGAAAATTCCCAATGGTAGGCAATCTCATAGTACAACCATGGTAGTGGCAAACATGCTGAATAAAGATGCTTCTATCACAGCATTATGGCAATTGGATATCCTTGGGATTACAGATCCAGGTGAAAGGAAAACCAAAGCTGAACTTGAACTAGCAGCAAAGCAGCTGTTTGAAGAAACTGTTTGCGTCACCAAAGAAGGGAGGTATGAAGTCAGATTACCCAGGTTAGAGGGACACCCCCCATTACCATCAAACCGTGCATTGGCTGAGAATAGACTGAAATCCACAGAGAATAGATTGCAGAACTCAAATTATTGGGAGAAATATAATGAAGTTTTCTCGGAATGGATACAAGACGATGTCATTGAAGAAGTTCCTGCTGAAGAATTGGATCGTCCAGCACATTATTTGCCACATCGCCCAGTAATTAAGGAGTCTAGTGCTACAACGAAAATACGTCCTGTGTTCGACGCGTCGGCAAAAGAAAAGGGTAAACCGTCTCTCAATGATTGTTTGGAAAAGGGAATCAACTTGATTGAACAAATACCTACAATTCTTTTGCGATTTAGAAAACACAGAATTGGGGTAACTTCAGATATTAAGAAAGCGTTCCTACAAACTGGTTTAAATCCAAATGATAGAGATTTTCTTCGATTTATGTGGAAAACGGCAGATGGAGAAAAAATCATTTTTCGACATAAAAGGGTCGTTTTTGGAGTGAACGCCAGCCCATTTCTTCTAGGGGCGACAATTGAACATCACCTCAAAATATGTGTAGAGAAATGCGAAGAAGATAGTTACTATTCCAAACAGACGATCGAAATGTTAGTGAAAGGTTTCTATGTAGACAACTGTGTAACCAGTTTACCAAACACAGAAACATTAGAAGATTTTATATCACAGGCTACCAAGTTAATGGCAGAAGCAAAGTTCGATTTGAGAGGGTGGGAGTTTACTGGCCAAAACAATAATGGAAACACAGCTCTCCCACTCTTGGGTTTGAATTGGAACAAGACAGTCGATACGCTCGCTTTGAGTCCCGTGCAGGAAGGTGAATCTGAGGTAATAACAAAAAGGGTTATACTTTCGTTGGCGCAACGAATATTTGATCCAATAGGGGTTACCAGTCCCGCTACGCTCTGTCCTAAAATATTGCTACAAGAGATGTGGCAAGAGAAGATCGGCTGGGATATGGAAGTAAAAATCGAGAGCCAGCGAATATTTGAGAACTGGAAATCCGAACTACCCTTTCTTTTCAAAATTGAGATTCCAAGATGGTTAAATGTTGAGCAAGGTAAAGAACAGAAGCTTAGTCTACACATATTCTGTGACGCGAGTAAGTCAGCATACGCATCTGTTGTCTTTTTGAGAGCAGAAACCGAGGGCACCGTTAAAATACAACTGCTGCAGGCCAAGGCTAGGATTACACCAATTAAAAGAATGTCCATACCTAGATTGGAATTAATGGCAGCTACCATTGGAGCTCGTCTGGGTTCACAGATACGGGAGGTGCTGAGTATGGATATGCCGATTACGTATTGGTCGGATTCTACTACTGTCATCAGCTGGATTCAACGAAAAGAAGAATGGGGGATCTTCGTATGGAATAGAGTAGCCGAAATTCGTAGCTTGACTGCAGCAGAGAAATGGAGACATTTACCAGGGGTGCACAATCCGGCAGACCTGCCGTCACGGGGTTGCTCTCCTAAGCAACTTTTCAACTCAAAATGGTGGGAAGGGCCCAAATGGCTGTATGGAAATCCTGAAACATGGCCGTCAGTGGATGCAACCTATGATGAGGAAGAAATTGATGTGGAGCGCAAGAAGAAGTTAGTGACTGCCTTTCTGAATGTTGATAATTCTCGTATCTGGCATCTCGACTATTTTTCCACCTACAGCAAAACTATACGAATGATTGCTTGGATTTTTCGATTTGCATACAACTGTAGATATTCGGACCACAAAAAAGATGGTGAACTGACTGCTGAGGAATACAACGCTTCAGAAAAGTTTATTTTCAAATTGGTGCAGAGCGAATGTTTTTCGGATGAAAGCGACAAGAAAATAAGTGGCCTCAACACCTTTAGAGATGAAAATGGCCTAATCCGATTGAATTCCAGGGTATCTAACAGAGAAGATACCGAAAACTACCGTTTTCCTATTGTTCTGTCATCTAAGCATCCATTGACTAACGGTTTGATCATGTATACACACGTCAAAGCATGTCATGTAGGGACTCAAGGTCTTTTGAGTTTGCTGAGGGAGAAGTTTTGGATTCTTGGAGGCAGGCGCACCATTAGGTCAGTAATTTCAAAATGCGTGGTTTGCAAGAAGTACGACGCGAAACCTCTGATTGTCGACCCACCACCGTTACCTGTGGACAGAGTGCGCGACGCGGTAGCCTTTGAAGTGACAGGAGTCGATTTTGCGGGCCCAATGTACTTGAAAAATGGGGATAAGGCGTGGATATGTCTCTTTACGTGTGCCGTTTTTCGCGCTGTTCATTTAGAACTAACGACATCCTTGTCAACATCGAGTTTTCTTCAAGTCTTGCGTCGATTTGTATCGAGACGGGGAAGGCCTAAAACGATCTATAGTGACAATGGCACTAACTTCTTAGGTGCCGAAAATGCCTTATCGCTACTTGACTGGAACACTATTACTCGTGAGACGTCCGTTTATCGCATCTGTTGGCGTTTCAACCCACCTACGGCGCCATGGTGGGGAGGGTTTTGGGAACGTTTGATAGGGTTATTAAAACGATTGTTACGAAAAGTGTTAGGTCGTGCTCGGTTGGACTATGAAAGTTTGTTGACCCTTATTTGTGACTGCGAGGCCGTGGTCAACGCGAGGCCTCTTACCTATATTTCTGAGGACTCTAAAGACTTAGTTGCTTTAAGTCCGTCGATGTTTCTGCGCGATCAAGTCGAGTGGGGCTTACCTGACTGTGACACAGTAGACAGTTCTTCTTTATGTCGAAAAGTGCGAAAAATTCAGACATTGCGGGAAGACCTACGGACTAGGTTCCGTATTGAGTATCTCGGACAATTGAAGCTACGGTGCGACAAAAAGACTGACCGTCCAATCAAAGTTGGGGAACTAGTTCTTATAGGCAATGACAATAGCAAACGTTTAAATTGGCCAGTTGGACGAATCTCAGAAATTATACCGGGTAAAGATGGCAAGGTACGTTTAGTTCGAGTTGAGACCACTAGAGGGCAGATGTTGAGACCGCTACAAAGGCTGTACCCATTGGAGTGTTGCAGCGTTCCTGAGTTCCATTTCGAGGAGGAGAATGGGCAGTCGAGCAATGATGGAAGGGGATCGGTGAATGTTGAAAGCAATAATGAGTCCCTTTTCGAGCCCAATTTTGTGGTAGAAGATAGTGTTGGTTCGGGAGTGTCTAAGGTGAAAACGACACGGTGCGGTCGTGTTCCAAAAATTCCGCGACGCTTTCTGTAATGTATTTGTATTATGTAATGTATTGTATTGTTTGTAATGTTTCTTTATATTATGCAATGTTTCGTTATATGTTTTGTAGTATCTCTTTGTGAGAAATGTTTTGCTCACTCAAAACACTCCTCAGGTGGGAGAATGTTGGAGACACTAACAGTTATTTGTAACAGCGGTAACGCCTCATTTTTCGGTTTAGAAGCAAGTAGCTGTAGAGAAAAAAATGTAATGATGTTGTTCAGTAGTTACGCAATTATTATTCAGATTTTGACGTTGTTATTAAAAAGCCTATGAAAAAAATAAGTGTATTCTTTCTGGACCTCCGTAACTGCGTGTGAGTAAATAACGTCGAGGCTGCGGGGTGGCGGCTAGCTACTCTTAAGCGCGACAACGTTGTTTGTTATGAATTTGCGTAAGCACAGGTGTTGTCCTATAGTGCGGATCTTATATTATAAGAGCCGATGCCGCCGGTCGCCGGCCGTCCAGGCGTAAGCAGACGCGGGCACACGCATCATGAACGGCCTGCATGCTAGCAAGCGGCGCGCGCACACGAATTGCGAGACCGCATTTGTATTGTTAACGCTGGCAGGGCCGGACGTGGGCTGGCTGCCGCCTTGAGCAAGCATTTTTATTGTTAACCGTTTCTTTACGCTGGCCGGGCCGCATTTAAACATTGTGGTATACATTTCGGCACCCGTGGCTATCTCATTGGTCAATTTAAATCTCTCCTACCAATTATGAGCGGAGTGCTGAAATCAATACCAGAATGTTGAATGGTGCTGAAACGCAGGTCGGAATGTTGCAAGTTTATTTTGCCCATGCAGTAAAATCATTTGCATAGTGCATCTTCGTGGGAAACAATGGATAAACTAATTAAAGTGTCGAACGATGTTTATAGAGGACAATTAATGAATGAAGAAAATTTGGAAGATTGGTTAATGGAGTATGAGGAAGAATCCTTTACAAATTGGAGGGTTAAATCTAGTTTACAAGTTTCTTGTCGGTTTGTTTGTAGGTAAGTTAAATTCCTAACCTAAAAAACAGTCTTTAAGGGCGCAAGGTTTCTCCATGCCATAAATCATTTAACTTTCAGAAAAAATTTCGTCTGCCATCACAGTGATCACAAAAGGGTGGGGAAAGAAGAAAACAAGAAAAGCAAATCAAAAAATACAGGATGTAAAGCTGAGTTAAGTATCACAGTAAAATTGACGACAAAGGACACTGTGAAAAAAGATGTGTATGTGAAGGTAAATATCTACCCACTGTGTTAGTCTATTCTCTCAGTTTCAAGAACTTTTTTTAGCGTGGATATCCAGCCATTATTAGACTAAAAGGAGAGCACAATCACACTTTGACAACTGCAGAAGCATCTTCTTTCCTGCGTCCTACGAATGTAGTTAGATTGCGTTTTGACTCATATTTTAATGATGGTATGAGCATAAAGGAATCTATTAACTTTCACGAGTCAAAATTGGAATTAGAATTCGGCGTAAATAGCTCACAATTTGCAAATGCAAGAATAAATCAGCAATATGGCATAATACAATACTGGTTTAATGAATAGAGAACAGTTAATTTGGGGCCTCGATTTGGAGCAGGTTCGATAGAGGTATTAGATATTTTACTTTTATTCTTTTTGTGGTAAAGTATATATTCTTTTTTATAGAAATTGAAAAAGAAGCAGACGCTTTATATTAAAGATGTTATAACACTTGAATATCAAGAGAATCATTACTGTGTTGTAATCGTAACTAAACTTATGCAAAGAGCGCATCAACTGGATTTTGCAAAAGATATCGTTTTCGCAGACAGCACCGCCTCTTGTGATGCAAGTGGCCATTCAGTGACATTCATTTTAACGCCATGTGCTGTTGGAGCTGTACCTCTCGCTATTTTAATTACAAAAGGTCAATCAGAAGAAGACTATAAAGCTGGATTTGAATTATTAAAATCTAGTGTGCCAAATGGCTTTGGTGGTCAGGGATATCCAAAAATTTTCCTCACAGACGACAGTGATGTGGAAAGAAATGCACTTAGGCACGTTTGGCCAAAAAGTAAATCGTGTTTATGTCGATTTCATATTTTGCAAGCAGTGTGGCGTTGGCTGTTTGAGAAAAAGCATAACATTGATACAAAGGATCGCCGTAGCCTTTACAATGCGTTCGGAGACATATTGGCTTCACAAGATATTCTCGCTGCTACCAAGTCATTTTATATTGCAACGGGAAAAAATTATAAAAATCAAGACGATGGCGATGGCGAAAGAGTCGCTGACAAAAATGACACACTTGAAATAAATGAACTTTGTGATGGCAAAGTCGCGGACGAAGGTGGGACATTTGGAGATGCGGTTGAAGATGGGACAGCTGAGTCCTCTGGCAAAGGTGAGACAACTGAAGACTCGACAACTAAAGTAGTGAAAAAATACCCGTAATGGATTGCATATGTAGAAAATTATTGGAAAAGAAACGAAGACTGGTGCATGGCATTTCGCGTAATAAAGCGTACAATATAATTGCTTTAATCGGCTCTACTGTGACTTGCATGGAAAATTATTACCAAAAAAGAATCAGAAACTTTATTAACTCAAGAAATGTGACTCCGAGATTACTACTAAAAAAGCTGTTAAATAAAGCTTCTAGTATTCACAAAGATGATATTTCTTGTATTGGTGAAAAAATGTATAAAGTTCCTAGTGCGACAAAAAAAGATGAATTTTATTATGTTGATGGAAACGTTGGCGTTTGTACCTGTTTGAATGGTAACCTTGGACGATTTTGCAAACATCAGGCAGCAGTTTATTCTTACTACGATGAAACTTTAATTAACGCACCCGCAGTATGTGTGAAATCTCGTTATTCTATGGCTAAACTAGCGTTTGGCGAAAATGTTCAGCCCATATCATATTACATGCCATTGGTGTCTAGTGGTCAACATCCCTCAGAAATAATTAAAGAAGCCGATGTAAATTTAAATATGATTCACCAAATGAATCAATTTTTACCAACGACAACATTGCATTATCTTCAAAAAATGTTGACGAAACTATTAATCTGGATCAAAACCAATCTGAAGATGGACGATTCCAGGAAATCTGCACGCTAATGCAAGAACATCACAAGAAGTTTGGGACCTCAACTTCAACCAGACAGAAATGTTTGCAAAGATTAAAAAATATTACCACAAAAACAGCATGGGAATCTTTTTTATCCACTGCCGGAAGTTCATTGCCAATTCGTCGCAGAAGCAATATGTAGATCAAAGTACAACCTACTTCTATTAGTCGACGTAAAGTGGGAATTACCAGGGGGTGTAAAAGACTACCTTTCGGTAGACCACCAAAGGATGAGCCGAAGAAACCAAAGAAAAGACGTCATAATTTAGCAGAAAATGTTGCCAACACTCAACCAAATGCCAAATCCCATGGAGTGGGTCATTAAAAAGTAATACCTCTGATTTGCTACATACCTATAATAGTTCATTTGTTTTTATTATTACCCGGTGTATCAATTAATAATACAAGTTTTCTATTGAAACGTTTTTTTAAAGAAAATAGAAGCAAAGTCGAAAAAATACTGTATGATACCTCGTTTATAAGGCATTTTGTGGCATTTACTCCCTTAGGGCACTCCAAAAGGCGTCTTATAAAACTCGTATCATAATATACTATTACTTATTATAGGAAATAGTTGTTTTTTTCTGTTTCAATGTCTACGTTTCACCTTTTCCTTTTTTGTAATTCAATAAATACTATATTGTCGTTATTGATTATTATTAAATGTTCCATTTTATCTTTTCAATTACCTACATACATATTTTATTTATTTGAATGAGATAAACCATAAATATGCAAACACTGCTATGATATAACATTCCGACCTGCGTTTCAGCACCATTCGACATTCTGGTATTGATTTCAGCACTCCGCTCATAATTGGTAGGAGAGATTTAAATTGACCAATGAGATAGCCACGGGTGCCGAAATGTATACCACAATGTTTAAATGCGGCCGGGCCAGACGTAGGCCGGCCACGAGTTCTAGTTAAGCTATAGGCCTAAATAGTATTTTGTTGAAGTGATTATTGGAAGTAATTTTCCAGTTACGATTTATTATTCCATTTAATAGGCAGTAGTCATACAAATTTGTTTGATGTCACATGGCCTTAGGGCGAATATAGTAGTACATGTGTTCAGGGCCGCGCCAAACCAGTGTGCAATGTGTGCACCGCACACGGGCGGCCAAATTCAGGGGCGGCCAAAAAGGTTTAAAAATTATATACAAATTACAAAAAAAATGTACATTTTATTTTACTTTACAAATTTTAGTTCAAAAATATGTACCTATATAGGTATAAAAAATGTTTATTGTGTAAATGAACACCTGATAATATGGTTACATGGATTATTGTTTATGTAAATTCTCGAAGTTAGTTTTCATTCCGTGGCGGCTAATTGTTAAACGAAGCCAACTTGAAGGAACGCTTTCCATGCATCTTTATGCAATGATTACAAAAAAGCCGGATATTTATCAGAAGCAACAAAACGTGGCTTTTCAGAAAAGTGGAGGCTGGCGGCTTTTATTGACTGTGAAACATATTATATTTATGAAGTAGGTATTTATATTATTTTTGATCGGGGTGTCGGCGATCTCTTTTGTCGGTAAGTACCTAATTGTTTAAAGCTGATTTTAAGAAATATAATATTATATGATGCTTACATTAATGCTGTGGTAATATGGGTGCAATGATAATTATTTGGTCATTTAATTTTTGAATTGGCTGCAGAGAAAATCGAGTAGAAAAAATTAATTTTGTTAGTGATTGTGTTTTGAAGAAAGTTGAAGAAAAGTTATAAATATGGTAAGTACCTACATACATATCAATCATATATCAATCAATACACAGATAGTTACCTACATATTCTTAAATTGTATTAAGCAATAAAATTGTTATAATTTTTCTAGAACAGAAAAACGAAAAGGCTGTCGGATTTGTTACGATACTTTTGGAGCGACCCTCGTATTAGTAAACTTTTTCTAGTTGAATTTTTAGCTTTGAGTCTCATTAGGTGGTGTTTTGGAATTTTTGCATGCTTTAAACTGGGTATAATTGGCTGTAATTTATTTTTAATTACTCTCCTATAATTATCATGCAGTTTCGTAAGCAACCCCTCGTTTAATTACTCATATCTTGCAAATTAGGTTTATTCTTGCTGTATTTTTACAAATATTTGGGTACGGCCGCTAGGCAACCGGTGTTACAATTATTTTAAACTATTCCATGTGTTTGCTAGAGCAATGTTATCTTTTCCTGCAGGCACACTTGCCTGACTGGTTTTTTTTTGGCATCTTCTGGCCCAAATTGTGTTATCATATGACCTGTAGGCTGGGTTTTTGAATTTTTCGGCTTTCTTTTCAAGCTAAATTGTCGTGCTAGTAGGTGTTCCTCTGCAGCTAAGTGCTTCATAGCCCTTTGGTAGGGCTCGCCTCTTCGAATAGATTGTTTGAGGGTTCTGGAAGCATTTCTGCGTTATCGTGGGCGTTCGTAATGATTGGTTAGCTACTTACTTGCGTCCTTTCGCTTTTGGCGGATCTCCTGGAACCGACTTTAGCACGCTTCTTTCGGCTCCACCCCCAGCTTGAGGTAAGATTAGGCCAGTTTCTTCTTAATCGGGAATACATTTAGGTTCTGTGCGTTTTTAGCCAAATTCCCGGTGGGAGTTAAAACACTCCCCATCTGGTTGAAATCCTTTCTGTCTGGAGTAGACCTACCCCGTTCGACTGCACCTGCTGGAATCCAGTCCGATGCACTGGGCCCCTAAGATGGTCGCATCGCCTGTGAATTTTGCAACTCTTGTGGGCAACGCTGAAGATTGAGCAACTGCTTTACACCTATTTGCCATTTGCGACCTCCATAGCTGGCACTGCATTCCGCAGCTGCGGCTGTCCTCGTTGCTTCGTCAGCTACGTCCAATCACAGGGGAGCAAACGGAGAGGTTAGGTTCTGGTGAACTTTCCTGCAGGCAAGACGTTATTGTAGTTAATATGCATTGCGCCTGTTGTAACTTATAATTAAATCATACTGTTTCATGCCGTTAGTACTTAGGGCATGTGTGTATTCATCAGCACGGATCGTGCGATAGTAGGTTTCGTGCATCGTTAGCTTATTAATATTTGTAATTGTGTTATTCTTGTTAGGACCGCCGCGCAATGATATGCGGTTACCCTCTGCTACTTGCTAAATTGAGCTCATAACGAATATTTGCGTGGTAATATTGATTTTTGGCTCGAAACCTCATTGACCTCTGCGTTATCTGAAAAATTTATAGAGTAGAACTTGTAGGGCTTTGAGCTTCACTTGTGTCCTATCTGGACGTCGCTTTTACTCACCCGCTTGCATAACACAGTTCGGACGCCTTAAGGTTCGCTGTTTTCATCACAAAACAGTAACTAATATTTTCATGTCAAACATTCGGCGTGAAGATAGGCACACCACGGTGGCAGTGTCGCGTGAACTCGCTACGGGAGCATTGTGATTATTTGCCGATCTTCGCTAACCTGGTAAGAGGCAAATCCAAGCCTTCGCTTTCATTAGCATGTAAATATACATACTTATACTTTAATGCATTTTTAATATGGACACCGTCGTTCATGTGTGGCCACGCAAACGCACGTTGATTCCGCCCATTAGAAAATTTTGGATATAGATATAGCGTCATTTAGGGCTAACCTTCGGGGTTAAAACGTTAGCCAAGGTGGACTTGCATTGCTCTGAGCCGGTGCACGCGCAATTTTAAACCCGCTCCGCGGATCGTGCTTACTCAATTTACATTATTTTAATTGTCTCCGCGGCCCCCTGCGTACCCTCGTTTCTTTTTAGAGTGTTTGTATTGTCCAACGTTTCGCGGCCTAAATTTAGCTTTACGAATATTTGCATGGTAATGTTTATTTTCGGCTCGTAACATCATCTCTTCTTTGTGCATGCATTTGTTGTAATTTACCTAGACATATATATTTACATTGAATTTATAATTGTTAAAACGTATGGATACGTATATGTATTTGAACGCCTGCCCGATTTAGTATATAATTGTGTTTGTATTTGCACTATAGTACATATCCACCATTTAACAATAAAGCTGTGATATTTTCATTGGTGGTTGGTTTGATTATTTTTCTTTGTTCTGCTGGAAATTGTCCTTACCTTGTGTACGGTCCGGCACAAGGATTAGATCTGAGTCGAGGACCTGGCGCCCTCTCCTATTTTTTTTTATTATTCTCTTTCAGCATAGCTGGAACCCTGCGACCCTCGCGGCGAACTAGCTCAACTAGGCCGATAATTACCAGCCGGCAAAATAACAAATACAACTTTCGCCAATAGGTAAGGCCGACCGTTTATCCTCTCTTTACAGGTTTTCAGTATCGAAAACAAAGTCTAAAAAAAAAAGAAGAAAAGAAAAAACTGGCCAATACTTTAGAAAAATATTTGAAGCCAGAAAACGTGTCAGCGAAAGCATTAGAATCAAGCTCTAGTTCTCTTTCCGGGCCACTTAATGAGCCGTGCGTCCAAGAAGTCGAAATGGAAATTATGAGGGAGGATTCCGAATCTGAGGAAGAGAGGGTGACTTCATCTGACTCGGAGTCTCCAAAACCAGAGAGAAGAGAAGTTGATGACGCTGAAGAAGCCAGCACGTCATCCTCATTAAGGCTTTCTGAACTAAAGAAATTTGGCTGCTCATCAGATTCACAGCAGTCGCAGCAGGACACAGCAACCTCAGATGATCCTGGAGAGTGGCCTGAGATAATCTCAACAACATTAACAAAAATTTTAGTAAAAAGAGAGCCTGTTCAGGTAACGCAATTTAATTTCCCAACTAATGAAAATGGTCGAAGGTTTTCGAAAAAATATTTCTACCGTTCTCTTCCAAATGGGGAAGAAATTAATAGACCATGGTTAGTTTATTTAATAAAAAATAATGCAGTTTATTGGTTTTGTTGTACAATATTTGGCAAAATTAAAAACAATTTTTCGCAAAAGGGAGGTGTTTCTGACTGGCAGCATTTGTCACTATTGATTTCAAGGCACGAAAAAAGTGATACTCACAATGCAAATGTTAAAAATCAGTTAGAACTTATAAAATTGTTATCAAAAGAACAAACTGTAAACCAGACGCAACTACGTTTGTTGAATGCAGAAGCAAAGCACTGGAATGCTGTGATTGAGAGAATAATTTTAATAATACAATATTTGTCACGACAGTGTCTTGTTTTACGCGGGCAATCTAATAAATTATTTGAAAGCAATAACGGTAATTTTTTAAAAGCTGTTGAGATGATCTAAAAATTTGATTCTGTTATGTCAGAACATGTGCTTCGGACTCAAAAGTCACAAAAAGATGAAGCACGAATGGTAAATTATTTAGGGGACAAAATTCAGAATGAAATAATAGATGTCATTGGTAACAAAATTAGAAATAATATTTTGGATTTAATTAGAAAATGTAAATACTATTCTATCATTCTTGACTGTACACCGGATATTAGTCATATCGAACAAATGACTATAATTTTTAGATTTACAATATTGAATGAGTCCTCAAAAAAAATTTAAATACTCGAGCATTTTATAGAATTTATAGAATTCAACTGGAGTGGGTTTACGTGAATTTTTAATGAATTTACTTTCAAAGTTGAATTTAAATATTTACGACATGCGTGGTCAATGGTATGATAATGGGGCAAATATACGCGGCAAACATAATGGTTTGCAAAAAAAAATTTAGAAATAAATCCGCGAGCATTTTTTGTGCCGTGCACAGCCCATACATTAAATTTAGTAGTGAACGATGCTGCTAAAGTTTCTTTTGAGACTTCTGGTTATTTTGATATAGTTCAAGAATTATTGGTTTTTTTTTCTGCGTCGTTAAAAAGATGGTCAATTCTGAAAAAACACACAACAAATTTAAATTTAAAACCACTTAGTGATACACGGTGGTCTAGTAGAATAGACGCTGTGAAGCCCCTGCGTTACCAAATTGGGCATATATACGATGCATTGGTAGAAGTAATTGAAGATCGTTTATCCGTACAAGACCACAGTGCTTCACATCAAGCCAAATCTTTGGCATAAAAATTCAGAGTTATAAATTTTTGTGCTCAACAATTATTTGGTACAATATTTTAATCAGAATTAATGTTTTGAGCACGATGATGCAAAATCCTACTATAAATATAAAAACTTGTTTAGAGCATTTTAAAAATTTGTTAGATTTTTTCTTAGCTCTTCGATCAGATGAAGAATTAAATAATGTTCTTACTGACGCTAATACACTTGCGGATGAACTCGGTATTAAACCTAATTTCCCTGCTGTTCAGTCTGTTTGACCACGAAGAAAACCTAGACAATTTGATTATGAACACAGTGATGAACCAATTATTGATTCAAAAAATTATTATAAAGTTAACGTTTATTTTAATATATTAGATCAAACTTTATTTTTAAGAGACAGATTTGAGGGAATAACAAGATTTGATACTATGTTTGATTTAACGGAAAACGAGCTAATACAATGTTGTAAAGATTTACATCTTCATCTAACTGATGATTCTAGAAAGGAATCAGATGTAGATGGAATAGAATTATTTGAAGAAATAAAATCTTTAAAATTACATCTTAAACCTACTTCAGCTGAAAAGCATCAGTTAGAGCCCCAGTCCATTCTTGAATATATTTTTGAAAATCAGCTCATAGCATCATTTCCAAATATGTCAATAGCTCTTAGAATATTACTCACGTTACCAGTTTCAGTTGCATCTGGTGAGAGATCTTTCTCCAAACTAAAAATTATTAAAAATTATATGCGATCCACAATGTCACAAAACAGATTAAATAATCTGTCTATAATAGCAATAGAAAGCGACACGATGGATTCCATCCATTTAGAATTAGTAATTAAACAATTTGCGGAGAAAAAAGCTAGGAAAGTTGCTTTTTTATAATTTTCTAAAATTTTGTTGTTTTTTTATTAATTTGATTCCACTATTTTTTTTTGTAAATTTTATTGTTAATAAAACTTTTTTAAAATTTCTGTTTTTCACTTAAATTAATTTGATTTGTTACAGTTAAACTAGGTATGTACTACATAAAATTTATATTTTACAACAAAAATTTAAATTTTGGGGCGGCAAATTTGGCTCTGCACACAGGCGGCCATTGATGCTGGCGCGGTCCTGCATGTGTTACTGCGATACTTGTGTAACATTACGTTTATTTGATAGTTTAGGTCAGGTTCTTGTTTTACCTGATGCTGTTAGCGATTAAATGAAAGACACATAGATTCAACAGACAATTTATTAATATTGAAAATTTCCCACTTAAACTATGTAGCGTGCAAGTAGCCAACCTAGATTTCTGCACCTGCTAACGGTTCGAATGGCACGGAGCGGCATCCTTCAGGCAACGAGATTCGAGGATTTTCCCTCGAATTCTTCAGGAACTTGATTCGGGCGAGCCGAACCTCCTCGGCTTGAAGATGTCTGCTTTTTTCAGGTGTGTGCCAGGGTAACTTCTCTGGCAATGGCGAAGACACAATTTATTTTCGAAGCACTTTTGTTTCTTATTCGTACAGCAAGTCAATTCACAATATTTTTTCAATATTCTCCAACCAGGTACCGGTCTTGAGACGGGCCGCTACCTTCTTCACTTCGAGGGCTTCGACCACCTCTTTTATCTATTGTGCCCTTTCTGCCCCTACCACTACAGCTGTGGAAAACTTTACATCAAACGGTGGCATGCCCCTATTGCTGTATTGTTCTTTCTTCTGAAATCCTTCTAGCAGAAAGAGAATCTAGGCATACGGTGGAGCACCAAAGGTAGGTGGCGTATGTTAAGTAGCTAGTTTTATTTCTATAGGTTGTGAGTAAGAACCAGACGCCGTATTTCTATTTCTGTTATCTTTAAAAGCCCGAAGCATTTATGAGCCTGCTTCTTACATCACGCGATTATCTGCCGAGAGTTAAAAGAGCTAGCCGAGGCCCTTGTCAACCCCTTCGTTTAAGGGCGGTACACATGATAATCATCACATATCTTTTTGGATATCCATCTACTGTTGGATATTTTTTTAATTTATTTATTAGCCTATAGCTACAACAGAAAATATGTATATGATAATTAAATCCCCAGGTCGGTCGAGCGAGACGCTCGGAATCCCGCACTGACAAGAAATTGTCAGTCTGTTTCAAGAAATATGGGGGGAGCAATAACTCGAATAAATAGAACGACAGAAGACAAAAGAAGAAAAAATGCTATTTGTATCCACATTCAACATCCCAACCATGTCAACACAAGACAAACTAACCGAACTTGAAAATGAAATAGAAAACATGAAGTGGAGTATTATAGGTATATCCGAGGCAAGAAGACTAGGAGAAGGATGTATAACATTGAAAACAGGTCATAAATTATTCTACAAGAGAAAAGAAGACAAAAGCATCGGAGGTGTTGCGATACTAATAAACAAAAACATAAAACACAAAGTAACACAACAAAGAAGTATATCAGAAAAAATAATATTCATAGACATTCACATTAATAAGAGAGATAAATGTAGAGTAACCCAGGTCTACGCTTCTACAAAACACCACGACGAAGAGAAAATAGAAGAATTCTATTAAGAAATCAACATCGCACTTTATGAAAAACCCCCAAAATACATAATATTAATGGGAGATTTCAACGCAAAAATTGGAATAAAAAATAACGAAGAAGAGACATTCCTAAGACCATTTGGTGTAGTGACAAGCAATGAAAAAAGAGACGTTCTTGTGAACTTTGCAAATGAAAACAGCTTACATATAATGAACACCTATTTTAAAAAACTTCTTGGAAGACGATGGACTTGGCAGAGTCCAGATGGCAGGACAAAAAAACGAGATCGACTTCATTATAACAACAAAAATATAATCCTTGACCATAAATGTTGGAAGCGATCATCGTATGATAAGAGCCAAAATATACATAAACGCTAAACAGGAAAAACGAGAATTAATAAACACACATAAAAATATCAAAACAGACCAACTAAAAACACAAGGGACCTAATACCAAGAAATCTTACAAGAACGCTCTACATCTATAACCAACATCGAGCCACTTGATGAATACAACACAACTCTAACAAAAAAATAATCGAAATATCCCAAACACTATCAAAGAGTAAAAGAAATAAAGAACAAAAATTAAGACAAGAAACAATAAATCTAATAGATAAACGGAAGTGTATGATAAAACAAAACACGGATGACAGGAGAGAAATGATCGCAATAAATAAAACAATAAAACAAAAAATTAGACAGGATATTAGGAGTTACGAAATGGAAAAAATAAAAACTCCGCTAGAAGAGCGGAAAGCCTAAAACAAACCTTGAAATCTATGTCAGAAAGCAAAGTCAAATAACAAAACTTCAAAATGAAAACAATGAAATAATAACAGAAAAAGAGCAGTAAAAGAAACAGTGCAAAAATACTATGGAAAATTATACGATATGCAACTAGATTCACCACCAAACAAGAGCGAAGAAAATAGAATTAACATTCAGAATAACATAAAATCGCCGGGAAAAGACGAAATAGTGGTGGAAATGTTGAAACATGGAGGCATACCAACACTAAAACTACTACAACGACTGTACGAGAAATGCTTGACTGAAGGCGAAATACCGGAAGATTGGAACAATGCACTGGTGGTAATAATATTCAAGAAAAGAAACAAGGAACTATTAGCAAACTATAGACCTATAAGCCTCCTTTCGGTGTTACATAAATTATTCACTAGAATACTAACTGAACGACTATCTAACAAACTCGACTGCTACCTACCAACCTCGTGAGCAGGCGAGATTTAGAAGCGAATATAGATAGCACCATGGATCATCTACAGGTAGTAAAAAAGCTAATAGAGAAGGCAAATCAATATAATATACAGGGTGTTCTATAAATATACCGACAAACTTTTAGGGGTGGTAGGGGACATCAAAACAAACATTTTTTGCTTGATAAACATATGGCCGAAAACGCTTCGTTTTCGTGATAGAGGGTGTTAACATTTGTAGAAAAAAACGCTTTAGCCGATTTTAATGAAAATTTCACAGTTTGTTGGTAACTCTATGAAGCATCTTTTGGCTTTATTACAGTTGATACAGTAATTCCACGGTCGTGCTCACGGCGCAACCTGTTAGTGTTTTTGCATAAAAAAATAACACCAAATGTTTTTTTTTTAATTTTTAAATTTGTTTAAGATGAAGCAACTAAAACCTCAACTTTTTTTTCACTTGAGGGTTTTGCGTATTTTGCTTCGTTTTTGAGGAAAACAATTTGAAACATTTTTTAGGCGTTCGACACCGTTGAAATATGGTCGGTCTTGAATGCATTAAGCAACTATAGAATAGACGAAAGATACACGAAAATTACAAAAAATGTGTATAAAAATGTCACCTTCCAAGTCTTGCTCGAAGACGAAAAAACAAACATATTTAGTGAGTCCCCAGAAGAACTGCAGGAAATGATAAATGAACTAAAAATAATTTCACAAAAAGTCGGTTTAAAAATAAATATTTCCAAGACTAAATATGTGACTAACCAAACAAACATGGGAAACAACACAGAAATGACAATACAAAACAAAATATTAGAGACAGTGGATTCATATATATATATATATATATATACCTAGGTCAAACAGTAGAAGTAACAAAAACAAATCTTAAGGCGGATTTAAAACGAAGAATATCACTCGCGTAGGCCAGTTTCGGAAAACTTAAAAAAACATGAACATCAGCAGTACCAAACACAATTAAAGCCAGAGTGTTTGATCATACCTGTTCTGACGTATGCAACGGAGACCTGGGCTTTAAATAAAACTATTGTGACTAGACTACGGATTACCCAAAGAACGATGGAAAGGCGCATGATAAGCATAACACTCCGAGACCATATAGAAAACGTAGAAATAAGAAGAACATCGAAAGTATCGGACGTGATATACAGAACATGCAAATGAAAGTGGAACTGGACCGGACACATTGCCTGATTAAGTGACAATAGATGGACAAATTAAATAATAGAATGGAGACCTGGACACCACAAAAGAGGAATAGGACGTCTACAAACCAGGTGGACAGACGACATAAAGAGACATGTAGGCGGAAACTGGATACAAATAGCTCACAACAGAACAGAATGGAAACGACTTGGGGAGGCCTACATCCGACGATGCATGGATTGGCTTTGATGATGAAATATGTATTATACATAGCTATTTAACTATTTTGCTATATATAATAAATGGTAACTGAATATAATATATAAAGATATAGTTTATTTTAACAACGAATTATAACTTAAATAGGTAGCATAATAATAATAATAATATAGTTAGTCCAGCTTGCGGGCAAAGGCCTCTTCATGGCGTTTCCTCAGGCTGCGATCTTGTGCTATACTTTCCCAGTTTGGACCCAGGAAGTTCATATGTCCATGTTCTTCTTTTCATCTTATTGGACATAGGCATTCTTGACGTTTTAATATTGACCACGATCTCTGGCATCACTCATCCAGTTTCCTACTATTTTCCTGGCAAACGCGTAAGTGGGCTGCTCTTTCTTCGGATTTCGTCATGCTTGAGCCTCCATTCGATAATTTTATAAGTCTATCCATTACTCGTTTTATTGGCCACATGGTCCGTCAATGCAATTTTTACTAACGTCCTTTCCGCGACATCTTTCACTACAGTCGCCCTACGTATAATTGCATTTGGCACTCATTCCATAAGAGATCACACTGCTCTTTCCATACTTTACTGGGTATTTTGTTATGGTTAAAGTTATGGTACCTTACCTCAGTTCAGGCATTGATAATAGACTTTTTCCTTCAAACACACAGTGATCTCAAACTTGAACACATACCAAAGCATCCCAGGACAACCCACTGTTATAATAATAATAATCTTTATTTCACTTACAGGCATTTGCCCAATTACAAGTGAAAAACAGTATAATTAATGTAAACGAAATAGATCCAAGACGACAAAATGAGGTAATATATCTAAAACGATAAACAAAAAATATACCTAAAATAATAACACAGTTTCTAAACTAGTAAACAATAATAGTATATTGTATGTTAAGAGCTGAAAGTGCATTCTTGCCGCTTGCGCATGAATATTGCTGGTTGAGACGAAGTCGAAACCAGCAATCATGCAAAAGCGGCAAGCGCACTTTTAGCTCGAAACATACATACTATTTTTTCGACGACTGAGCATATTATTAAAGGAAAATATCAAATTTCATTTTATCGCAAAAACTAATTGACAATCAAGTTAACATTACTCGCGCAGTCTATTAGACATGTGACGCGATTATTTCGACAAATGACGGGCATTGTCAAGGTAACATTCGGACGTGGCTACCTATTTTGTTCACGCGGAAACCCAAAACGCTCGGCGAGCGGCAAAATGATGCAAAACGCACGCTCAGCGGCAAATGTCAACTTTCTGTTGTCAAATGACAGTGAGAAAAATCTACTTTCGATGTCAGTCGTCGAAAAAATATAATTACATTTCTAAATTAGTAAAATCAAATTAGATTAGAGAAGAAGAATTGCCGATCGAAATTGCTTTAGATTCATAGAAAATAGATCAATATCGCTAAGAATTTTGTTAAATGCTCGAGATAATGCTAACATTGGAGAGTGCAGATGACTGACCGTATTGGGACATGTGTACGTTAGAGACATACCACATGTGAGTGTAAGGGTGTCTGGTATTTTAATATTAATTTGATTATGAAGTAAGGGAATATCCAGAAAGTTATTTAATATTTTATACAAAAATAGTAAATGTTGTTCGTTCCTTCTATCAGATAAAGAATTTAAATTAAAATAGTTTAGTAAAGAAATGTAATGGGGATCAGCAACTGGAAAACCAAATTTAAAATAACAATATTTGAGAATTTTTTTTTGAACTTTTTCAAGTTGAAGGCTGTATTTTATAAACGGCGGATTCAACACTACAGAGCAATATTCCAATGTAGAGCGAACTAAACTAC
Organism: Agriotes lineatus; assembly: GCA_940337035.1. NCBI lineage: Eukaryota > Metazoa > Arthropoda > Insecta > Coleoptera > Elateridae > Agriotes > Agriotes lineatus. The sequence goes on along the minus strand of CALNHX010001996.1, from coordinate 81,003 downwards.
TAAATAAAATGATTAAACTGCTAACATTAGTAAAATAGTGTGTATGTCTAATTATAATTGCAAGTTGTTTCGAAGCCGATTTGATTAAATACTCATAATGATAGTTAAATTTTAAATTTGAATCGTAAATCACTCCCAGATCTTTGCAAGTATCAACACGATTTACAGATTGTGAGTTCATACTATAATTAAAATTGAGATTATTAGTTTTTCGCGTATATGTCATACATTGGCATTTGCTAATATTAAAGAGTAGTTTATTGCGTATCGACCATTTATACATGTTATCTAAATCATTTTGAAGATCAATACAGTCTGTGAAAGATTGAATACATTATTTATATATCTTTATATCGTCGGGAAAAATTAATTTATCTGCAAATTTTATTGTTTTAACAATGTCATTAATAAAAATTAGGAAAAGTAGCGGCCAGAGGATACTTCCTTGGGGAACACCAGAGTACGCAACAAACTCTCTGGAATTACATCCATTGCACGACACATACAAAATTCTATCGGTGAGATATGACTAAAACAATTTGACGAAATTAGTAGTAAAGCCGATTTGATCAAGTTTAAATAATAAAATTGAATGATCAACAGTATCGAATGCTTTTGAAAAATCTGTGTAAATTACATCCACTTGGAAACGATTATTTAAAGCTTGCGAGACAAATTGTGTAAATGTACAAAGATTCGTTACTGTTGACCTTTTTTTAGTGAAACCGTGTTGATCAGTTGACAGTATTTTATTTACGCAAAATTGAAGGCAGTTATTGATGCAGGATTCAAATAGTTTGGCAAAAACGCTGATTAAAGCTATTGGTCTGTAGTTGCGAACATCCGACGTTTTGCCATTTTTGTGAACAGGAATTACTTTTGTGCGTTTCCACTGTCTGGGAAATTTTGAAGTTTGTAAACATTGATTAAATATTTCAGTTAAAGGGAAACTTAAAAAATCGGCGCATCCTTTTAAAATGTAAATAGGAATATCATCCGGACCACATGACCGCGTGTTCCTTAGGTGGCGAATGGCACGAAGCACTTCCTCTTCTGTGAATACGGGAACACTGATGCTTTCGAAAAATTTAGAATAATCAGTGAGGGGGGTGTGCCTTCTGCAATCAGTACTTTTAATGTATATATTACCAAAATAATCGGCAAATGCTTGCACAATGCCTGCACCATCTGTCACCAAAGAACCGCGCATATCGGACATTGGCGTTGGGATACCACTTCTAGAAAATGAAGTCATTGAAGAATGTGAGTCACCCTTCGCTTCTCCGGTAGTGTTAGTCCCTAAGAAGGATGACACCACCCGGCTATGCGTTGATTATCGACGTTTGAACGCCATCACTCGTTCGGACACATACCCGCTTCCACGGATCGATGATCTACTGCATTCTACGTATAATTCTGTCTGTATGACCACTCTTGACTTGAGATGCGAATACCATCAAGTCCTCGTTAAGCCAGAAGACAGAGATAAGACCGCTTTTATCACTCCGTTTGATACATTTAGATATATAACTATGCTTTTCGGTTTGAAAACGGCTTCTGCGACGTTTCAACGTCTTATAGATCGTTTCAGATCAGGTCTACAGCATATTTCGATGTTCGCTTACTTAGATGATCTCATAGTACTTTCTCCTTCTTTCGAAGCGCACTTAAGAGACTTAAGAGAAGTTTTCGATAGACTAAAATTGTTCAAGCTAACGCTGAACCGCTTTAAATGCACTTTCAGTAGTACCCAGGTCGAATATCTCGGTCACATACTTACTCCAGAGGGTATATCGCCAAATCCAGAGAAAATACGAGCACTAGCCTTGATTCCTGAGCCACAGAATGTTAAACAATTGTTAACCTTTCTCCAAACCTGCTCGTGGTTCAGAAGATTTATAGAAAACTTTGCTGATGTAGCAAAGCGTCTCAGCACCCTGACCAAGAAGAATGTAACATGGCGATGGGACACTGAGCAAACACAGTCCTTTGAAAAGCTAAAAGAATTATTGACGACTAGCCCAATTACAACGCAACCGTACACTTTACGTACAGATGCAAGCTCATATGCGATAGGTGCGACTCTACTCCAGGGGGAGGGTCCTGAAGAAAGACCAATCGAATACGCCAGCAGACTGTTGACTTCTGCTGAAATGAACTACCACACAACTGAACGAGAAGCTCTTAGTATCGTTTGGGCAGTGAACAAGTTTCGAGGATACATTGAAGGTTCCTCTGTTGTGGTCAAGAGTGACCACCAACCGCTTAAATGGCTGATGACGCTTAAATCTCCAAGTGGAAGATTAGCCAGATGGGCTTTGGCTCTGCAGCCATACGATTTAAAGATAGAATATACCCCAGGTCGTTGCAACGCCCTAGCAGATACACTGTCTAGGCCACCATGTCATGATGAAGATGATACGAACTGTAAAGTTTGCCTGGTAACCGTCAATCTACCTACTGATAGCGCGAAAGCTATTAGGCAAAGTCAAATTGAAGACTCCGATTTAAAGAAAATAATAGACTCTCTTGAGGGTCCCGAACTGAATGAACTCGCTCAGATGGTGCGATCGTGGTTATATAATGCTTAATGAAATATTATACAGATATTTTCCTGATTATGATGGAGAGGAAGCTCAGCAAGTCGTTCCCAAGTCAGAAGTTTCCAAGGTGTTGCAAGAAACGCACAATTCACACCTTGCTGGACATTATGGCGTGGAGCGCACTCTTCAAAGAATCATTCCTCGTTACTATTGGCCCAGAATGCGGAGACAAATTACAGACTATGTTGCTAAATGCATAGAATGTCAAAGATATAAAGTTTCAAACATTAAACCTTCAGGTCTTGTGCAGACCCCAGTACAAGCACAACGTTTTGAAGTAATTTCCATAGACCTATTTGGTCCCTTGCCTGAAACGCCAACCGGCGATAAAATGCATATTTGTCGTTGAAGATACTTCAAGTCGATGGACAGAACTTTTCCCACTTAAAAGCGCCACAGCCGAAGCTTGTGCTCGATGCTTAATCGAAGAAATAATACTCCGCTATGGAACCCCTCGCCGAGTAATAAGTGACAATGGCACTCAGTTTGTAGGTGAAGTGATGCAGAAAGTCGCCCTTGTCCTGAACTTCAAGCAGCAACTTATCTCTTCCTATTATCCCGCTGCCAATCCTGTAGAGCGGAAAAATCGTGATCTTAAAACGCAACTCGCGATCTTAACCAAAAGTGATCACTCGAGTTGGAGAGACAAACTTGCTTGTGCCAATTCACGATAAACACTTCTCGTTGTCAATCTGTAACGTTTCGCTCCCATTTTAAATGCTACTTAACAATAATCGATCATTGTTGCATTTAAAAGTATGCTTTTAACAATTAGCGAATTTCCCCAATACGCTCCAACCTGCAGAATCTCCGCTGTGCACCAGCCTAACGTAATTACGTTTTCGACGCATTCCTGCTCCTCGACCACGAATACACTCGACGAGCCGAAGGCAGCGTTTAAAAACCGAATGCCCCGCAGTTTGGACCACCAGAAACCGACCTGAAGAATTCGAAATATTAACTCGATTTTCCCCAGGTACCTGCCTATATAAACGTATTTCTGGACTCGGACTGCGTTTATTAGGATTTATTTGTAAATTGAAATCAATAAGTTTGTTTCGCACAACTCTGGAATTCGGATTGTGCAAGTTTTATTCTTACAATTCCGTAAAATTTGTCACGAGCGTTCGCATACGAATTAAGCTTATATTTGGGCTATCGAAATAACTTAATTTCGTGGGCGAGCAATCCAGATAAACTTACGGAACGAATAAATCCCAATTGAACTTGGCTGGAATATCGGCGAGTTTCAATTGAGTTTATTCCGTAGAAATAAAACTAACATTCAAATATAACATCCACGAACACTGAAATAACAATAAATTCAAATCCAGTAAAGTCACGAAAGACCTGTCAAAGTACAGTTAATTTCAAGAATACATTCGAGTACTTTAAGTTAAATTAAGTTTGAATCACAGAGGGGAAAATTACAAAACCAGTCCCTTATTTTACGCGGGGTTAAACAAAGTATTGCAAAAGTCAAAACTCACCGACCCTGTTAAAATATTTACGTCGTGTAGATGACCTCCGCACGTGTTGGAGCGTAGATAACAGTAGAAAGAATTCGACCTCGGGTCAAAAGCTAAATGCACATCCTGTCTTATCACTAGAACGTGCACTTGCATAGATATTAACATAGATTAGACAACTCGTAATTTCAATCAAGTCACTTTATAGTTGAAGTAATTTTGAAGCTCCCGATTATTTACATCAGTGCTAAACTGTCATTTTTAATTTGTTTTGGGATTACAGGACTGCCAACGTAAACGTGAGAACTCTCGATTGTCCAACAACCTGGCGTCGTGAATACCACGGTCCTATACCGGCGTGAGGAGGGCAGCCTACCCGTCCAGTAACTAACCAAAGGATTAACGCAAAACAAATTATCTTGTACATAATTCAATATATAATTTATTTTAAGTTATGACGTGTATGTAATAGGGAATAAATGTATATTTTGGTCAAACCTGTTTTTTTAAATCAGTCTAAGTGTGAGTAATCAGGACCTGGACCCAATAAGCAGCTACCATTCTTAAAAGGGCATAATTGTTAATGCTACAGGGGCACTTTCCAAATTATATATAAACCTGAAATTATTACGAAGCCCCAGATAGCGTTGCAAATCAACCGGTTTCACCCCCGCGTATCTTACCTTTGCTCGTGAGCTCCGAACACCAGAGGATGTGCAGCGTGACTTACGCCAGATCGTAGACAATGAAAACTTTGTGCCGCAAATTACTCCATATTTGCGTACATTGGCTTCGACTCTTAGCCAAGCTCGAGAAACTCAAGAACTTTCCCAAGATTCGAGTAAGAAATACGCTGATCTACTGCGACGTGACGCGCCACCGCTTAGTATTAACGACCGTGTACTTGTGGACACTCACGTGCTGAGTAGTGCTAAAGCTCGAATAACTTCAAAGTTCGCGCCGCGACGCGATGGACCTTACATCGTCACTAAGATAGTGAGCCCGACTTCTTCTGCCGATGATGAGATACAGAGGCCATTGCACCCTTTACGGAGAAGAGGAAGGCCGCCATCCAGCATCACTCCAACGGATGGAAGGATGACCGCAGCCGAACCGCCATTCAGCACCACGCCGAAGGATGGAAGGATGACCGGAGCCAGACCACCCGACCCATTCCTGTCCGATCTTCTACGAGGGTCCGGAAGAAGGTGTTCTATGACCCGTCCAACGACGCAACCTCACCCATATTGTCCCACAACCGAGGACGTTTATGTGGTCCAAAGGGGGAGTAGTGTAACGCCACTGTTTAAAGATGAACTGTGACGCCACTGTTTTTGTTGACATGTAGAAACCTGTTTTACTGAGACAGTGTAATGTAATGGACGCTTCGTTGAAATGGTAATTAAACATGAAATTGAAAAATGATTTAGTTATTCTTTTAACTATCTGTTCAACATTCGTTATAAACTTTATTTAAATACAATGGAAAAATTGGTATTTATTTACCAAACTCGACATTGAATTTTCGAAAATTGAACACACAGATTTTATTAGCAAATATCTATATGATGCACCTGCTGACTTGATTGTAATTTTCTAGGAATTACGTTCCCTCTGCGTCTAGACATTAGTTGCACGTGAAACATAATTGATATTGTATAAATAAATAATGTAGTAATGGAAAGTAATTTACTGGCTTGCAGATGCACTTATTTTTTCTGTTTAATATTCGTTTTAGACTTTTCGGTTTGTAGACACTTTTTGGTAAGCAGAACGCTAACGTATTACAGGCTAATTGTTTGTAAAAAATTTTTATTTATTGTACTAACTTTCAATATTTTCGTAAACGGAAGGATATTGAACCCTCTCCTGAATTCTAAAGACGAGCAATGGTAGATTATAATCTAGTTGTTGCCCAAAGAATCTCTAATACGCGGAGAAAATCTATAACCCGCCCTCAGATAGAAGAGTTCTCGAATTGCTTCATTTTTTGAATATTCTTTGCTTTGTGTTTGTATTCTAGGTTTGCTGTCGAAATAAAGCGTATGTAGGAGTCATTGTTTAAATTGAACTTTAAAATTCATAAATGTCATATTTTACTCTTGCATCTCCAATCAGATGGGATAAAAAAGAGGGTCCATTTACGTATTCAAGAAAGCGGTGGCCAATTTTTTACATTTATAATCGATTTAATACATAACTTTTTCTGAAGAGTTCTTGGTGATGCTTTGCAGTTAACTGTTAAATCTTACACAACGATATCAGTGTTGACTTTGCTAACTTCTTTCTCATACGCATTACCTATTTAAAATGGCAATTTTATAATTTGCTTTAACTTCGAAACTGTGCTAGAGTTAATTGAGGAGTACCTTGCTCTTTCAGTAAAATAAAACACATGATTGGTGTGACTTCTTAAGTACTTCAACAGATTTTTTTAAATTCCAGATGTTAAAATCACAGAAAAAGCAATAACGATTCTTATTCTGAGGATATATGAATCAAAAATGCATTTGCAACAAAAAAGTAATCGATATCCATTAATGCTTGTGATGCTTCCAATAGGAAGAAATATTACTAGTGTATATGCACAAATTCTTTATCATTTGAATACAATTAATCACACTGATATAAAATATTTTGAAAGAACCATCAAGTTAAAGAAATGTTCTGTAGAAGTAGATTGATTCATATACATACCGGGTGGTTGGCCATACCTCTGAACATAGGCAATTTACATGGCTTATCACGGTTATGTATATTCCTGTTCACCATTTTTATGGACAAAAATGGTAGCGGTACTAAATTAAAGAGAATACTTTTCCGCGTCGTTTAGTATTAAAAATTTATTGGATAATGCTAATTGTGCATACAAATATTAATTTTAAAATTTAGATATTCGCAAATATGGGCGTCCGCGCTTTTCAAATATGAGTGGCCGCGCTTGTTAAAAAACAAAAGATCTCTGTTGACAACTCAGATAATTGTGTCGCTTAAAATGGATGCAATTTACTCTTAACGAGGAAAGGGTGTTCATTATTAAAACTTTGTATGCTGGCAATAGTTTACGCAGAGTTAGGGATTTATTTTCGGTACAACTTCAAGATAGCCCCATTCCAACAATTGCGACAATACAAACTTATGTGCAGAGATTTGAAATGACGGGAAGTGTAGCAGCTAAAGAAAGCAAAGGTACAGTCCATTTTTTTTTAAATCAGCTGTCAGTGTCAAAACGTTATAAAAAACCAGACTGTGTTACCATAAATTCTGTACTTACCGACCAACTGTATAACAGTTTCCCCCATGTCAAAATTGAGGTTATGTCTGTCTAACGTAATTCAAATGTCGAATGTGCATGATCTTGAACGGCTCGACGCTGCCAACCTACATTGTAAAATGCTCTATTTGCTACTTTCAATTCCTCATACCAACTTGACAACACTTTGGCAGCTGATTTAAAAAAAATAGACTTTAAATAATTAAGTTCATACAGTGTATGTGTTTATTGATATTATTTAAATGTATAATATTGTAGGTAATCGAGAAAGTCGAAATGATGATTTAGAGGAAAGGGTTCTGGCATTAATACAACTAAATCCAAACCAAGAGTGCAAAATCAGTAGCTCGTGAGTGCAATGTTAATCATGAATCAGTATTAAAAATTCTTAAAAGGCATAACAAGTTTTAATAATAAACACCTTTCCTCGTTAGAGTAAATTACATCCATTTTAAGAAACACAATTATCTGAGTTGTCAACAGACAGCTTATGTTTTTTAATAAGCGCGGCCACTCAATTTGGGAAGCGCAGCCGCCCATATTTGCGAATATCTAAATCTTAAAATTAATATTTTTATGCACAATTAACATTATCCAATAAGTTTTTAATACTAAACAAAGCGGAAAATTATTCTCTTTAATTTAATACCATATTTTTGCATAAAAATGGTGAGCAGGAATATGCATAACAGTGATAAGCCATGTAAATTGCCTATGTTCAGAGGTATGACCAACCACTCGGCATATACTTCTACCTGATATTCGGGATGTTCTAAAGATTATTTTCGTTCGCCTTGCTTTCCCTCCAGTTTCTTCCAAGTTGCGTCGATTGCCACGTCTTCATTTCTTAGTTTTTTCACCTATTTTCTTAATTCAATTTATTTGATCTTGCACTGTTCTTTTTTATAATACTCCTATTTTTTGAGGATCCTAATTTGACTACTACAATGCGGAAAGCATAGCCTAATTTCTAACAACATTCCCCAATCTTCCAATAATTTGTACAATATCATGCAAAGTGACGGAGTGAAAATCACTCAACTCATCCATAACTTTACTAGCAGGTTGAAAAAAAATTATATTGACATTTCTTTTACTCTCGAAACTTGCATAATTTAGAACTTAAACTTAAACAACAGCAAGAGTAACTACTATTATGCTATAAATATGTCAGTAAGGAATTTAACAAAAGAAAAAATGTAATTCATAATTGTTCAGGGTGGAGCTTATAGTGGACTGTATGATTTATAATTTGGACAATTACATGATACGTCTTAGGGTTGCAGGAATTAAAAAGGGATGCAAACCAATAAACTTGGTTTCGTTGGAGCAGAGGATTGGTGAATACAGAAACAGATGTCAAACTGTATTGTTTTATTGACTATAAATTTTCTATTTATATACATAAAATTATGACGTAAATTACAAGGTTCAGTTTATTTGCCCCAGTTCAGCTCGCATTTGCATTTGCGTGTTTAATTTTAAAACAAACAGTGATAGCAAGTCTGCATCATTGCAGTTTGTTCACCGGGTCATTCGAGCAATGCTGACAGCTTGTTATGCATTTCCGCATGTAATAGTTAGCTTACGAAATGTATGCATATTTAATTTTAAAAGTTAAAATTATATTTTGGTTCCTAATGTAGCGTCGTCTTATTTACACAAACACAACACCGACAGTATTAATTGTTTATTATGAACTCGTTTTGTATACAAACAGATAGGTATGACAGATATGTATGCTCCGTCGGAGGTCATAGTTGTGTTTGTTTTCATTCTGAACTTCCTTTTGGTGTTCTTCTGCTTCTAGGCGAAATTGACGTCGTTGGTTGCGGTGATCAGGTTCTACTTGGAGGATATCGGCAACAATGTCTCGTAGGGGCTGATCTGTCAGCACGCGAAGATCGTAGCCGAGAAACACTTGAGAAGGGAAAGCGGAAAGGCTGCGCTGGAATGTCGTGTTTAATATTTGCTGTACCCGCACTAGTTTTTCCGACCAGTCGCGATCATTTTCCACTAACTTGGCCAACACGTTAATAACGGTTCGATTGTACCGTTCGCATTGTCCGTTTGCGCGTGGGGTAGCGGTAGCGTTGAGTACATGTTTTACACCATTGTCTATCATAAACGCGAAAAAGTCCTGTGACGTAAAGGCATTTCTTCGGTCACTTATCATTGTTTTTGGCGGTCCGAACAAGCCGAATACAGTTTTTAATATCGACACAACCTCTTTCGTCGCGGTTGACTTGGTGGGATTTAGAAACACGAACTTGCTAAATGCATCGATAACGATAAAAATGTGCGTATACCCAGTTGTGGATTTGTCTAGGGGGCCTACATGGTCGCAGTGGAGTGTGAGGAAGGGGAGATGGCCTTTGGGTATACCGTATAACTCTCCAACTGGTTTACCGGTGGTGGAATTAAATGTGAGGTATGTTAAGCAGTTTTTGCTGTATTTTTGGACATAACGTTGGAGCTTGGGAAACCAGTAGGTTCTTCGTATTATTTCTACTGTCTTTGTTACTCCAATATGGCCATTGTTGTCGTGAGCTGACTTGACAACGTTCCTCCGCATACTTCGTGGAGTTACGAAGACAGTGTGGTCTTGCTCAGTCTCATAGCAAAGTATTCCGTTCTTTAGCTTGTAGCACTTGTTGGGCAAGTCGAAAGCAGTTTCGAGAACAGAAATCAGTTTCTGCAATTCTGGGTCTTTGGTTTGCATTGCTTGAAAAAGGTGGGTAGCATCGTCTCTTGGTCGATCGACTACCAACATGTCGACTCTACTGAGCTCATCAACATGTTGCATTGCTTCACTGGACCGATGTTCTACAGTGTTGTTATATTCTTCTAGTATGACTGACCAGCGATAGATTCTTGAGTTTACTTCGCGTTTGGACAAATACAGCTTAAGTGCGTTGCAATCTGTTACCAATTTAAAGTTGATTCCGAGAAGATAAACCCGAAAATTTTCTAAACTTCGTACGATTGCGAGAAGTTCCAGCTCAAATGAGTCGTAGCGAGATTCAACTTCTGTCTTCGATTTGGACATGTAGTATACTGGGTGAGATGTGCCGTCTTCGTGGCGCTGCATTAGTACTGATCCGTAGCCGTAGGAGCTCGCATCGGTATGCAGTTCGGTATCTCTAACTGGCGAGTAAATTCTTAATACAGGTTCCGAGGTAAGCAAATCTTTGATCGTTTGAAAAGATTCGAGTTGTTCTTGGCCAAACACAAATGTTTGTTCCTTGCACAGTAGACGTGTTAATGGTCGTGCTATAGTAGAGTAAGACGGTATAAATCTGCGGAAGTAACCGGCTAACCCCAGAAATCGTTGAAGTTGCTTCACCGTTGTAGGGATCGGAAATTTTGAAACAGCTTCGGTCTTACTTGTTTGGGGTCTCACTTCGTCTTTTCGTATTATGAACCCTAGGTATTCGATTTCGGTCTGTGGAAAAGAGCATTTGTCTAGTCGTAGTTGCAACCCATAGTCATCGATTAATTTGAATACGGATTTCAGCCGTTCAAGGCCTTCGTCAATCGTCTTTGATATTACAAGGATGTCATCCAAGTATATCAAAACCACACGTTGGTTGATCAATGGTTCGAATATTTTATTTTTGTAGCGCTGGAATGTAGCTGAGCTGTTCGATAATCCAAACGGGGTATAGTTATATTCATAAAGTCCGTTATGAGTAACGAAGGCGGTGTATTGTTTTGAGCTTTCGGCTACGGGAATATGGAAGAAGCCGTTTTTCAAGTCCAAGGCGGAGAAATAGACGTGGGAAGATAGTGCATCTATTTGGTCGTTTATTAACGGGTGAGGGAATTTGCCCTTGTAAGTGATTTTGTTGATCGCTCGGTAGTCGACACATAAACGCTTTCCCCGGTTGTTTTTCCAACCAGTACGAGCGTACCCCTACTTACTGGGTCGGATAATATTCTTCGAAAGCCAGTCTGCGACAATCTTTTCGACGTTCTCTTCTTCAGCTAGCGACAATAAACCACGGGTTCGTTAAAAGATAGCCTAATTTTCATTTCGAAGCCGGGTATAGTTACTGAGCGTTTAGGATTTTCTTTTAAAGTTTCCACTACTGTTGTTGTTTCTTCGACAATCTCTTTGGGGACATCTGGATTAATTTTCAAATCGGTAGTTTGGGTATCAGCCAAATAGTCTTGCACTTGAATGTCTGCAACCCCTTTGTCTACGGTAAGTACATGTGGCTGATTCAAAAAGTCTGCCCCGAGTATAATTGGTACTGGTATAGCGCTATTTTCCATTATATAAAAGGTAACGCTAAACTGTTGGCCTTTTATGACAACGGGTACTTTTGCTACACCAACATTTTTGCACAGAGTTACGTTGAGTCCGCTAAGTGTCACGGGACTGACGCCATTATCGTTGGTTTCTACGTAATGAATTTCAAGTTTATCGGCTTTTTCCTTTGTAATGAGATTTACTGCAGACCCAGTGTCTACTAATGCCACATCGGCACGATTGTTTAATTTTAAGGCGACTGTCATACGGGTATTTATGTCAGCAACTAACACTTGTTTACTCGTAGTTTTCTTGCAATCGCGAGCAAGTTGTCCTTTTTTTGAACACTTCAGGCAACTAACTTCTGGACAATCCTTTATACGGTGAACTCCCTTTAGGCCTAACGCGTTTAAATCGCGAGTTTTCGCAGTTTCGTTCGACAAGGATTTCTCTTCTTTTTTTCGCGAGGCACTAACGTACTAGAATCCCCACATTTGGTTTTGAGCTCAAAAATTCTAAATTTTTTAAATGATAGGTAGCTCTCGCATTTGTGCAAAAAATCGGCGACCGTTGTTGGCGCGTTTGTAAGAAATGTTTTGCCAGGCCTGCGTCTGCTAAACCACGAATTACATAATTTATTATACTGGCTTCATCGAGGTACCCAGAACCCATAGATTTCATCTCATAAACGTAGCTACGCAGAGATTCTTTGGGTAGCTGCTCTCTTTCGCGAAGTCTGTCGTGAACGTCGGCTGACAGAATCGGTTTCGAAAAATTATGTAATAAGCGAAGTTTAAACGCGTCCCATGAGTACAAAGTGGGTTCCCTGTTAATCCACAGCTTTGCAGCACCGCATAACTTTTGTTTTGCGTGAATAATTGTATTTCTGTCGTCAAGGTTGTAAAACAATCTAACGTCTTCGATGTTTGCTATAAATCGTTCAACACTTACGAAACTCGAATCTGGGTCGAATTCAAGCAGATCGTCTTGAGCTTCCGGAGAGTACCGCGGATAATTAAACTGCGGGTATGGAGAATGCGAAAGAGTGGGCAATTGATGAGCGCTTGTACGCGACAACTCTTCGCTTTTCGTTTGTAAGATCGCCACTTGTTGCTGCAGTCCTGCAATAACTTCTTGCATGTGGAGCAGTTCGCTAGCTGAAGAACTAACGTTACGAATTGGTTGCGTTGGCGCATGTGTCACTTCATCAGCTGGGTTCCATATCGCAGAGGACTGCATTGTTGGTAGCACCGGTATAGTAGAGTTCGGCATTACAGGCAGCTGCGATGTGGTAGCAGTAGCGGTATTCCACATTACAGGAAACTGTTGCGCTGCTGTCGCTGATATAGCAGGGTTTAACAGCACAGATTCTTGTTGCGAATGCGAGGTAGATGGCAGTACTGGTGGGGCTGGCGGAAATATCGATTGATATTGCGGAATGTTATTAAAGGGCGGATATAAATCAAAGTTATGGGAAGCTGGGATCTATTGTGCAAGATTTGAGGTTGTCGGGTGTATTAAACCAGGCACGGCACTTTGTTGCGACGAAGTTGTAGGGAGATCGATGCAATCGCAAAATGATGGCAGCACAGATCGCGGAGGTGGAGTAGTGTTACGCTCATTTTGACATTTTCCTATTTATTGATTGAAATAAATTACTCAGATTTGGTTATTTGCTTTATTTTCCTAAATGATACAATACTTTACTTTGGATAGGCAACTTTGTTAACATCTACCTTTAATTTCAAACTTAATGCTACACTGCTCCTATCAGTTCAGAGCACTCTGCATTCTTTAGTTTTTACATTGGCCAACTTTCCAATTTTTGGGAACTTTGATAAGCTGAATTGGGCTGGTTTGGAGCATTTCTCGGCCATTTCCTGGCAAGCCTTGCGTTGTGTAAGTTGGAATCGCTTCCTCTGGGGGCTGATCTCGCGGCTTTTGGAAGCCATCTTCATAGTTGGAAGGATTTAGAGGCTCCGCATCCCCTATTGGAATGTTCCGGAGATTGGTATTGATGTCTCCGGCATTCGTTTCGTCACAGACCGATTTCTTGGGACGTTCACACTTCGCACGCTTGGCTTAACGAGTTGGCTGCACAACATCTTAAGGTTCGTACATGGTGTTTGCCTACGTTTCCCTCTTTTGAACGCCGTAATCTATTTGGGAAAATTTGTATGTTTAGCCATTAATTTGGGATCGCATTATGGATTGCATTTGCTACTGAGTTTTGGATCCACCCAGGAAAATGCTCGTAATATGGATTTGGTTCGCTTACCGTATTTGGTGCTTTGTGTAATTGGTACTAGCATCGTCTGTTCGCCACCCTCCCTGCGACGCTCGCAATGCTGTCGGAAGTCGGCTCCTTGGCGCACCAGATGCTTCCGAGCTTGCTGTTGATTTGCGCTCGACCCTGGAAAACAGCATGCGTGATTCGTATGACTTTTACTGAGGTGTGTATACCTGAATTAGCGTATTAACTGCTCTGCTAATTATAGGCATTTCGTATAGCATGCATATTGTAGGATTATTTGTGTAAATTTGTATTTGAGAATTGTCGGTCGAATTGACATTTACTGTGTATATTGCATTGGGCTTATTTTATTGATTCGTATTGCACTCCGTGTAATTTTAGAATATATTATGTTCATGGTAGCTGTATTAGCCATGCTCGTGATATTAGATCGTAGATATTTTTGTGTTAACGAATGGCTTGTTACATTTAGGTTTGCTTACCGTTAGTTAGTAGTAATTTGTGTTGGAGGCCTTTTTGCTCTGTGCCCTGTAACGTAACAAAACATTCAGTTGTGCCGTTAATTATTCTAGGATAGATTAGCTTACCTGGAACACGGATTAATCGTATTTTTATGCAACTTCGGTCACTGCTTTTCACTAGCTTCTTTGCAGTGGTTCATCTGTCAAATGTCATTATTAGGGTGTTGGTTGTGTCTAAAGAACCGCTCACGGTAGCCTCATGCTCAATATTTAGGATTTTCGCAATTTGATTATCGGCGATTTGTAAGTCTAGCTTTTGTGAGGAGCATAATTCAAGCCATTGCTTTGTTCAATCATATAATAACTTGATGCGTTTAAAACAGAAACCGCCACGCCTGTATGATCATACAATCCGTAACAGCGGGCTTCGAGCCTTTGAAATTTTGTCGTTACATTAAAATTATAAGCTAACATTCGGGGTATTAGTTAGCCTTTCGCTTGCATAGCTCTAGCTTCGTCACACCCTGCTTCACAGAATGCGGACGAATTGTTGTGCCGGTGCTGCTACTTTGGTTAGCAACTTGTTTGAATATTTACCATAGTTTACATTTGAAGTTTATTGTTTAGCCCTCGACTAACATATTTATGCTTTTTTTTTGAAATGTATTGATGCAGTACCTTTGACTATTTTTAATGTGTTTATTGTTGGTATATCGATTTGTATATGGATATTTGTTTATTGCTATATTGTTTGGCCTTGTTTGATTTTGTGGTTGATTTTGTATGTGACGCACTATAGTACCAAATTGAATAAAGCTGTGATATTTTTATTGGTCGTTGCTATTTTGTTTAACTTGCTGGTTTTTATCTCCGACCTTGTGAACAGTCCGGCACAAGGATTAGATCTGAGTCGAGGACCTGGCGCCCACTCTCTTCGTATTTCGTTTGGTATTTCTTTTCAGCATAGTTGGAACCCCGACCCTCGCGACTAGTTAGCCCATTAGGCCTATAGTTACCAGCCGGCAAAATATCAAATATAACTTTCGCCAAAAGATAAGGCCGACCGTCTATCTTCCCTTACAATAGATCGCGGCGGAGATTCCAAACGAAGCTCTGTTACCGATTCATGCGACGCGGGCGAGCTACTAGCGCTTCGGTAAGACATGCTTTATATACTATTTACTTAAACACTTACAACGTATTATAAGGAATCAAGGTGACCGCTCGGCGACTGTAAACGTTACAGACAGGGTGGCTTGAATTCCCTTATTCGGGGTCGATTGTCGCCTGGATGGGGCGAACAGGAAAGCTTGTGTAAATCCCACTTCTGAGAGCTGTAGCGTCGTCTTATTTACGCAATTCTTAAGCAAACAAATAATTGTTAATACTAAGATTTCATAAAGGTAATGTAACAGTAGCTATGTCAACAGTTGATTATTTAATCAAACTCAATTATTTACTAACTGACGACAATTGTTACAATTACTAAAAAGGGTTCAACTACATCCATTCAAATGAAATACAGTGAACGTATAAGTCTCTTAAAACCAAGTCTTATATTTTAGAGGAGATCTGTAGAACGCTATACACAAATAATAGTGTAGCTCCTAGTTTATATGGCTCGCCGACGGAAATTAAAAAGGGCTGCCAATACTTGGCTGTAACAATTCTCCGAATAAAAAATAGTGTAACTTTATTGCTGACATAATAAAAATACCGTTGGAATCCAATGAGTATTTTCTAAAAAGCGGCTTCATTCACTAGTAAATGAGTTAACTAACCTGAATGATACATACTCGTTAGCATTGTTTACATTTCTAAAGAACTAGATATAGAAAATATTACTAATACTTGGAACAAATAGAAGTATGAGTTGGTAGAACAAGTGATGAAATTTAATTACTCGGAACTCATATATCAAGCGACAGCAACTTAATAGAAGAGGTCAGAGCAAATTCCATCAAAGCATCAAAAATTTCCGGAAGCTTGAGCTGGGTAATCTGGAAAAACAGATATATGTCAAAGAAGAGTAAAGTGATGATCTATAAAACTTGTGTAAGGCCGATTTTGACATACGCAGCTGAAATTGGCCCAGAAATATCCAAAACTAAAACACTGATGAGAAGCACTGAAATGAAAATGTTGCGAACTATAAAAGGAGTAACTCGGAGAGATCAAATCAGAAGCAGCGATATAAGAGAAGAACTCCAAATACAAGGCGTAGTCAGATGGACACGAAACAGAAGGCGACAATAGAGAGACCATATAGACAGGATGAACCCAGATAGAATTGCGAAATGGGCTAAAAACCAAAAACCACAAACCAGAAGACCTCCAGGTTGACCCCCTAAAAGATGGAAGGAAAGTTGGACGTCGAAATCCCAAAAGAGGTAGAAAGCAGAAAAACAAGACGAAGTCGTAATAAAAGAAGTATGTGAACGAAATTATCATATGCATTCCATGAGATGAAGGGAGGAGATCTTACAAGTTTTCAATAGCTAGAACAGCCACATTCAATTCACTATTGTTTCGTTTCTTGACACAGAGGTTGTAAAAACTCATGACAACACTATCATTTTGGATTGGTACCGGGTGGCCATAAATATCTGAGATCCCGGTAGCCATGGAATTAGCTACTTATAAATGTTGGTTTAGTATTATATTTCAATTATAATTAATAAGTATTGGTACCTATGTAATGTAATAAAATGCAATAAGAGGAGGGAAATGTGCGCCGGATTCTGCAGTTTAGCTTAAGACTCGATTATAAAGATCTCCTGTTCTAACTCCATTAGTTATTGCAATCTGGAATAACTTTTGACAGATAGGAATTTTAGATGTGATGACATTAATGACATTTAGTTTAGTTGGATTCATCACTTTAATAAAGCGGTGTTATTACAAAGGTAATGTGATATCAGATATTTATGGCCACCCGGTATAAAAAAGTAGGAATTCTAGACACATTTACTACTTCTCTTAACAACCCATGGAAATTAAAGTGCATCTTGTTTTGGCACAAAAATCAAGAATTTGTTAAGTCATTTTGCTCTCAGTAGTCACTTAATTACATTTCGCGCCTTTAGGGCAGTTTAGTAATATTGAAAACCCATTTTTAACTTTTATCATAAAAACTCACAAGCTCAAGCTCATTCCTTGCTCATTTGAATTCGGCTACCCTGTATATAGACGAGGCTGCCCCGCTTCGATCATTTTGGAACACCTTTTGAACGCCACTTGTTTGTTTTGGAGCGACTGCGAAGCCTCTCGCTTTCCTTGCGACGTGCTTGTTCGATTCTTTGCATCGCCATTGGCTGTCGAGAGTCACGTGTAACGCCAGTTTCCGGCGTCCTAACGCTTCTTGCGGGGAGTTGACCTCAGGCCGCTGGAGAGAACAGTTGGTTAGTTATTGTGTTACCGTGAGCGGCGTCCTCTTGCGTCCCGGCGCTTGTTACGGTCTTATACTGTCTTTACGACACCGCACCGGCTCATACAACAACCAAACGGCCGGCGCGGGCAAAACGCTACAAAATCGGGACAAAAGTCCTTCTAGCCCGTTACCCATGCCGCAACCAGATAAGCCGGCTAAGCAATCAGTGGAGCTAGGGCGGGTTCTTAACGAGATCACCTGAGGGCAACGGTCAGAGGGGTGGAACGTAACGGTAAAAACTGATAGGGGGCCACCAAGCCTGTTTTAAGTGTGTGACCGAATAACCGAGCCTGGACGGTCAAGCGGTAACGAAGTATTCAAGATACTCCGTCTATAAGGGTGCTCGGGAGCTGTAAGCTCAAACAACAATTTCGTGACTAAAAACACTGGGATTGCGATGTCGGGACCTTTTGGCCGCGGCTGCGCCGCCACCAAACCTACCTACACGCTTCAATTTTTCAATCCCCGTCGTACATCTATCTTCACACTGGAGGGCGCTATCTGAAACATAGCATGCACAGGTCGAACAAGAATAATACGTCCCTTAATCAGATATGTGTCTATTGGTCGACTTTACATTCGGGCAGCATATCGCGCCGCCAAGCTTATATTATCTCTTAAAAATACGCACCAGCTGATGGAAGCGCTAATGCTACTGTACAATACACAACACGTGACTGGCCGCTGTTGGTTCGTCCCTTTACATCATAAAGAACAGTTAAAAATGTGCTGCCTAAAAGGGGGCGTTAGTTCATGACAACAAATCATACGCCGGCATAGGCGACGAAAGCAGTGTAGCTGTTGGCAAACACGGCGCCGCAAAGATATGCGACGAATTAGCTAAAGGCCTAATTCATTAGGCAAAGAGGCAGCGTAACTGCAATATTTGGCCAAAAGGGGGCTAACATAGCCTCGCAAAGATATGCGAATTTTGAATATACGCCAGCCAATGCCACGTCGCCCAGGCATGCGATAAATTAGCTTAACACCTAATAAACAAGGCACGAAGCCAGCGCAAATATGAAAGGTCTCGAACAAATTGTGACAATTACGGCGTCGCACGGCTATGCGATACGTTCGTTTGCGGATTAATCGGTTAGGCACAACAAAGCCCACACACATGCAGTTACTGAAATGAAGGCTAGCAACGGCCGCCTCACAAAAATATATGCGAAGAGTTCATTAATTCTTTATACGGTTAGGCACAAAGCTCGCGCACATGCAATTACTGAAATGAAGGCTAGCAACGGCAGCGTCACAAGGCATCGTAGCCTCAGGCCGCCAGATAAAGCAGTAATAAACGAGTAATAGACGACCCCTTACTTAAGGAAGCAGAACTGGATCCAAAATGCCCATTGCACCCACACCACGACGTGATAACTCACAACTCGCACAACACACACCACCTGTGTTCTTCGCAGCCCAGCCGGAACTCGCATCTCTGCTTGCAAACATACCGAAACCAACGGGAAACACAAAGGGCATTCACCACAACGACACAAACAAGCAACGACTGGCGCCCTCAAGCCCCGGGACGGAAGAGGACGCCGCCCACGGTAACACAATAACTAACCAACTGTTCTCTCCAGCGCCAGCGGTCTGAGATCAAGCAAGAAGCGTTAGGACGCCGGGAACTGGCGTCACCACGTGACTCTCGACAGCCAATGGCGATGCGAAGAATCGAACAAGCACGTCGCGGTGACAAGAAAAGCCAGAGGCTTCGCAGTCGCTCCAAAACAAACAAGTGGCGTTCAAAGGGTGTTCCAAAATGATCGAGGCGGGGCAGCCTCGTCTATATACAGCGTAGCCGAATTCAAATGGGCAAGGAATGAGCTTGCGCTTGTGAGTTTTTATGATAAAAGTTAAAAATGGGTTTTCAATATTACTAAACTGCCCTAAAGGCGCGAAATGTAATTAAGTGACTACTGAGAGCAGAATGACCTAACAAATTCTAGAAATATCTTATTGCTCAAAAAAATACAAACAAATTGTATCGATTCTTGAAAGAAAACTCATATCTTTCAGCCCTCCTAAACAAACTTTTATATAATCACAACAAAAATAATAATAATAATGATGATGCTGACTCAGAAGTCAGAACCTAATAACCAGGAAAATTAAATGTAAATCTTTTCTTTATATCAACCATTTGTCTAATAAATTAATTTATCTTCATCGGTGTTGTAATAGACAAATTACCAAGTTAATTTGAATATCGTTAAGAGCTTTATTACCGTACTCAGTGCGATAATATCCATTACCGCAGCATTGCGGTTATAGATGATAATACCGCACTCAGTGCTGTAATATCCATTACCGCACTCTTTTTTACAAATCAAAGAATACATTAAACTTGATTTTATTGATGAAGTTAAAACAACTTAACGAAACTCGTTTTCTTCAGTTTACAAGAATATAAAACCTTTTTAGTTAAAAAGTTCCAAGTTCTAAAAATATCCTGGTTTTAACAATCCTGGTTAAGTTTTAAAAATTGTTGTGCTCTTATCAGAAACATTATTAGGCTATTGTATGTTTTTTCTGTTTATTTAATTCTATTTTCTGTTGTAGAAATAGAAGATTTATTACTACCTCTTGCTAGGAAATGAATTTAGAATTTGTTACATGCAGCTTACGATTGCTTGTTAAATATGTGAAATTTGCCAGCTGCACAATTCCTCTCATTTGGATAGGTTTTGTATTAATTCTCTGTTTTAAAAATAGAAACCCCTGGTTAGGAATATGAAATTTGAAATTTGTTATGTTCAGCTTGCGATTGCTGCAAAATATGGGAAGTTTGATTGTTTTACAGTACCTTTTATTTGGATTTAATTCTCTCTGTTACTAAAGTCGATGATATTTCACACTCCCTTGTTAGGAAAATGTATTATAAAAATGTTAAATGCAACTTACAAATAAATGCTAAAATTGTTGGAAATTTGCTAGTTGTGCATTGGATTTTTTCCCTCATTCAACTCCCTTTAAAACTGTTTTGCTTCTATTTATGTAATTCTTTTTTTAGGATTGTAGTTGTCTTGATATGTTTGTTTTTCTAATCCTTTATTTTATTTCCAAAACAGGTTTATTTAGACGATATTGATTCTACTACCCCTGGTTAAGGTTTTATCACTCTTTAATCGTTAAACTGTTGTTCAATATTTGTTTGTGATACTATCAAGGTCGAAAATTTTGGCGAAATGTAATGGCTACGTTGAAATTGGAGAATTAAAACAAAAACGAAATGATATCTTTTCGTGAATAAACATATGTTTAATTCACTTGGTGTATAATATTTATAATTTATTAGAAACGTGAAGATATTTTTACTCCTAACTTAATTTGATTTTAAAATTATTTAGTGTCACAATGTCGACGAGGGAAGTTTTGGGTAAAGCCTTTTACAAATTTTTGCTTTTGTATAACATGCTTGTTGAATAATTTTTCGTTGAAGTTCTCCTATATATGATTATTCAAATTTCCTGCTTCACTTTAGGTGATTTTTCAAGTTGTTTTGTTCCATTCAAAAATACATGCAAAAATGAGTTGTAGAATCACAAAATTTTAATCAGTTTATGTTTTATTAATCAACCTAATGTGATAGGAATTAGGCTTCCTTCATTTTGTCAAAGACGTACTAAACTCACATATTTAGATTTATTGTAAGTGCCCTCAGAAATGATTGAACGTTTTTGAATGGCCATGGTTATACAACTTAAGAATAGTATGTTGGTGGCACTATAAGTCTATGTCAAATTCGAGGTTATCAGGTTAGGTTTTGCGTCAGTTTTGACACAGATTGACGCAAAACCTAATTTGCTATAATATAATAAAATTATTATATTCGAAATGCACCATCGATGAGCAATCTCAATTATTAAAAGCATTACGCAAAGCAATTAAGAACCAACCGATTTACCGCTGCATCTTTTTGAGAACCGAACAGACTCTCGACTAATTTGTTAATGCGAGAGAACCTGACGAACGTACATTTGTAAACTGCATGTGCTCAAATAGTAACCCCCACTGCTCTACTTCAAGATTTTATTAGAATTATTTTATATGGAGGTAAGCAATTGACCTTTATCACGGTGTAATATATTAAGTTAAGTCGACTTCACGCTATATTCAAGATCCTGATGCCTAATTTTTTGTGACATTTAATTAATATTTTGCACGTTTTCTTAAGGATTCTCGGTTCAAAGGGCACCTACACTTCTGCAAGATGATTTCCAGACAATAACGACCCCTATACAGTGTCTTCATAAATGATCGAACGTTTTCGAATGGTCACTATTTTGGCGCCATGTATTTATGTTGGTGGCACTGTAAGTGTAACGTTTCGAACTTTTATCGGTACCTGCAAAGGGCGTTCTTTAGATTTATATTTCGGGTAACTCAAATCGGAGGCAGGGTTCGATAAAACTCAAATATATACAACCAGGAAAACACCATGTAATTACCAAGAATATATTGTGTTTAACTATAATTACAAAATAAGCAATCATTCAATGTAAAACTGAACTGTATATTGTGGAATTAACAATTTCGTCTGGGGTGTCGTGTTTCGTTACTTCCTTGTGAGCTGCAACCCTCCTGACGGAGCTGTACGGCAGGGGTGTACGACGGGTAATTTAGTAAGCTTCACAGGTAATTTCGGAAAGCATCCGTTGGCGGCGACATACCTATTATCGGTAGAGCAAATGTTCCGGCCGGGTAACCTAAAAATTACAGTATTGTTGATGTTTACGGAGCTGTAATCAAACGTAAAATCACGCTGATATAAGTGATACCTGCACCTCAGTGTCAAGGTAGGAGTCCCTGCCGGTCTTGTAGGTGTCTTAGGAGTTCGTAGCGTATCCGTCGGAGTGACGGCGATGTGAAATTCGGCCTGGATTTCTTACTCAAATTTTAGCGGGCTGCTGGCATTGACATACCGGGGCTGGCAAAGAATTTCCCCGAGGTCGATATCAAAGATGGGCTCGGAGTTCCGGCTTCTGGAGAACGTCTCTAAACGTTCAGGGCGAACCCTTCAGGTAGGTTTATGCATGCGGCTGCAGGGTTCTATGCACATTTAGGCGGAACGTGTAATTTGGATTCCTAGGAACCATGTTATTAAATAGTTTTGGGACTATTATAGTGGCGGATTGTGATGCGAGTTTTTAAGTTATCGGAAAGCAAGCACTGCGCCGTCTCAAACTAACTTCAGGTCAGGTTTTCAGTTTAATAAGCTAGGAGGCGGGGGTAGGGTGTTTTGGAGTGTTCTGAGACAAGGTCAGGTCAAGGTTGCCACCCCCCACCACTCAACCTGCCACCCCCCACCACCAACAATATTAAGTTCAAGGCTAAGTGGTGGTGGGGGGGGGCAACCTTGACCTGACCTTGTCTCAGAACTCTCCAAAAGAAAAAAATGTTTAAAGTGAATGACCTCAACCATTTTTTCAAGGTACACACTCCTTCAATGAGTTCTACCCCTAATTTCAAGAGCTTTTGCACACTTACCTTGACCTACCCTTGTCTCAAAAAAAAATGTTCAAAGAATTTTTTAGTGTCGGCATGGACCTCTACCACTGCTATTCACAGGTGTCGTTTCGAGAACGTGTACACTAGCACTGTTTCAAGATCACTAACACTTACCTTGACTTACTCTTGTCTCAAAAAAAAAACCTCTAAAAATTGTTTAGAGTCGGCATGGACCTCCACTACTACTATCTACAGGTGACGTTTCGAGAACGTGTACACAAACACTTTAGGAAAAAAAAATATATGGAGGAAACTAATATTTATTTTTCTATGTACAGAAGTAACTAAGTTCTATTTACAAGATTAACTAAAGTACACTAATATATAACTTACGCTATTCTTCACTAATTAAGGTGTGTATTTGTCCACTGTCACTAAAACTACCACCGTCAACATCGTAGGCTTCGGTGGACACGTCCGAAAAGACTGAGGGTGCAGGTGAGCTGGCGTCGAAGTCTGAGGGATCCCAACTCAATGATACTTCAGCATCGTCGAGCTCAGCTAAAGCTGCAGCCTCTCCAGCTAACACCCTGTTCACGATGTCCTCCAATTGGGGGACGACGACGAAAGCCTCCCAGTTCTGCGCTGACAGATGTCCAGCGGTGTAGTTGAAGAACAACGTAGAGGACGAGGGGTTCAAAGATCGCAGAAGCAATACTAGTTGTTCTTCTGGAGCCGGTTGTTAAGTCATTTTGCTATTTCAGATGCTTAATTGCATTTCACGCCGTTAGTTAGGTCATTTTGGTATTTTGAATAGCCGCCTAAGCTTAGAGCAGCGCGCCCGTATGCTAAGCCCTTTTAGCTCTTTATTTGGCTCCATCGCCTAATTCCAGAATCACGATTTCGCACATAGTTAGCCTAAAAAGCAGTATTTGTCGTCGGTTGGAGCTCTCCTCTGATGGCGTTTTTCTGAATTCTGAATAGCACGCTGTGGCGGCGTGATACCAGCGTGGCCCGCATTGGTTTGTTTCATTTAGCACGCTGTGGCGGCGTGATACCAGCGTGGCCCGGATTGGTTGGTTTCATTTCATCGCCTTGCGATTCGCTGTGGTTGAGTCACGTGGGGGACGCGGCCAAGGTGACCTTTTGCCAACGCTTCCCTCGGGCATTCAGCCGAGAGCCGTCGTTAAAACAAGAGGTCGGATAGTGTATGTGAGTTCGTGCGGCGCTCCCGCCATTATGGCGGGGGCGTCAGTCGTTTTCCCGTCGGGTGCTGCTTCAGCAGTTATGTTGCGGGCGTTTTCCCCTTGAAAGAGTCTTCCAGAGCCCGTGGCAGAGAGCGCTTGTGGGTGGTGGTGGTGATTCGAAATTTGTCGAGTGATCTTCGGCGTAACGTGGGTGTTTTGGAGCCCAGTTCCTGCTACTATTAGTGAGGGGTCGTGCCCCCTTCATCTCGACCTACGAGGATTTGGTTCAGCAGAACGAGTGAGGCCCCCATCATTTTCGTCGTCCCGTTGTACGCGTCTTGACGCGTCTCCCGTCGCCATTGAGGCGGTTATGCATTCACCCCCTTTCGCCGTTGTAACACCGAAGGTACCTACCACCTACGATTGCAGCTCGTCGCAACTCAGCTGTACCAGGCTCCCTCGCCGCCCACGCATTAAGGTATGTGCCTTTAACCTGATTACCGCTGTGAACGCGAGTGTTACTCATTACTACTCATTACTACGCTAGTGTATTCATTCAGACTGCAGACAGTTCAGGCCGTGAAGGCTAATGTAAATCGTCGCTGCCCTTGCATAAGGCAATGTGTATCTTTGTACCTATTATTGCTGTTCACTAATGTTCAACATCTGTCGTTAAGCTTAGAGCGCGCGTGCCAGCTGGTGCCCTTAATTATAGAGTAAGGTTAGATACAGGGCGACGCATTCTGCTACCCCATTGTAACTCGAAGTGAAATATATGATTGGTTAGTTAAGGGAACTATTGTTTGTTTCGGTTTGTGCATGTTCTGTTACAGATAGACGCCCCTTTATTGTACGAATTATTGTACGACGGAACGAGGAAGCTGTGAGCGTGCAGGTGAGTGGGACAGCTGCGTAGTCGTGGTCGGATGGACACCTAATCACAATCCTTGCTTAAGGCAATCCCGAAGTTGTTGTTTGACCTTGCAACTCTTGAGTAATCTTATTGGCGGAGTATTTTTGCATGCTTCGCTCCCGTCTAACCGTCCAGGCCCGGTTAGCCGGGTTAAGACAGGCTTGGTGGCGCCCTCATAATTTCGACATACCCTGTATATATTATGCCACAACGCGCTTGCCCAGAACGTATCGTGTGACTCACGCCCGACTCCCTGAGCGTTCCAGCCGTGGCCTATTAGCCTATTTCGAACCGATCTCAGGGCAAGTGTGTCATGTTTTCAGGACTGATTCCGTGGTGCGATGCTCACCTTGGGTGGGTGTCGTAAAGTCCTTTTCATACCGTAACACGGTGTCCAAGCGAACCGGCTCAACCAGTACCGCATCCAACCGACAGATAATTCTGCACGTGCCTCTTCGGGAGCGTACACAATTGTCAATGATATAAAATTTATAAAGAACAGCATCTTAACTACTCGATGTTTGTGAGACAAATGTTGCACAGCGCGGAAAACAGAGTTGCCGGAAACATAACGTTACGGTGAAGGTCGTCCAGTTTTATGTATACTCGAGTTCAAGTGCGGTTATTCAAAGTTCATTTATATGCACCATGAATGCAGGGTTCGAGTAACAGGATATCCTGGGCACGTCAGAAAACCACAGACTCCAGTTCAAATGCGTTCATTCGAGTTCATATGCACCACGAATGCAGGGTTCTAATTAGGATGAATTCCGGCTACTAATTGCCTTAGTGTGAAGGTCTTCTAGTTCAGGAAAATACAACCACGATAGTATTTCTGCAGGAGCGCAGGTATAAAGCATTGAACTATTGTAAAAAAAATATCCGGAATTGTCGTCAAAAAAATGAGCCAGTAATTGATTTAGAAAGTGGGAAGGAGAAGGGAACAAAAATGTTAAGACAGTAGTCCTGTCGTCACCAGCACAGTAAATTCCATTATCAGGAACATAATGAAACAACACTTCCAATTGTTCCGCATTCAACATTCTAGGTCATTAAAGTTCATTCCTCTATGAGCAGATCCGCGATTGCCGGAGCACGGCTGACCACACCCGCATTCTACAGTTTAATGCTTCAAGTTCATTCCTATATAGGTCGGAACCCGCATACAACATTCTAGGGCATTAAAGTTCATTCCTCTATGAGTAGATCCGCGATTGCCGGAGCACGGCTGACCACACCCGCATTCCACAGTTTAATGCTTCGAGTTCATTCCTATATAGGTCAGAACCCGCATACAACATTCTAGGTCATTAAAGTTCATATCCGCGATTGCCCGAGCACGGCTGACCACAACCGCATTCCACAGTTTAATGCTTCGAGTTCATTCCTATATAGGTCGGAACCCGCATTCAAAATGCTAGGTCATTAAAGTTCATATCCGCGATTGCCGCAGCACGGCTGACCACAACCGCATTCCACTGTTTAATGCTTCAAGTTCGCTGCATTTTATTACTATATATAGGTGGAAATGCACATTCAATAATTAAACATTAGCAATGATTGCCTCTTACAGTCGTTGTGTTAGATGCGGTGGTCTATTGTTTGTGCTGAGTGATGATCTTAGTGCTCCTTTGTATCCCATGATAGCAAAGGAGGATGCTAAGAACATGCGATTGTGTACTTGCGCTTCCACGGTGAGTAGTTCAAAAACTCCAATTCAAGTAGTGCACGATATTGTAATTGCCCGCCCTGACGCTAAACGTAAGAGGAGCATGGCTGCTAACAATGCAAGCGCATCTGCACACCGCAAAAGTGATTCCATTAGTGGCACCCCTGCTAAGCTTCCTAAACGTCAGGACCATCCACTGTTGAGGGCGCTGCTTACTTCTAGCAATGTGCAACCGTCTAACAGGAACACTCACAACGTGCGCGATATGTTTTTAAATAAACATTACCACGACGATGGTGTCGAGGCATGTAGGGCACACAGCTCTTGTGCAAGCAACGAGTCGCCTGCCTTTCAAGCGTCGGTGGCTGCTACCGGAAATGGCCCATCGACGTCCTCTTCCAAATTGGTGGAGTATGTTTTTTCATTGCCGAATGGAGATTCTACTGCGCCATCGCAAATTTCGTTCGAAGTGAGCGAACTAATTGACAATGGTCCTGCTAATGTAGATTGCATGTTGGCAGAATTTGAATTGGAAGCTCCCGTGGGGGACGGTACGCTACCAGACCTCGCCGATATCACGAGACACTTATGGGGTGTAGATGGTTTAGATGTAGTTGTTGGAGAACCAACAACTACATCTACACCATTTACACCTAACGATGTACCCATTGCTGTAGATGTTGTGATGTCTGCTCATACTGACTCCGCACCCATCAATGCTGAGCCGGAGTGGGTAGACTTCACGGATGAGAATTTGCGTGAGATAGATGAGGCAACAGCAAGATGCAATCAGCCTAGACCTGTGGAGGCTCCTCCGCAAGCTGTAGATACCCCCGCGGTAGCTGCAAAATGTGTTGTGGAGACTCGTGCCGAAAGGCATAACAGGTTGTTGCGTGCCGCCGTGGACATCCGCTTCCAGGAATTAGAACAGCATGAGGCGGCTCTGTCAAGGCTAGATAGGCTGGCGCGATATCAGATAGAGCAGTTGCGGGTGAGGAGCCGCCAAGTCGGCAATCACTGCCTAAGCAGCACCGTGACTGCTCGAAAGTTGAAAATAAGTCAAATTGAAACACTTGTTCACATTATTTCCAACATATTAAGGATGTTAGATGACTAGGTCAGGCTATTGTTATTGTTTCTTGCCTCTTCTATCCACACCCCCTCCCTCACTTATAACCTGTCTACTTCCCCTCCTGGCCGACGTAATCCAAACGCCCCCATCGTGTCGGCTGGCGCGTATATACCGAGAAGCATTGGCCGCGTGCTAATAGCATTATCGGTACATATTACCAATTTGGATTGCCCTACTGCTACAGTAATAATGCACGTTTGCGAGCAATGTTCTAGCAAATTTACGCGCCGGGATGCCTTGCTGCGGCATCGGCGCCAGAGTTGTCCAAGCAACGTTCCCTATTCGCCTAGTGGTGAGTTTGTTGTTCTCCGTCTCTGATATATATATAGTCAACCATGTCGGTCAGTTGCAGATACACCTATGGATGCTCCTGCGAGGAGGGTATCCAATCTTCGCGCTCCAGAGGTGAGAGAGAGTGCTACAAAGAAAGCTCGACTTAATCCCCCCTCAGGTATATATCAATTGGTAATTATAAAACCGGAGTGATTGACATGTTCGTAGCGAATGCTGCAGGACCATGTACGTCAACTGGACCATGCACGTCAACTGGACCGTCTACGTCAAGGAACGTGTCTGTGAGCTCTCGCCCTGGTAAAGATCTAAGTACGTATGAGTGTGTGTGATTGGGCGGTGTAGTTACGATTGTTGTTACAGACTCCCGCTATTGCTCCGTATGCGACGAGAATGTTCCCGTGCGTGGCTTCGTTGGGCACATGCGAAGTAATCGTCATGCGTTGCGAACCGGGAGGCCAGGCCTGGATGATGCAGTGGCACCCCTGCAGTCAGCCTTTAGGTCCCGGATTGCCACGTATAGAGTTACAACCATAAATTATCATATAATGGTCGAGGAGTTTCTGTTAGAAATTAAAGAAAAAGTGTTGACGTTATTGCGAAGGCAGCTTAAAAATTTAAAGAGCTTAAAGGTGAATTTGGAATTATTTGGATACTTCGTTTTAGAAAGTACAGTGAAATCTCTCTTACCGGACACCTATAATAAGCGGACACCTCTCTTACACGGACATTTTGTTGGAAACCAACTTGCCTGCATTAACTTTACTAATAAATTTTTCTCTATTAAACGGACACTCTCTTAAACGGACACGGACAATTTTTAGACTGTGAATCTCTCTTGTACGGACACTTCAAAATGCAGGCCCAGCTAATGGCATCAAAACAATCCATAAATCCAACATTTAATGATCATGTAAATTATCGAATTCTTTTGCAATACGGGCGGTATTAAGTCAACTCAAATCAGCATTACGACTGCAGGAAATTCGACACTTTTATTACCCTATGCGCGAAATTATTACAAAACAATCCATGTCGCATGATTTTAGAGGCCTGCAATTCAAAACTACTTTGCCTTTTGCGTGGGCAGCCTATTATGATAAAAATAAAAATAGCAAGAATTTTTCCTGCTTGCTTTTATTGAATGAAAGAATAAGAAAACTAGGCTCAGGGCCCCCGCGACCGCGGAGTCTGTGGGTAGGAAATTACGCCAGTGTAATCAATTCGAACCAGAGGACGATTTACCCTTATCAGTAATGGCTGAACTGTATAGGAGTATCCCAGAAATCGAAGACGTCGACCCTGACGAATTTATAAACATTGACAAGAAAATAAGCGAGGAAGATGATGTAACCGAAATGTCAGGTGAATCAGCTGCCGTTGATGTGCAGTTGGCAGAATTAGAAAACGATGGCGACTTAGAAATTTGTGAGAATGTAATCAAGACCCACACGGAAGCATTAACAGTCAAAATTTTTAAATGCTTTGCTAAAGAAAGTAATGACTTTAAAGTATTCAAACTGTCAAAATATTTAGAAATACATGCGGAAAGTATAATAAACAGTCAGATAAACCCTTACGTCAAATGAGTATTTTAGATTTTGTAACAACTATTACATAACTTTGTTTCAATTATTTTATATTCTTGTATGTATTGTTAGCGCGTATACCTTTGCATAATACAACTTTTTTAAACATAAAAATGGATTTTTCTCTTAAGCGGACGCCTCTAATAACCGGACAAAAACGTTGGCACCGTGCGTGTCCGCTTATGGGAGATTTCACTGCAAAGGATTGGAAGAAATCAAGTCATTTAACACGCGCAATGAAATTGTAACTTTGGGTACCGACCTCGATGTATTGTATGATAATTTTTGCGGCATCTTGGATGAGAAGGTGTCTGAATTTCAGGAACGGGAATCTGGTAAGTTGATGTGACCTCGACGATCGCTGTATATTAAGAACACTTGAATTGTTGCAGGCTGGGCTCTTAAGCAGTTGCTGTCGTTGGTCGTCGCCGTCAACAAATACAACCCCCTCAGAGCTTCCTCGTACCTACCACTGCCATCATTTATTGAGCGAAAGAAAGCTATTGTCAACGTTCAAAACAAGGATGAGTACTGTTTCGGGTGGGCGATTTTAGCTGGTATTGTTGAACCTAGCGGACCTCCCCATCGTACGAGTTCTTATCCCGATTGTAGAACTGTTTTGGCGTTAGATGGGTTGGAATTTCCATTGAAATTGCGCGATATTCCGAAATTCGAACAACTTAATCCTCAACTTTCGGGTAACGTGTATGGGTTAGAGTCGCGTTTTGAAAATCGAAAAATGATTTGGGAAATTGTGGGACCTTTGCATTACTCTGTCATGAAGCGGTTGAGACACGTTAACTTGCTTCTGTTAACTAATGACGAGGGTGACAGTCATTACTGTTGCATTAAAAAATTTTCTCGCCTCGTTTCGCAGCAAATAACTGCTAGAAAGGGGGCAAAACATTTTTGTGACGGATGCTTGCATTACTTCCGTACTGAACAGCACTTGCGACAACATATGAAGTTCGATTGTAATCAGGTGTATACCAAAATTCCAACCGATGAGTTGATCGTGGACAAACTTGGTGAAACAATCCCACAAAATATTTTGAAATTTGAAAATTACCATAAACAATTAAAATTACCGTTCGTTGTCTACGCAGATTTTGAGACGATTTTAAAACCTGTACAGGAACCTGATACGCAACCAGACCTCGAGAGTTCGTTTACAGTTAAGACGTGCGAGCATGTGCCTTACTCGTTTGCATATTTTATAAAGTGTTCGTACGACGACAGTCTTTCTAAATTTCAAACTTACCGCGGTGAAGATGCTTCAACTGTTTTTATGGAGCGGTTGGATGCAGACGTTCGTTATTTGTATGACAATTTTTTAAAAAACGTGGTTCCTTTGGCGACGATGACTACTGCGGAACTTCAAAATTACGAGGCTGCTACGTCTTGCCATATATGTGATCGACCCTTTGTGACCGATCAGATTAAGGTGCGAGACCATTGTCACCTGACTGGAGCGTATCGGGGTGCTGCACATTCTATCTGTAATCTAAATTTCAAAGTTTCCAATTTTCTGCCTGTCTTTTTCCACAACCTAAATTATGATTCTCATTTGTTCGTCAAACAATTCGCCGTCGATGGCGAACAGATCGATGTGATACCTCAAACGAAAGAAAAATATATATTCTTTGGCAAGCATCTGTTAGTAGATGAAATCGATTTTGGTTACAAAACGCAGAAAGTTTATTTACAAATTAGATTTCTAGACAGTTACCGTTTTATGAATCGATCTTTGAGTACCTTAGCTGATTATTTGGCTGACGATCAGTTTTATGAAATTAAAAGGTTGTTTGGGGACGATGCAAAATTTCAATTAATGAGACAGAAAGGCGTGTTTCCATATTCCTTTGTGGACTCCTTCGAAAAATTGAACCTTGCAAAATTGCCTTCGAAGGTTCAGTTTTTCGACTCTCTACATGAAGAACACGTCTCTCAAACTGATCGTGCTGTGTCTGTGTGGAACACCTTCGACTGTCAAACTTTGGGTGACTACTCGGACATTTATTTAAAAGCTGACGTGTTGATTTTGGCAGAGGTGTTTGAAAATTTTAGGAAGTTATGTTTAAAAGCATATAAGTTGGACCCTGCCCAATATTATACGGATCCAGGTCTTAGTTGGGACGCTATGTTACGATCTACGGGTGTCAAATTAGAATTATTAACTGACATGGACATGATACATTTTCTCAAAAAGTCAATTAGGGGTGGTATAAGCACATGTATTGGTAGGAAGGCTATTGCCAACAATTGTTTAGTTCCAAATTATGATTCCTCCGAGCCTACATCATTCATTATGTATTTAGACGCTACAAACCTATACGGTTTTGCGATGCGTCAGTATTTGCCGCACCGAAATTTTGAATGGCTCGCGGCAGAGGAAGTTGAAAATTTTGGTGGTTTTATTTTGGAGGTTGATCTGCAGTATCCTGAACACTTGCACGACGACCACAATAATCTACCCTTTTGTCCGGAACTTATTATTCCCCCGGGTGGAAAATATAAATGTCCAAAATTGATTCCAAATTTGTACCATAAGACCAAGTATGTGCTTCATTATCGAAATTTAAAACAATGTTTATATGCTGGTTTAGTTCTTACAAAAATTCACAGAATTCTTAAATTTATTCAATCGCCCTGGTTGCGCTCATATATTGATATGAATACCGCGTTGCGTAACCGAGCACGAAATGAACTTGAGAAAGATTTTTTTAAGGCTAAAAATAATAGCGTTTTCGGAAAGACGATGGAAAATGTCGACAAGCGATCGGACATCAGGTTGGCGAGCACGTGGGACAATGTCGGCAAGAAACTAGGTGCTGCAGCTTTAATTGCCAAAGCAAATTTTAAGGATTCGGTAATTTTTTCTGAAAATTTGATTGCTGTGGAACTTAATAAAACAGTTGTTTTGTATAATAAACCGATCTATGCAGGTTTCACTATTCTGGACTTATCTAAAATCGTAATGTATGACTTTTTTTATATTTTTTTGAAACAAAAATATGGCAATAATGTCTCCCTACTCTATACAGATACTGACTCGCTAGTAATTCACGTACGGACTGACAATTTCTATGAGGACATAAAAACTAATTTAGATCTTTTTGACACTTCAAATTATAAAGACGGTCGACACGGTATACCTCAAACCGTATCGGTCGTCGGTAAAATGAAAGACGAGTACGCAGGTGTTCCGGTAGAACAACTTTTTGGAGCCGGTGCTAAGTCCTACTGCGTGTTTGTGGGAGGCAAAGAAGTAAAGAAAGCAAAAGGTGTGCAAAAGGCTGCTGCCAATAAATATCTCACTATGGCAACCTATCGCGACGTTGTTGACAATGTGCGTGGTCAGGTTTTTTGCCAAATGTATGTTTTTCGCTCTCACAAGCACACAGTGTACACTGAACTGAAGAATAAAATTGCGCTATCATATCGGGATGATAAGCGCTATCTTATTCCTCAGTCGAATAACACTCTAGCATGGGGTCATGTAGATATAGGCATGTCAGGTGCTAGACCGTTGGACAGATTACTGGAATTATTGCAAGACGATCAGTAATACTACGCGCGGATCAATAACAGTACATTTTTTTTGTCGTTTACATGGTAATGACAGTTTATTTCTTGCAAAGAGTCTCACGAGATTGGTACGTTTACAGAGGTTTTCTTTTCGTAGATATTTAGACATAATTTGATTTCCTTTGTATGTATAATTAGTTACTATGTAATTGTATCGTAAAATGTTAAGTATACATAATTTCATTTTTGTACAATTTGTTATTATGTAATTGTATCATACTATGTTTGTAAGTAGTCATCATATAACATTCTCATCTAGTTCCAATTTAAATGAAATGTGTAATGTTGTTTAGAAGTAGTAATGGATATCTACAGAAAAACTCACATTGAGATCTGTAATGTTGTTCAGAATTAGTAATGCATATCTGAAGAAAAACTCACATAGTTGTACCAGTCTATTAATTAAAAAAAAGATATTTACTACAAAAAAATGTTTTATTTTTTTGTACGTTTACAGAGGTTTTCTTTTCGTAGATATTTAGACATAATTTGATTTCCTTTGTATGTATAATTAGTTACTATGTAATTGTATCGTAAAGTGTTAAGTATACATAATTTCATTTTTGTACAATTTGTTATTATGTTATTGTATCATACTATGTAAGTAGTTATCATATAACATTCTCATCTAGTTCCAATTTAAATGAAATGTGTAATGTTGTTTAGAAGTAGTAATGCATATCTACAGAAGAACTCACATTGAAATCTGTAATGTTGTTCAGAAAATAATGCATATCTGAAGAAAAACTCACATAGTTGTACCAGTCTATTAATTAAAAAAAAAGAAGATATTTACTACAAAAAAATGTTTTATTTTTTGAGAGTACTACATCATTTCTTTAAGTTACACGAGATTGGTTTTAGGTATCCAAGAATTGTGTCGCTTGTCGAATCCCAACCACTTTACATACAATAAGTTTCCTTTCTTCTTCAGGACCCTTTCAACTAGATATACGTCTGAATGTTTTGTTTTTTGCAGTTCATGCTCGTAGAATCCTCCTTTAATTTCGTGACCTTCTTGGTCCGTGAGTCCATAGGTTGTAGGGTTTGTAAGTCGAACTGTAGATATTGTAAATATTTCGTTGCTCCAGCTTGGCGTGTACCCCTTGCTAAATGCCGAACGATACTTGCTAATGCGTACCAAGTCCCCTGTACGAAACTTTTGAGGTTTCGGGTCCACGATCTTTGTGTAACTGTACGCCGTGTTTAACAAAAGTTTTGCATTCTTTAAGTTCACTTGGGCAGGTTTCATTCCTATTGTGCGATGCTTGGTTGTGTTATACTTTGCTACGATCTTGGGTAGGATATCCAACCATTTGTAGGACCCTTGCAGGCTGAACTGCTTCATGTTCTTCAGTGTGCGGTTGCATCTCTCCACTATGCTGCTCTTCATACTAGAATACGTGCTGTAGTGATTGATATTGTGCTGCCGCATTAATAGTTGAAAAGCGGTGTTGTAAAACTCTTTCCCCAAATCCGTTTGCAAGTTTTGCGGTGACACCTTTACACTCCTCAACACCTTACCCATGGCAGCTGTTACGTCCTTTCCTGTTTTACGTTTTACGGGATAGGCTCACACATACTTTGAGAAAGCATTAATCACTACCAGAATGTAACGAAAGCCCTTATTTACTTTTGCATAAGGAATCATTTCTACCAAATCCGCTTGATATAAATCGTTCAAGCCTTTTAGGATAACGCGCCTTCTCTTGAAATTTTTTCGTGCTGGTTTGTGGAGTTCGCTAACTATGGCTTCTTTAAGGTTCATTGTCAACTGTTGCTTTCTACACTCCTACGGGACATTTAAGCAGCAGTTGCACGTATAACTTATTGTTTATGGATTCGAATTGCAGTTTATCTTCTCGCCGCAATGTCTTACCGACAAGCGTGTCCTGTGGGATGCCGTTGAGGTGTGATACTACCAAAGGTCCGCTGACTTGAACACTTATGATCTCGCCGGTTGTTAACGGAAAAATGTACTCGTTCTGTCCGAAAATTTTGGAATATCCGATTTCATCGTACCCACGCCCCACTAGCAGCAGTGGTACTTCTATATGGAGTTGATTTACATTTTTCACTTTCATAAAGACATGTCTGGGATGCGCTGCGTGGCGCGTGCTATGGTAGTGCCGTCCAAATTTGTCGATGGGCATTACTCTTTCGTCGACAGATGCATTCTGACCTTACCGCTATTGGCACTCCACTTTTGTACCCCTTAGTAGATTATTTTCGCGTCTCGCAGGGCTTCGGTGATGCGAACGATCTCATTGGAATGACCCGTGTGTCCAGCTGCCTGAGAAGCTATTAATATACGCAACCGATTCACTAATGAGTTGGGATCCTTCCAAGGAACATATTCCACTTTTTTGTCCGTCACTGTTAGTAATCCCTTGCCACGCCGTGGTACCTTTGTCGCTGGTCTGCCGGGAGCTCTTATGGTTGAGGAGGCAGTTAGAGGTCGTACTATTTTCATGTATTTAGACCCAGCGTTACCACTAACTCTTTGTGTGGGGTCGTAGTTTACACGATTTGCGGCGGAACGATCCACTAAATCTAGATATTGCTCTAAATCTGCGTTTTTGTATATATTTGGTTTCTTTTTAAACATCAATTCGTACAATCCTGGAGTGCCTTTGTAGACTATTCTGTTGCCGTTGTCTGTAATAACGATATTTTCACCCTCGAATTTGATTTCTTTATTTCCTATAGCAAACGTATCTCCCTCTATGTCGAATCGGACTCCGTAGTGCAAATCGTACTTGTCCTCAGTATCTCGTATCATTCCTTCCACGTATGTGCGAGCTAACCCTTGAAATTGTTCTAAATATTGACCAAGAACTTCCGGTGCCAGCATTTGTTGGATGGTTTCTCTGGCCGCTTGTACAGCACCTTCTTCTGCTGCCGCCTCAGCAACCTCCGTTTGCAACTGCTCATCGTATTCCTCTACTGGTTCACTCTCGGATAAC
This sequence comes from Agriotes lineatus, assembly GCA_940337035.1. Taxonomy (NCBI): domain Eukaryota; kingdom Metazoa; phylum Arthropoda; class Insecta; order Coleoptera; family Elateridae; genus Agriotes; species Agriotes lineatus. The sequence goes on along the minus strand of CALNHX010001996.1, from coordinate 44,465 downwards.
ACATGCGCCTGCAAAAATCGAGGTGTGGAGGTGCGTGATGGCCCCGGTGTAGAGGTGTATGATGGCCCCGGTATGGAAGTGTGTGACGATCCCGGAAGGTTTGTCGCAGAAACTTGGCCTGGAGTGGTTATCGCTCGCGGACGGGGCAAGGTAGAGGGAGTGGATACTCTACGTTTAATTGTTATTGGCAAATAATCCGCTTTTGGTTCGCCCACTGGCACACCTTCTTGCTTTATAGTTGTCAGCAATTCGGTGAGCGGTTTGGAAAGAGGTTTAAATTGCTCAGCTAAAATCGACTGGGATTGGGCGATGTCTGCTTTTAAAGCTGCGTATTTACGTCTAACGGATTGTCGGGTTTTGATAAGTTCCCTGGCTAAACGCTTATCCATGTTGCAACTCCTTCAGTTGTTGGTAAACTACTACATTCCCTTCTTTGGCTGCTGTCTATATATTAAAATAATTGTCGAAACCTTTTCTATATCGTCCCGCGTTGGTTTCGCTTTCTTTATCGATCACTAAAAATCCGTGATCCTCATTCCAACAATAAGAGCACAATGCTTTAAATTTGTCGAATGACATGTCCGTGTTGACATGATCGTCGTAAATGTGCTTCACATTGGTGTTGTCTTGTTGGAATATGATGACGAGATTTGCATTATCTCTTATGAGCTGCTTAGGAATAGATGAATACGTCTGACATAGATAAAAACAATCTATGTTTCGGTGACGTCCGAAACAAAAATAATCTCGAATTATGCTTTGCGTCTCGCAAGCTACGTCGTCAAAAACTATCACGGAATGTTCTTTTGCTTCCTGGGGTTTGATCACCTCACAATCGTTACTATATTCGAAGAATCCAATGTCTCGCAATGGTTGAAAGGCTGCTCTCAGATAATTATATTTGGGTTGATCGAGTGTTTTCGAATATATATAAAGGTTTGCGAATCGCAACCCATTTCGATGCACTAGTAAACTGATTATGAGGTTGGTTTTTCCAGATCCGGATCGACCTATGACCACACATCGTTTACATCCTTTACTCAGTAAAACGCTGTGCTTTCTGTAAGTCTCGGATATGGAATTTATTGTGTGATTTACTACCGGCAAAGAACACCCTTGCTTCACAATTTTAACGTTTTCCATCGTTTTCGCTTGGAAGGAAACTGCGCTCTACCCGCCTTGCGTTCTCGTTATATTTGTTAATTCCGTTTGAAGAACATCAGTCGTGTGTAAGTCTTTAAGATGAAAGCTACTAAGCGCAAACAAACCAGTCATCACCGAACCGCCAAGCGGAAAGGTCGCGGTTTTCTGAATACCCTTATTGACAAATTACCCTTTGAACTACACATACCAGGGTACAAGTTTTGCGGACCTGGTACCCGACTTAAAAAACGTCTTTCTCGAGGCGATCGAGGAAGGAATCCTCTGGACGAGGCTTGCAAGCAACACGACATCGCATACTCACAATCTAGCGATCTTTCGACACGTTACGCGGCAGATAAAGTTCTAGCAGAGAAAGCTTGGGAACGTGTTAAAGCAAAAGACTCTACTCTTGGGGAAAGAGCTGCAGCCCTTGCTGTTACTGGAATTATGAAAGGAAAGACGAAAGTCGGAATGGGTGTGAAACGGAAGCGTACACGGCGAACGCATTCCAAACGGGTCGGTATCACAGTCCGCTCGCATTCAGGAGGAGCTTTAAAAACAAGGAGGAGGCGGAAGCGGTCAAGAGTACTACCTTTTTCGAAGAGAGGAGGCATATTGCCGCTTGTACCCATACTTGCTGCATTAGGAGCATTGGGATCCCTCGGAGGTGGTGCTGCAGCAGTCGCTAAAGCAGTGGGAGACTCAAAGGCTGCTAAAAAGAATCTCCAGGAAAAGGAGCGACATAACAAAGCTATGGAATCCATTGCTCGCGGAAAAGGGTTATATCTACGACCGTATCAGTCAAAAAACTACCGTTGAAGCTGCCGCGCCGCGCGTTAACCAACATCGATATTACAGACTACGTTAAACGCCTAGAAATTCCACACTTTAGGGGAATATTTATGCGGGATGCCCTGCCTATCAAGATTCGTAAACGAGAATGTGGTGTCACTAACTTGGACGATGATGTAGGACCTGGCACGCATTGGACGGCTTACGTAAAAGTGGATACCTTTGTTCTGTATTTCGATAGCATCGGTCGCTTACAACCTCCAACCGAATTAGTGAAATACTTTCGTAGCGATGGTGGCAATAACACGATCACGTATAATTCTAATAGATATCAACGACTCATGTCATACACATGCGGTCACCTGTGTCTCAAATTTCTATATAACTTTGCGAAACCGCTTTTGTCGACAGTTTAAGTGTTGCGCTTCATCATGTCTAGTATATTCACTCTGGCAGGTGATTCATCAATCCTTACTGCAAATTTTGACCCCCCTATTTTCTTAGACGACGGTAGCGAATATGTTTTGGGGTTGTTAAGTTTCGAAACCTACAATACTATTGCTAACATTAGACCTCCCAACAATGAATTTCATCTCGTCGGACTACCTCATATTACTATACCTGAGGGTGCATACGAAATTACGGACATTGCCGACTTTCTGCATAACCAACTTGAGTCTAGCGGAAGTAATGGGCGGGTGCTGCTACGCGGAAACAACAGCACCTTAAAAACCGAAATAAAATCGAACGTTCCAATCGACTTTACATGTGACAATACTATCCGAGACATGTTGGGATTTGACAGCAAAATTTATGATGCGAATATGTGGCATGCAGGTGAACATGTTACGAAAATTTTGAACATTAACTCCATCCTTATCCACTGCAATATCTCTGTCGGTTCCTATAAAAATGGTAAGCCTGGCCACATCGTTCATCAATTCTTCCCCATAGTGCCGCCTGGGTACAAAATAGTGGAAACACCTAACCCTGTCATTTATCTACCGATCAGCACGAGACAGATCACTAACCTAACTGTTAAAATACTGGACCAGACTGATACCCCCGTCAGTTTTAGTAAGGAAACCGTTACGGTAGCATTGCATTTAAAGAAGTTATAATGGGTTTTCGATTCAACCCTTCACCCTACCATATCCAACCCAGTTCGTATAAGAGACGTTGTCCACAGCCTTGTAAAATCAGTTCAGCTTCGTCCGCCGAGCAGTTAACAAAGGCAAACAGAGACTTCTTGCGATCGTTGGGTTTTAAAGTGCTGCCATGAGTGTTCTAAATATTGGGGAACGTGTCCTCGTCGACAACTCGATCGTTAGCAATCAGTTGCACACCCATCAACCGTATACAAACCGTTTCGACAATAACGATAAAATTCGAATTCCAATTCCTGAAGATATGTCAACTCTACCAGGTTTGAGCTATCTATACATAGAGGGAAAATTACGGAAAGCAACCGGTGAAGTTACGACGGCTAAATTTCTTAACAATGGGTTGGCTCACTTATTTAGCGAAATCCGTTACCTGTTACCAAACCTGGTATTACATCTACTCTTGAGGGATATGTGTCCTACAGTTCTGATGATGTTAAAAAGCTTCAAAATTTTGGTTGGCTGTACTCCGCCAATACTCACATTACCGATGCACAGGGCAACTTCAGTGCTTGCATACCGTTGAGAATGCTGCTAGGCTTTGCCGAAGATTATGGAAAAGTCATACTTAACATCCGACAAGAGCTTGTCCTGATTCGCAGCAATACCGATGCCGACGCCGTATTCAGTGCTACCGTAGGAGAGACTGCTAAAGTTACGATTGACAAGCTGTATTGGAAAGTTCCACATGTCACTCCAGGTCTTGCTCAAGAATTATCTCTAACCAAATACATTGACAAAAATATCGACACACAAGTAGCGTTTCGCAGCTGGCAACTTCATATCATACCAGGCGTTAATGCCGTGCCTCAACATTCTCATGCCATTGCAACAACCACCAAATTACAAACCCCCAGATATGTCATTGTAGGTTTTCAGACGGAACGTTCGGGGCTCATCTCTAAGGACAATAGTCATTTCGACAAAATTAATCTTACAAATTTTAGAGTTTATCTCAACACCGAACGTTTCCCCTACGATAATTTAAATAACAAATATGGTCTGAATCATTACGCCACATTATACGAAATGTACTCCAAGTTTCAATCGTCCTATTATAACAAGACTGACGAGCCTTGGTTCACGCCCAATGAGTTTGTCGACAAAGCACCTATTGTTGTAATCGACTGCTCCCATCAAAAGGACTACCTCCACGCGAACGCTGTAGTTTTTCGAGTTGAATTTGAAACTCCCGCAAACGTGCTAGCCAACACAACCGCGTATTGTCTCGTTCTTCATGATCGAGTTTTTACGTACAACGCTCTGACAAAAGCAGTAAAACAATTGTAATACTCCGAACCAGGTCTTTTTTTGCATTGTATTCCTACTGCCGTCTACTTTCTGATTATTGAAAAAAATTGACTCGACTAGGATTCGAACCCAGATCTCCTGAGGCGCAGTGTCTAGAATTCCCTTTAATGCATATAATGCTCCCCAGGCGTCATACCATTAGACCACCGAGTCCTTAAACTATTTAATGAAAAACGGCGATGACCTTCGGGATAATCGAAAGTATAAAAGGTTGCGCATTATCATGATCTCGTTAATTGTTTTATAACTTACGTCAAGTTCGCACACTATTCGTTTACGTATAAAAATAATGGATCAGACTCCAAGTGACGATTCTTCACATGAAATCACATTAAAGCACGCTGTAAAGTTGTGCTGTGCTTTCTGGTTTGAAGATGCAAAAAACAATTTAGATAAAATAGTGAGAAATTCCTCGAGACTCAGAAATTTAGACTTGGAATTTGACGCGTATGTAGTGAGTGCTATGGCTGGCGATAGCCAAAATCAACAAGAAAAACGGAAACGACTGATTGCCAATTTGGAAAAAAACATTTTAAAATATTTTGCTAGAGAAGGAAATACATCGCTGACGCTGGATGTGGACTACCACCCAAAGCATCCCTTTGCTGAAATGCTGGAAGAACGTGTCTCAGTATTCGATCTACCGTGTAAATCTACAACGAAAATTAACTCTACACCAACCGGCATGTTCACACTTCAAGTTAGGAGTGGATATGGCTCGCTCTTCTGGAGATATATTTCAAATATTGATCACCTGTAACATTTAACTAAATATAATTTTTAAATGGTTTATTTTTTTAATTTTGATTTGACCTTGAGTTGAAGGCTAAGGTGATTTTCAAGATCACATCATTTTCAAGGACGAATTCTAACACCTCCCACCACTCGACCTTGATTTCAAAGTCAAACTCTAGAACCTCCTCCCACCAAAAAAGAAAAAATCTACAAAACGGTGCGGCTGTTGACTAGTATCGGTCTGAACGAACAAATTTGTGAAAAGAAGGAAAATGAAGAAGAGTGTGCAGTTTGACGACTCGAAGAATCAGATGTACAATCTGCATACGTGGGCGTATGCGTATAAAGAAGCTCGGAGAGGAGTCTGGCAACAAGAAGCTATGGATAAGATGAGGTTCAAGCGGAGGATCCTTAATGTGGAAGAGGTATTGAGAAACGTCTTCAGCTCAAAACATAGGGATAAAGTATACGTAGAACGATATTCAGCCTTTGTAGATCATTAGATTGTACATTGTTAGATTATATATTGTTTGTAAATAAAAAACAAAATAAAATTTAAATGTTGTTTTATTATTCCATTAAGTAATGATTATATATATGGTAAACATTAGACAAAGCACAATAGCAACAAGTTTTAGCATGATACATGCAAAGGGGTTGTGTTGGACTGAGTGGTGGATGCTCCGCAATTTCAATGATTGGTGTTGCGGTGTAGCGTTTCAGAAACTCAGCCTTTTCTCTCCCTTTGACATATATCAGTTCAGCGTCCCGCAGAAGGCGTCGCAATATGGTGGGGAACAGGTATGCAGGAGTAAATCCATCCTTCCAGGCTATGCAATGATTGTTTTCCATTAACCAACGGGCTTGCTTTTGCAAATTCTGAGGCAGTGCTTCGAAAGGAAAGGGTTGTTTGAACACGTGGTGAGCAATACTGGTTCCATCGTAAGCAGCAAATTCCTTTGGAGTGAAATTCTTGTCAGTTGTTTTGAATCCTTGAATATCGATAACCAATTTCATGTTGCCTCAGAGAACTAGCTGAACGGCTAAAGGTACTGGCGCATTCACACTTGTCAGGACACAACGAAGTTATGGTCGGATAACTAGCTGGACGGCAAAGTAATACTACCCCCCCCCCCCCCACTCTCCATGATAAAACTTGCGCAGAAGAGTTACACCTGCTTGACCACTCTCGTCAGAGCATTGTACGTATTATAAGTAGTAGTTTCTTCAGTAAAAAAAAACTTTAACAAATAAACATTACATACTATAATAGAATAATATTAAAAAAATATAAATACTAGCTTAACTAGTAACATTTTCTTCTTTAGTTTCTTTCGCTCTAGTTTCTTCTTTAGTTTTTTCTTCATCTTCTTCTTCTTCTATAAATTTGCTTACTTTACTTAGCTTATGATGTAACCCGAGACCTTCCATCAGATTTACAAAGAGCCTTCGATTTATCACATTATTTTGAAACAATTGACATACTTCTGCTCCATTTTCATATAATCTTTCTCTCGTGTGCAACTCTTCATCGGTATATCCGCTCCGCCCCATACCATACACAACTTCATGTCCTGCGTCGAATGCTAAGTCCTCACACCGACCTTGCAGATTTCCTATGGCGCTGCGCACATCTGTAGCTGGCGCTCGAGCAGCCTCCGAGTAACACATCCACATTACGACGACAGTTGCTGCCCAATTGCTTCTAGTTCAATATCACACCTAACACTGTCGCTAGGAAACGTCAGCAGTTCGTACAGACACAGAGCCTTCTCCGACAATTCGTCAAAGTTTTGTAACGTAACGTGTAGATTTTGAATATAATCCCCAGGTTGAGTTAGCGCTCGCGTTATTGCTGTTGAATAAAATTGAGGAAACTTTAAGTTCTTCAATTGTGCTAGTTTTCGTCCAATTAGAGTGCGAACTCTGTACAGCTCTTCCACAGTTTCTCTCCCAGGTAAACATCCGATCCGTCCTGACCCTGTATGCGTAACACCTTCACCGCTTGAATCGTTGTGAATGATAGGAGTATGGGTCCCAACTGAAGCGGTGGCCACTGTCCAGCTCCGGAATAAAAATAATTTGTTATAATTCCCTCATTTTCTAACAGGATTCCCCACTCGGGTTCTAGCAGCTGAACCCAATTATTGTGATTTCCACGTATTTGTATTACTGGTACAAATCCACCGCTGGTTTGTAGACCCACACATACAAACTTAGTCTGTGAATTATTTAATCTATATGTACTACTGCCAAGGAGCACTGGACACTGTTGCGGTTTAAACTTCGTGACACCATCGAACACTGCTTGCCCGCTCTTCACTAAGCCAAGAACTTTGGTAATGGTTTCCATTCTTAGTTGCACTGAATAAGACGATGTTCTGCGATTCCTACTCCTGCCTGCTCTTTTTTTATCTACTTTTCGAAGGTAGTGGTAGAAGGGAGTTACAAGGTGGCCCACGGTCACGGTCAAGTAGGAGGAGTACCAAACTAGTGGTGGGGGAAAAATTGGTCAGTTAGAAGTAGCATTTCAACGAAGTAGCAGTTAAGCGAATCGAGTGTGCGTAGAAGCGTTAGAGTAAAACTATAATGCCGCTGGATAAATTTGGAAGGCATCACCTTGGCCATCCCTCAGATCATTCCACTGATCCTCCTCCTCAACTGTTTCTTTTCGAGAACTTGGCGGATTTTTACTATGAAAAGGACATACACTTTACAAGTCTAGGAGTTAACCCTGAAGGCTGGTATATTCTACTATCCGGTAAATTAAACTATACAGTTCAATTCGCTGAGGCTGTTATATCTTCTGTCAATACGAATCCTGCAACTCCTACAATTATTTTGAATGATAGCCATCTTAGCGCTACAGAGTTGACTGAAAAGACCCTGAAAAGGGGTGACGTGCTGAAATTTAAAGCAGTCAACGACATTCCTGTTATGCATGTGGAATTTCATCTCAAGGCTCCCATTCTAGTGGAGTCGCCCGGTCAGCCTTGAACAGCTATTCCCCCTCTCATTCTGGATTACCAACTATATAAGCGTGTCACAACCTTACAGAGTAACAGTCGCTAGTTTTCATTGAACCATGTGTCTCGAAGTATTTCCGCCATACCTCCGCCGCTACGAGCACCGCATCCAGACCTACAAAAACTGGACTGGTGTCATACCTGCAGCCTCGCTTGCACGGGTTGGATTTTTCTACCTTCAAGACAGCGATGAAGTGCAGTGCTTTTGTTGTGAAATTCGTATCCACAAATGGGTACCGGAAGATGATCCTCTAGAGGAACATTTGCGCTGGTCCGAACATTGCGTCTTTGTGAAGATGTGTAAAAAGTTGCAACAATTACAAAACGAGTTAGAAGAGGTCAAACAATTTTTGGTTGCGGATCAACTTAACATAAGTGATGCCTTACAAAGAATTAGTGCACTAGACTTGACAATTCCTAATTAATGTATTTATACTTAATAAATGAATTTATACTTAATAAATGAATTTATAACACTTTTTTTCGTTTTATTCATTGTCGTTGTTCCTTTAGCCGTCTTCACAAGTACATTCTTCTACGCCATCGAGCGAGCATCATTTCAACAATATGAATCTCACAACCCCCGCAGTTCGTGAGGTTCTTGTTTGAAAGGGTTTGGAACAAGGTTAAGTCAAGGTAACCATCCAAATACGATTTAGCCTTGAACTTAAAAGCAGAGGTCCTTGAACTTAAAAACTGAAGTCCTTGACTTTAAATATTTTTCCTTTGGAGTGTTCTGAGACAAGGTCAGGTCAAGGTTGCCACCCCCCACCACTCGACCCGCCACCTCCCACCAACACTTAGCCTTGACCTTAATATTTATGGTGGTGGGAGGTGGCGGGTCGAGTGGTGGGGGGTGGCAACCTTGACCTGACTTTGTCTCAGAACACTCCAAAACACCCTACTATTTCGCTTTAGCTAAATAATATCCTGTATCATAGCGATCCCATTAGTTACAGCAAAAGTACACAAAGGGTTTACTTTAAATTAATAAAAATAGTAGATACTTGATTTGCATAGATATGTATTTCTTATAATTTATACAAATCAACTGGACTGTTCAGTTTGGGCTTACGGTGAAGTGTGCATGATTGAAGCTCCGAAACTAAATCCATACTTTTGGGCAGTATCGAGTGAATCAATTCTTGGAAGTTGGCAAATTTGTAGAGTAGCAGCTAAGGAAGCCGTAGGTGAAAAGGAAAAAGCTAGAGAAAGTACAAACAGGTCAGATTAGATTAAATTGCAACTCTCCAGCTAACCTCAAATTGCATGTTGATAAGAGCAGTGTTGTAGTGATAAACGTCGTGACCTCCAAGGAATAAATCTGAGGAACAACTGTTTAAAGGTTGTCTAGATAGGCAACACAAATAGCAGCGCTCAGTAAACAGAGTAGTATATACTGAAGAGGTAAATTATTATATTGAACGAGATGGCTCATTCTAGACAACTAAAGTGGCAGTACGGTGAGAGCGAAGAGTCTTCCAATGAAGATGGAAAGAGAAAAGCAGAAGAAGAAACCGAAACCTTCAGTAGAAGCAAAAAGACAGCAAGATCGCCAGAAAAATTTGTAAGATTTGGAAAGGACGAAAGTGGTAATGGAAAGGATGAACTAATGAACATGATGAGAGAAATGATGGGAGATATCAAGGGGCTGCGACAAGATCAAAAAGGACACCAAAGAGAAATGGAAAAAATGAGAGCAGAGTTAGCAGAAATGAAAAAAGAGCAGCATAATTACTACAAGGAAGTGCGCGCCTTAAAAGAAGAAAACGCTGAGTTAAAGCTGGAACTGCAAAATGTTCACAAGAAATTTGAACGACTAGACAGTATCGAACATAATTATGAACGTATGGAAAGAGAGAAACTAAAGAAAAACATGCTAATAACTGGGATAAATATAAAACCAAAAGAAGGAGAGGAACTGAAAATGCAATGGAATCTTTCTTAAAGAACATCTGAAAGTAGACGTTAAACTGGAATCTGTCACCAAAGTTAATGAGAAGCTTTGCATAATCACTGCGGAGAGTATGCAAGGCAAAATAGAAGTGCTAAAGAATAAAAGTAAGATGAGAAACATAGAACAGCAAAAAAATGTATATATAAACAGTGACTTAACAATCAAAGAGAGAGAAATACAAAGTAAAATAAGAAAGATAGCAGCGGAGGAGAGAAAAGCAGGAAAGACAGCAGTAACTGGATACCAAAAACTTATAACAAATGGACAGCTCTGGAAATGGAATGAGAGAGAAGATAAACTCGTGCAAGCGGACAGAGGTAGGAGAGACACAAAAAACTTTTAGGTGAAAGGATACTAGAAGCCAACAACATGACAAACAAAGCAACGAAAAAGGCAAATCCGAACGAAACACAGTTAAAAAGATTAGTTCAACAGAAATGTAGGAAAGCCAATGAAAAAATGCTGTTAGGTTCTTGGAACGTAAGAGGGACGTATAGAGAAGGAGCTCAAAAAAATTTAATAGGTGAACTGCGAAAATATGGGGTAGACATTGCCGCACTCCAAGAGAGAAAACAGAAAGGGAATAATATCACAGAAATTGATAACTTTATATTTTTCAATAGTGGAGGCGATAACAGGATGTTCGGAACAGGATTCATAATAAATAAAAATTTAAAACCATCGGTAATCGAATTTAAACCAATATCAGATAGATTATGCAGCATTAGATTAAAAGGTAAATACAGGAAGATAACTATAATAAATGTACATGCACCTACTGAGGAAAAAGACGAAGAAAGTAAATCCAAGTTTTATGAGGAACTTGAGCGACTATATAGCAATACTCCAAATTATGACTTGAAGATTATAATAGGAGACTTCAACGCTAAAGTGGGCAAAGAAGAAAATTACAAGCCAATCATAGGTAATAACAGCAAGCATCAGAAAAGCAATGAAAATGGAAGAAAATTGATTGAATTTGCTGCAGAACAAAACATGAAAATAATGAGCACGTATTTTCAGCATAAGAATATACACTTGGGTACCTGGAGATCACCGGATGGGACGACTGTTAATCAGATAGACCATGTATTAATAGAAGTGAAACATGCAAGATCAATTAAAGACGTAAGAAGTTACAGAGGAGCTGACTGTGATAGTGATCATTTCCTGGTGGGAGTGAAACTCACACAAGAAGTACCCAGCGTAAGGAGGACAAACACGGAAAAGAGGATAAAATATGACAGAAGTAAGTTTTCGCAGGAGGAGACAGTCAAGAAATATAAAGAGAATATGGACAAACTGATCAAGGAAGTAGGAAATAAAGAACATGATGCAGAGGTAGAATGGGAAATTATCGAAAAAGTAATCCACGAAGCAGCTAAGGAAATACGTATGAAATCGACAAGAAGTGAGAAGAATGAGTGGTTTGATGAAGAGTGTAAGGAAAGCATAAAGATAAGAAATGAAGCAAGAATGAAAATGTTGGTGGTCAATAGTGAATCTGACAAGCGGCACTACGAAGATATGAGACGACAAGCAAAACGAGCATGCAGAAACAAGAAACGAAAATACATTGAAGAAAAGCTCAAAAGAATGGATGAACACTCTAACAAAAAGGAAATAAGGAACTTTTATCAAGAGGTCAAAGGGCAGAGAAAAGGCTATCAAACAAATATAATATACTGCAGAAATAAAGATGGCGAACTAGTAGGGAGCCTGCAAGAAACCCTAAAGAGATGGACAGAGCATTTTGAAGAAGTTCTAAATGAAGGGCAGGCTGAGGAGGCTGAAGGAAGGAATATGCCAAGGCCGGAAGAGGAAGGTGTTGCAAATGAACAGGAAATGATAAGCCTAGTAGAAGTCAAAGCTGCAATAGACCAACAAAGAAACAACAAGAGTGCAGGTGAAAACGGTATAATACCAGAGTTACTAAAACAAGGTGGGGAAAAGCTGCACGAGAGGTTGTACGAATTGATCCGCAAAGCATGGATCGAGGAAAAAATCCCAAAGAGATGGACGGAAGCAATACTGGTACCAATACATAAAAAGGGAGATGTAACGCTTTGCGAAAACTATAGGGGAATAGCGTTACTGGACGTGTCCTATAAGATCTTAGCTACCTGTTTAAAAAAACGATTAAATATCTACGTAGAAAACATAATTGGTGATTACCAGTGTGGCTTCAGGCAAAATAGATCTGTGAATGATCAAATTTTCACAATGAAACAAGCTCTCGCAAACAGTTATGAACACAATTTGGCCCTGCACACAATATTCATTGATTTTAAACAAGCTTACGACACTATTAACAGGAAAGCATTATATTCAGCTATGACAGATCTAGGAATACCAGACAAACTAGTGCGGCTCACACAAATGACACTGGAAGAGTCAGGAAGTAAAGTTATGATATGCGGTACTGTTTCAGAAGGATTCAAAGTAAACCGTGGCGTGAGGCAAGGCGATCCAATGTCAACAACGCTATTTAGTTTGCTACTAGAGAAAGTGATAAGAGACAGCAAAATTCATACACACGGCACAATTTTGCGCCACAGACACCAGTGTTTGGCATATGCTGATGATATTGCAATAATAGCGAGGACCAAGCACGAACTTATAGAAGTGGTAAAAAGACTAGAAAAAACAGCAAGAGAGAAAGGCCTACGAATCAACGAAGAAAAGACTATGTACATGGTAATGAGAGGAGGAGGAGCAGAGACGGCTGAAAACTTAGTGTTAAACAGTGCAGTGGACGGTAAAGGCTATAGTTTTAAAAGGGTGGAAAGCTTCAAGTATCTTGGCGTTACACTGACGAATAACAACGATGAAATCCCAGAAATAAACGAAAGGTTAATTAGGGGTAGTAAATGTGTGGGTGCCATGCAGCGAACCTTAAAATCAAAAACGTATCCTGGAAAGTGAAAGTGCAAATATATCAAACGGTAATTAGACCAGTGGTGTTATATGGGTGTGAGATGTGGGTCCTAAATAAAAACACTGCAAACCAGCTAGAAGTGTGGGAAAGGAAAGTCCTAAGACAAATATATGGAGGAAAAAAAGTAAATGACGAATGGGAAAGAAGAACCAACACTGAACTGATGGCACTCTATGGTAAGCCAACCATAACAGCGATGATCAAGTCACACAGAATTCGTTGGCTAGGACATGTGTTTAGACTCCCAGAAGAACGCGCAACCAAAACAGCACTTGAAGGTGGAATAAGAACCAAAAAACGAAGAGGAAGACCGAAGAGCAAATGGATTGACAATGTGGAAAAAGACCTGCAGAAGCTCAACGTCCAAAACTGGAGAGGAAAGGCAATAGAGAGAAAAAAATGGAGAGATGTCGTCCACCAAGCCTTGGGCCTATAGGCCTGCTGTGCTACCATATATATATATATATATATATATAAATCAAAATAATACTTGCTAGCAGGGCCGCGCCAAGCCAGTGTGGAATGTGTGCATCGCACACGGGCGGCCAAATTCAGGGGCGGCGAAAAAGGTTTAAGAATTATATACAAATTACAAAAAAATAAATAAAAAATGTACAATTTTTTTTACTTTACAAATTTTAGAAGTTCAAAAATATGTACCTATACAGGGTGCCCGTTTTTGGAGCTCCACCATGGGGATCTCGGTAACCATAAGAGATACGAGGTCGGTTAAATTGGGGCAAAGTTGCGCAATTTGGAGCTCAATAATATGCCGGTTTAAAATTTCAAAAATTCCGATTACCTCCGGAGATATCCGAAAAAAACCGGAATTTTGGAAATACGTTTTTATTTTTTCCTCGGCTTATTTGGTGACCTAATTCAAAATGAGTGACACTTCGTCATTGCAACTTTTCCTCCTCTACAACCTGCCGATGTCATATTTGAAATCAGACGTTTCGATTTTCGACAATCATCATCAACTTGGTTTTTCTTATGGGCACTATCTTGGATTTTCACATTTTTGAATTCAGCTTTGTTTTCTGATTACGGTGATGTATCACATGTTAAGGTTCAGTGTTGCAGTTTGGGTGAAATATCAAAAATTCTGTTTTGCAAAGACTGCCTTGGATATAACATCCATACTTTTGTTTAACAAAGGCATTGTTGACAGTTCGATTTAAGTTGGCTTAACGTCACCTACAGTTACAAAATTAGTATAAATTTATTAACAAAATGCTCTTTTCAACTGAAGAAAAACGAGATATGCTAGAAATTTATTTATTTGACAGTAGGATATAAAAAAGGAGAAAATTATGTTTTAAATTTACAACATAGGATAAAACTAAATTTTGAGAAACAAGTAAATAAAGAAAATTATAAGAGGTGCTCGAAGGGTTCACCCTCCACTTCCAAGCACAGCTCTATGCGTCTTCTTAAATTCTGCATTGATCTTAAAACGTCCCTTCTTCTTATTTTGGTCCTTAAAGTTGTGATGATCTTCCTTCGCAGCTCATTAATATCGGCGGGTACAGATTTATAAATGAGATCTTTCATAGTTCCCCATAAATAGTAGTCTAATGGGGAAAGATCTGGTGAACGTGCCGGCCAACGTATGTCTCCACTGTTTGAAATGACTCTACCCGGAAATATTTCAGACAAATAATCAGCCACTCTCCTAGCATTATGTGGCGGAGCACCATCTTGCTGGAACCAAAGGTTATTCAAGCGGTTGAGGCAAATGTTGTCATCGATGTAATCCGTAAGGTAGGTCCTTAAAAAGTGCAAATACCCATCTGCGGTCAAATTGTCTTCGTAAATGTATGGGCCAATGATCGTACCGCCAAATAAACCAACCCATACATTTAGCCCGAAACGTGCTTGTGGTCGACGTCCTTGGTGTTCGTGTGGATTTTCAGTGGACCAGACATGTTCATTGTGACGATTGAACATGCCTGAGTTGGTAAATTTGCACTCGTCCGTGAATATCACGTTGGAAAGAAAATGGGGATTTTGTTCCAACCGTGCCATGATATTCCTACAAAACGCTGCCCTCCGTTCAGTATCTCCTGGATGCAAGACTTGGGTGATATGAATTTTAAACGGGCGATATTTATGTTTTTTCAAGACTCTCCACACTGCTTGATGTGATACGTTAATTTCGTCTGCTATAGCCCTTGTTGAAGTTGAAGGATTATCTTGAATCTAATGAAGAATTCAATTCATTGCCGTTTATTATTTTTGAGAAAGTTTTAACAATTTACTCACCGCCTGTAAAATTTCCACTTCATTCGCATTTGGTCTATGAACACGTCTTCGAGGCTTAGAAAATGCACCAAACTCGGCTAAATTTCTATGAAGGAATAACAAATAATTTTGAGCTGGTTGTTGTCTTTCTGGATACCGCTGTAAATATCTTTCCGAAGTAACTTGCGCATTTCGATGCGAAGCGTAATAAATTTCTAGCATATCTCGTTTTTCTTCATTTGAAAAGGGCATTTTGTTAATAAATTTATACTAATTTTGTAACTGTAGGTGACGTTAAGCCAACTTAAATCGAACTGTCAACAATGCCTTTGTTAAACAAAAGTATGGATGTTATATCCAAGGCAGTCTTTGCAAAACAGAATTTTTGATATTTCACCCAAACTGCAACACTGAACCTTAACATGTGATACATCACCGTAATCAGAAAACAAAGCTGAATTCAAAAATGTGAAAATCCAAGATAGTGCCCATAAGAAAAACCAAAGTTGATGATGATTGTCGAAAATCGAAACGTCTGATTTCAAATATGACATCGGCAGGTTGTAGAGGAGGAAAAGTTGCAACGACGAAGTGTCACTCATTTTGAATTAGGTCACCAAATAAGCCGAGGAAAAAATAAAAACGTATTTCCAAAATTCCGGTTTTTTTCGGATATCTCCGGAGGTAATCGGAATTTTTGAAATTTTAAACCGGCATATTATTGAGCTCCAAATTGCGCAACTTTTCCCCAATTTAACCGACCTCGTATCTCTTATGGTTACCGAGATCCCCATGGTGGAGCTCCAAAAACGGGCACCCTGTATAGGTATAAAAAATGTTTATTGTGTAAATGAACACCTGATAATATGGTTACATGGATTATTGTTTATGTAAATTCTCGAAGTTAGTTTTTATTCCGTGGCGGCTAATTGTTAAACGAAGCCAACTTGAAGGAACGCTTTCCATGCATCTTTATACAATGATTACAAAAAAGCCGGATATTTATGAGAAGCAACAAAACGTGACTTTTCAGAAAACTGGCGGCTGGCGGCTTTTATTGACTGTGAAACATATCGTATGAAGTAGATATTTATATTATTTTTGATCGGGGTGTCGGCGATCTCTTTTGTCGGTAAGTACCTAATTGTTTAAAGCTGATTTTAAGAAATATAATATTATATGATGCTTACATTAATGCTGTGGTAATATGGGTGCAATGATAATTATTTGGTCATTTAATTTTTGAATTGGCTGCAGAGAAGATCGAGTAGAGAAAATTAATTTTGTTTAGTGATTGTGTTTTGAAGAAAGTTGAAGAAAAGTTATAAATATGGTAAGTACCTACATACATATCAATCATATATCAATCAACACACAGATAGTTACCTACATATTCTTAAATTGTATTAAGTAATAAAATTGTTATAATTTTTCTAGAACAGAAAACAAAGTCTACAAAAAAAAGAAGAAAAGAAAAAACTGACCAATACTTTAGAAAAATATTTGAAGCCAGAAAATGTGTCAGCGGAAGCATTAGAATCAAGCTCTAGTTCTCTTTCCGGGCCACTTAATGAGCCGTGCATCCAAGAAGTCAAAATGGAAATTATGAGGGAAGATTCCGAATCTGGGGAAGAGAAGGTGACTTCATCTGACTCGGAGTCTCCAAAACCAGAGAGAAGAGAAGTTGGTGACGCTGAAAAAGCCAGCACGTCATCCTCATGAAGGCTTTCTGAACTAAAGAAATTTGGTTGTCAATTAGATTCACAGCAGTCGCAGCAGGACACAGCAACCTCAGATGATCCTGGAGAGTGGCCTGAGATAATATCAACAACATTAACAAAAATTTTAGTAGAAAGAGGGCCTGTTCAGGTAACGCAATTTAATTTCCCAACTAATGAAAATGGTCGAAGGTTTTCGAAAAAATATTTCTACCGTTCTTTTCCAAATGGAGAAGAAATTAATAGACCGTGGTTAGTTTATTCAATAAAAAATAATGCAGAGTATTGCTTTTGTTGTACAATATTTGGCAAAATTAAAAACAATTTTTCGCAAAAGGAAGGTGTTTCTGACTGGTAGCATTTGTCAGTATTGATTTCAAGGCACGAAAAAAGTGATACTCACAATGCAAATGTTAAAAATCAGTTAGAACTTATAAAATTGTTATTAAAAGAGCAACTACGTTTGTTGAATGCAGAAGCAAAGCACTGGCATGCTGTGATTGAGAGAATAATTTTAATAATACAATATTTGTCACGACAGTGTCTTGCTTTACGCGGGCAATCTAATAAATTATTTGAAAGCAATAACGGTAATTTTTTAAAAGCTGTTGAGATGATCTCAAAATTTGATTCTGTTATGTCAGAACATGTGCTTCGGACTCAAAAGTCACAAAAAGATGAAACACGAATGGTAAATTATTTAGGGGACAAAATTCAGAATGAAATAATAGATGTCATTGGTAACAAAATTAGAAATAATATTTTGGATTTAATTAGAAAATGTAAATACTATTCTATCATTCTTGACTGTACACCGGATATTAGTCATATCGAACAAATGACTATAATTTTTAGATTTACAATGTTGAATGAGTCCTCAAAAGAAATTGAAATACGCGAGCATTTTATAAAATTTTGTCCTATTAATGATTCAACTGGAGTGGGTTTATGTGAATTTTTAATGAATTTACTTTCAAAGTTGAATTTAAATATTTACGACATGCGTGGCCAAGGGTACGACAGTGGGGCAAATATGCGCGGCAAACATAATGGTTTGCAAAAAAAAATTAGAAATAAATCTGCGAGCATTTTTTGTGCCGTGCACAGCCCATACATTAAATTAAGTAGTGAACGATGCTGCTAAAGTTTCTTTTGAGACTTCTGGTTATTTTGATATAGTTCAAGAATTATTTGTTTTTTTTTCTGCGTCGGTAAAAAGATGGTCAATTCTGAAAAAACACACAACAAATTTAAATTTAAAACCACTTAGTGATACACGGTGGTCTAGTAGAATAGACGCTGTGAAGCCCCTGCGTTACCAAATTGGGCAAATATATGATGCATTTGTAGAAGTAATTGAAGATCGTTTACCCGTACAAGACCACAGTGCTTCACATCAAGCCAAATCTTTGGCATTAAAAATTCAGAGTTATAAATTTTTGTGCTCAACAATTATTTGGTACAATATTTTAATCAAAATTAATGTTTTGAGCACGATGATGCAAAATCCTACTATAAATATAAAAGCTTGCTTAGAGCATTTTAAAAATTTGTTAATTTTTTCTTAGCTCTTTGATCAGATGAAGAATTCAATAATGTTCTTACTGACGCTAATACACTTGCAGATGAACTCGGTATTGAACCTAATTTCCCTGCTGTTCAGTCTGTTAGACCACGAAGAAAACCCAGACAATTTGATTATGAACACAGTGATGAACCAATTATTGATCCAAAAAATTATTATACAGTTAACGTTTATTTTAATATATTAGATCAAACTTTATCGTCTTTAAGAGACAGATTTGAGGGAATAACAAGATATGATACTATGTTTGGATTTCTCTATAATATGTTTGATTTAACGGAAAACGAGCTATTACAATGTTGTAAAGATTTACATCTTCATCTAGCTGATGATTCTAGAAAGGAATCAGATGTAGATGGAATAGAATTATTTGAAGAGATAAAATCTTTAAAATTACATCTTAAACCTACTTCAGCTGAAAAGCATCAGTTAGAGCCCCAGTCCATTCTTGAATATATTTTTGAAAATCAGCTCATAGCATCATTTCCAAATATGCCAATAGCTCTTAGAATATTACTCACGTTACCAGTTTCAGTTGCGTCTGGTGAGAGATCTTTCTCCAAACTAAAAATTATTAAAAATTATATGCGATCCACAATGTCACAAAACAGATTAAATAATCTGTCTATAATAGGAATAGAATACACGTGGCCCGTTCGTTGCAAAGTCAAGACGTGTGAAAGGTAGGTACTCTGATCGAAAATTGTATTTTCTAAGTGTTTATCTCAGTTATAAAACCTAAAGTTTTGTGCAGAGGTAATTGTTGGTATTATCTACGGTTGTCGTGTTTTGTATTTACGATTGAGTAAACTGCTACCTAAAAATTTGACATTAAAGTGTTTTCGCAGTGCCCAGTTAAGACTTAAATTCGATATTGCACTACAAGGTTAAGCAAGGCCACGATGGAAACGGCTCAACTCGAACGCAAAATTGATAAAATTTTAACAACATGTGAGAATGGGTTTCGAGAACTTAGATCTCATTTGCAATCATTAAAGAAGAGAATACCAATCTGAAGTTAATTGTAGATAAACTTGCAGCTAAAGTGGATTACTTGGAGAACCAGAGTCGTAGGAATAATTTGGTTTTTTATGGTATTACCGAAAATAAAGGTGAAACCTGGCAAGAAACTGAAAATAAAGTTATGCTACAAATTAAAAATAGTTACAACATTGAGGTAAAAGAATATGATATCGAGAGGGCTCATCGACTGGGATATCCAAATAACAAAAATATAAACCGTCCAGTTGTTGTGAAATTTGCAAATTTTAAAGTTAAAAACATGCTTTTAAAAAATGCTTTTAAACTGAAAGCCTCTGGTGTTGCAGTCTCCGAAAATTTTTCTGAAAAGGTATTGGAGGATCGTAAAATTTTAAAACCAGCGATGGTTCAGGCAAGAAAAGAAGGTAGCAGAGCGTATCTATCATTTAATAAACTGATAATAGATGGAAAAGTGTTTACCGTACAAGACATTCAATCAAAAAACGTAGTGGTTCCAAATATTACTGAAACTGGATCGAATAGTTTCAGCAATAAAATCAAACATACTGGAACACTTGTAAATAATTTCGCAGTGTTAAAAGTTGACAACCAGTGCCAGGATAAAAACATGAGCTCAGCTTCATACGATATTAACCAAGGCAACGTTTTTATAACAGAGGAAGGCACATCCAGATCTGCAACTAGCCTGGAGGAAGTCACAACAGCGTCTGGAGTCCAATTACGCCCTCGCAAACAGACTCCATCTCAAAAATAGGATATAAATCGTAAGATCACGCATAAAAATGTATCAAACAATAAACTAAACTTAGACAATATTGTTATTTTTTGTCAGAATATACAATCAATTCGCAATAAGGTAAACCTAACAGAAATTTTCTTGAAATAACAAGCTGAGGTAAATTGGGACATTGACGTTATCTGTTTAACGGAAACTTGGTTAGTGAACACGGAAGTTAGATCCATTTCTTTTTCGAATCATAATATTATTTCAAATTATTCTAGAGAGAAAATGGGAAACGGTGGCACACTTATTGCTGTTAAGAATGGTCGTAATTTCATTGAACTCGTTAATCCCAATTTACCTCCGCAAATTGAAAAACATTTTGAGTACTCTGTAATTGTAGGACATCAACTAATAATTGTTTGTTTCTGCTGAGCACCGGATGGGGACATACCTGTTTTTATTGAAGCCTTTATCAATCTTTTGGATGTTCTTGAACGATACAACACAAAAATTGTTATATGTGGTGACTACAATCTTAATCTTCTAGGTGAGTCTAGTTTTAAAAATGAATTTCTTTCCATTATACGTTTATTTGATTTACATACAACAATTACAACTCCTACAAGGATAACAGCAAATAGCCGGACATTAATAGACAATTTTTTAACTAATGTTAACAATGACTTTATTTTAACGAAAAACATATTTCCTGGGCTCTCTGATCATAATTCAATTTTGCTTAAAATTAATAGTGTACTACCTTGCGGAAACACAGCCTGTAAAATTAGGAGAAGGATTTTTTCAGATAAATCAAATAAACATATATCATATTTAATTAATCAAATAAATTGGGATCCTGTTTTCTCTGCTGAAAATGTAAATAACAAATTAGATAACTTTTATAAGCTATTTTTAGACTGTTTCGAAAAAGCCTACCCCGTAAAAACTATAAATCTAAATAACACTTCTCAAAAGAAATGGATTACAAAAGGAATAAGAAAATCCTGTAAAACTAAACGTGAGCTCCTATTATATAAATTGTATAGTACAAACGAACATTTTATTAATTATGTAAATAATTATTCTAAGATTTTAGCAAAAACTATTGAAATGTCGAAGAAAAATTATCTTCTCAATAAAATGGTAGAATCTAAAAATAAAATAAAGATGTCATGGTCAATTGTGCAATCTGAGAAAAATTCTACATGTAATAAAAACGAAAATATTTCATTGAAAAGACAAAACTCAGTAATAAATGACCCCAAAGAAGTGGCAGAAATGTTCAACAATTATTTCATTACAGCACCTGAGACATTAACACAAACTATTACTGATAAAAGCAATCCATTTATTTACATGAATAATATTCGCCTAAATCTAAACGATTCTTTATTTTTAATTCCTACGACAGAGATTGAAATTGAGAAAATTATTCAACAAATGGAAAATAAACATTCTTCTGGAATTGATGAAATCCCTATAACAGTAATAAAAAATAATTCAGCTGTTTTAAGACGTCCTTTGGAACATATATTCAATACATGTCTTCAATCCGGCGTTTTTCCGGATAAATTAAAAAAGGCAATTGTTAAACCTTTATACAAGCAAGGTGATAAATTAGAAGTTTCAAACTATAGGCCAATTTCACTGTTATCAGTGCTTTCTAAAATTTTGGAGAAGATAATTTTTGTTCGACTTAATTCCTTCCTCATAAATAAAAGTATATTGTGTGAATCGCAGTTTGGTTTTCGTCCCAAAAGAAGTACAACGGACGCAATATTTGATCTCCTAAACTTACTGTATGAGAATTTACAAAATAAAGAGTGCAGTCTTGGTGTTTTTTGCGACTTGTCGAAGGCCTTTGACTGCATTCAGCACGATATATTATTTAAAAAACTAGAATTTTATGGTATTAGAGGAGTTGCACTCGATCTTTTTAAATCATATTTAACCAGTAGAAAACAAATTGTTCAAGTACAAAATTGTAATAAACAAGGTGTAGTAACTACACATTTTTCAGCGGAAAAAACCCTATCCATGGGCGTTCCTCAAGGTAGTATACTAGGTCCAATCCTATTCTTGATTTATATAAATGATTTAGTAGCCAGTGTATCTATGGGTCATTTTATATTATTTGCTGATGATACTAGCATTGTACTAAATCATTCTTGCATTGAAGAATTGCTACCAGTTGCAAAATTAGTAATAGAAGAGATTATAAAGTGGTTTTCATCAAATAACTTAATCTTAAATCAAAACAAAACCTTTAATTTACTATTTAGATCAAATCGTTCTCCTCTCAAGGATGTAGATATAATTAACTCTCACGGCACTATTAAATCTGCAAATGTGATAAAATTTCTTGGAATTCAAATATCTAATAATTTTGACTGGCTACCACAAATCAATAGTTTAAATAAAAGACTCAGCTCAGCTGTGTTTGTAATTAGAAAAATTAGTAGGATATTAGGTAAGGATATGGCGAAAGTTGTTTATTATGCGTATTTTGAAAGCATTATGAGTTACGGAATTGAAATTTGGGGTAACAGTTGCCACGTTGATATCATTTTCAAGACACAAAAACGAGCAATACGTGCAGTTTATTCCTTAGGCTATTTAGAATCATGTAGAAACGTTTTTATTAATAAAAAAATCTTTACTCTCACAAATCTTTATATTTATAAATTAGCACAATTAATATTTAAGAAATTTCCAAAATTAACATGTAACAATGATTTTCATAATTATAATACACGATGTAACGACGAACTTCGTTTACCTAAAGTTGATATGACCTTAATACAAAATGGTGCCCTATATATGGGCATAAAATTTTTAATAAATTGTCTACACATATAAAGAAAACAAATACGTTCGAGGTATTTAAAAAACATCTTAAGTTTTGGCTTCATCAAAATAGCTATTATAGTTTAAATGAATTTTTTACAAGTGATGCATCCCAGTCCGTTGCTCGGTAGGAATACTTTTCATTTGTTACAAATGGGCCTTTCCCATACAGCCATTAAGGCTTCTTTGTTTTGTACATATTTGATTTTTTCTTTTGTTTTTTTCATAATATATTGTACATACATTTGGGAAATAAATAAATAAATAAATAAATAAATAAATAAATAAATAAATAAAGCGACGCGATGGATTCCATCGATTTAGAATTAGTAATTAAAGAAATTGCGGAAAAAAAACTAGGAAAGTTGCTTTTTTATAATTTTCTAAAATTTTGTTGTTTTTTTATTAATTTTATTCCAGTATTTTTTTTTAAATTTTATTGTTAATAAAACTTTTTTAAAATTTCTGTTTTTCACTTAAATTAATTTGATTTGTTACAGTTAAACTAGGTATGTACTACATAAAATTTATATTTTACAACAAAAATGTAAATTTTGGGGTGGCAAATTTGGCTCTGCACACAGGCGGCCATTGATGCTGGCGCGGCCCTGCTTGCTAGGATGTAGAGACCCCGACCCATATGAGATAAGTGTCATTTATTTTACACATAATTAAATTATAATATCCATATCCATATCCAATAAGTTATAATAAACCATTACAATATACAGGGTGGATTAAAAATGGCGCATTATCGTCAGGTAGAGCAATTCTTTGATTAATTCTGAGTCGAAAATCTTAATACTAAAATATTGAATTGGTCTTCATGAGCCCTCACGAGCGGTAGATAGAAAACATGTTTTTTTCTTCAGGTAAAGTACCTTTTCTGTTCCAAATATGTGAAAGTATCGCCAAGCAAAGTTGTTCACACATCACCCTAGAGGTAAAGTATTTGGCTGGTTTTTTAATGTGGTGCTCCCAGTAGTTCTAATCCACAGTTACGCTTTAAATTAACCCTGACCAAAAATAATCGTAGATACAAATTAACCGCCGTTAATAATTACTAATGGTGAAAAAAACCTTGGCTAAAAGTAACAGCAATTTGAAAATAATCGTGTGTAAGGTTAAATATGGTTAATAATTATCCCTATAGTTCTGGAAATACACCAAGTCAAAAAACAAAAGAGTAACGTTTTTTTAGTTACTTCTTGCATGTGTATTCTTATTTCATTTTTTAACAACAATCGTGTTAATCGTGGTAATGAATATACATGGGTGAGTCAATAATTATTTACAATTCAACGTTTGATCAATTTACTATTTAATAATTCGCACCCCAGGTGATGCCTTTGGAGATGCATTAATTGTTAGACAGGAATACAACTTCTAAGAATTATATTTTAGTTAAAAATTTATTAACAGCAATCAATATTCATTATGTAAAAAAGAAACAATTTTTATTCAAAATCATTTTTATCAAAGCTCATTGACCCTTCGTTCGACGTATCGTTGTCTTCTGAACTTAAACGGGTTCAATATTGGAAGCATCTATATATTTTTCGGTCTCCCACGCTGAAATGATTACTTTTTCTGTATGTCGAACATAATTATTCCAATGTTCATCACTAACAGCATCTAACGCCTTAGACCAGACATTTACTACATCCTCTGGGGATTTAGTTTGTAAAATTCCTGCGTCATACAGCCGTTTAGCCTCTGACCACACCATTTCTATTGCATTATAATGGCAATGATAGGGCGGTAATCTCAAAACCTTGTGGCCATGTTGTGCTGCGTGAATGTCTAAATGATATATTTTTTTTGGTAATTTCAAACTTACTATATCCCATATTTCATCTTTCATCGCCGTCTGTGGGTAATCAATGCCCTTAATTTGTAACCATTGGATCATTTTCTTTTTTGTCCAGCTTTGGCAAGGGACTTCTTCTTGGCATCTAGAATGATAACTGGCGTTACCCATTACAATTAGCGATGGTTCATTCAAGCTTGTTATCAGTTGAGTTTTAAACAACTTCTCAAAATTGTTTGCGTTCATATTGTCGTGATAGTCACCACTCTTGGTTTTACTTTTAAAAATCAAACGTGCATTTTCGATAAATCCATTCTCATTTCCTGCATTAACGATAATGTATCTAACTCCATCTCCCGTTTTTTTTTGTTTGTAGTAGCCATTGTTCCGTTTTGCCAAGTTCTTCTGTTACCACCTTTGCTGAAAATCCAAGTCTCGTCAATAAATACCGGCTTAAAATTCTTTAAACTTTTCTCTTTTGTATATTGTCTGAGGAATGACGTACGCTTGCCACTAATAAACGGTTGTTCTACTAGAAAATGCCTGTTACTACTTCTCTTGAATTTGAAACCAATTTTATGAATCCAAGTATTTACTGGTCTTGGTGAACAGGGAAAATCTGGCCATTCTTCGGAAAATGTTGATGGAGCGATTTAATTGTTACGTGCTCTTTTTCAACGTACATCTTGTGAATTATTTCTTGTAATGAGTGTAAAATGGTGGGATTTACCTTAGTTTTGTTCTCTTTGGCTTTTTTCGAAACTTTCTCTGCATAGACTACATCTGAATAAGTAGATGAATTTTTTACCCGATAAATACTTCTTTCGGAAATTTTCAATGCTTCGGCTGCTATTTTTATGCTATTTTTTCCTTGAGCTTGACAATAATTATTATGTCTCTCAAAGTAAGAGACTACATTCAAAATTAAGTTTTTAGATTGGTCACTAAAACGTTTCATGTTGGAAGAAATTTAAAAAAGCAAGGATAAATTTGATCTAATAATTTGTCAATGCTTAATGACAGGTGACGTTTTAATAATTAAAATTTAGTTACGACGTTCATTTTTCTAGTAATTTTCTGTCTCGTCCAGTTTACTATAAATAAAAAGAGAAGGAATTTTGACTTGGTGTATTTCCAGGACTATAGTTTCAAATAGACCGTGGCTAAAAAATAACCATAGCTTAAAAATAATCTTCCCTTAAAATTAACCATGACCCATACATAATCGTAGCTAAAGATTAACTGTGGTCAATAATAATTATTCGTGGTTAACAATTAACGGTAGTTACAAAATAATCGTAGCTGAACATTAAGCGTGGCTAAAAACCATCGGCGGTAAAAAAAGTATATGCGCCTAAAAAATAACTATAGTTAAAAAACATAGCTAAAAATTAACTGTGGATAATAATTAACCCTGGTAACAAATTACATGTGATTAAAAAATACCCGTAGCATAAAAATAATTGACGCTAAAAGTTAACCATGACCAAATATCTGTAATGGACTTGACACGGAACTTTCCTCGCACATACGGCGGGTATGAATCGCTGTACATTGTTGCCTGCGATGCTGCGGTGCGCACAGATCACTACGCCTTCCGTTTGCGTCAACTACATTTCTGTTCCTTGCGATGACTGCGGTGCACAGCGATTGCTAAAGCTCTCCGTTGCGCTGGTTGCTGTCCGCAGCGGTTTTTTTCTGCCCCTTCTACTATGACCACCCTGTATCTGCATCTGACATTATCATTTGGCTACACTAGATAATGCTGTAGCAAGAATTATTGGATTCAAATGATTTGAATTGCCAAAACTCAACTCAAATTCGTAAATATTAAGCAAATGTTATAACATTTTGTATTATGGTTTCTTGATATAATGCTGAATTTCAATAAACTAGTTAAATTTCAAAGATGTTATGCGGAGTGATTGATGTAAAATTACTTCTGCATTTTTTATTTATAACTGATTCAAATAAAATTTTTTTGAAAATACTTAAAATGTTCTTGTGATTTCTATGGGCAATAGAATGTCTGACAAGATTGAAAAAAATGGTTTTATATTATATTCTAAAGAGTTTGTGAATTATCAAACTGTTATCAGGTTGGCACCATTATGTTTAAAATATTCTTGAGACATTCATTTTCTGATTTTGCTAGCATTAAGTCTAAACAATTTAAATTAATTTTTTATTACCTTTATGAAAGCTGCTTAAATGAAAGTAAAATTAAATTTTAATAATTTTATACTTAATTTTAACGCTAATTGCAATTAATCAGTTCGGCAAACGAAAACGTACCTACTTTATTGCTAGCGAGAGAAAAACACTGCTGTATTTAAGTATTACTTAGGACAACTTGAGAACAACAGTTTAAATTTAACAAAAAAACAAATTTACATTGGATTGGAACAGTTAGTATATTTTCACTTATAATTACACGAGAGTTTTTTTTTTGTCGAAGTAAACTTGACATTTTAATGAGAATTTCCTGCTTGGCAATTTAACGAAAAAAACTGCCTCCGAAAAAATTACGAGTCCGAATACATAATTAATTTACATATTAGGTAATTTAGAAGTCACTAAATTAACAAACAAGGCGAACAGTATGTTAGAATTAGTCCGTTTTAAAAGTTAGGTTCCGTTTTGTCGCTGGAAAAGTTAGGGCTAACTTTTGCCGCTGTCATAGTGACAAAAAAATCCGCGGCTTATGGGATTTTTAGTGTATGCATTAAATTGTCAGTATCATAACTACATTAATGTGACAATAATTTTTAGTACAATATACACTAGACAGTGTCCGCCAAAAAGCCGGCATTATATGGGAAAAAAATATTTTGATTTTTCAAAACAACTTTACGTCAATAATTTGTGCTTGTTTAAAAACCTATTTTGCCCATATCATCCATACCGAGTGATTTTTACTTATTTAGAAAATGGAGTTTTTCGAAATTATCAAAATCTGAACAGTGCTATTTTTCGGAAACTACGTAAGATTTTAATGAGATATTTTAGAGTGTGTTATTTTTAGCTAACCGAACAATCTCAAGGCCAGAAAACAGCCATTTTTTTAACTTTAGCTAAAAATTAATTTTTCAATTTCTAAATATATTTAAAAATTTCACATATCAAGACCTAATATTACAGTTCACATTTTTTTATATGAACACTTTAAAGATTTATAATTGAGAAAAATAATATAAAATATTAATTACTTCTTTAGATTTTTTATTATTTACCGATAAGTAGTATAATTAATATCTACTTAAATGGCTTCAAGAAACTCTAATCTAGCCCTGTTAATGATTTACTACGGGCTAAATAGGTTTTTAGACAAGCACAAATTATTGACGTAAAGTTTTTTTGAAAAATCAAAATTTTTTTTCCATATTATGCCTACTTTTTGGCCGACACTGTATAATAGATTTCACTGCATTTCCTAATTTATTTCATTCTCATAAATATCTAGCAATTCCAATAGTTTTGATCATTGTGTAACAAACTACTTCCGGGATTGGACCATTATGGAGGTCCAAGAACTCAACGTTTCGCCCACTTTCGTAAAGGGCCTACCTCTACCTTTCTTCCCTTGTGTCTTCGCTTCCCATATGCGCCTCACTTGCCTTTCTTCGTTCAGTCTTATTATATGGCCAAACCATCCTAGCAGTTTCTGTTCGATTTTTGTTGCAATAGGCTCTATCTCCAAATCTTCCCTTATTTTATCATTCCGTATTCTATCTCTTCGTGTTACTCCTTTGACCCGTCGCAGGTATTTCATTTCCATTGCCTGAATGTTACTGTTCATACTCTTGCTGAACACCCAGCTTTCGCTTCCATATGTAATTATCGGTCTGTATATTGTCTTGAATATTGTCATCTTTGTTTTCTTACTTATTTCTTTGTTATTAAAAATGATTTGTTGAGAGCATGATATGTTTTACCAGCACTGTTGATTCTCTCCTTTATTTCTTGTTCCATCTTCCCATTTCCTTGAATTGTAACCCCCAAGTATTTAAAACTGTTGACCTGCTCTAGTTTATTACCATTGATTCTTATGTCTACCTTTTTGTTCTCGTTTCCTATCACCATCACCTTTGTTTTCTGCGGATTGACTTTCATGTTTCTTTTGCTGAATTCCTGCACCCACTTTGTTAGATATTCTTTTAGATGTTCCTCTCCTTCTGCGCATATCATTACGTCATCCGCAAATACACATCCTGCTAGTGTTACTGGTTGTAGGTTTCTGTAGCCTATGTTTACTTTATGCACTTTGTCTTTAAGTTCTTTAATGATATCATCCATGATGATTATGAACAATGTAAGGTTTAGGACTCCTCCTTGTTTTAGACCTTCTTCTACTGGGAACTCTTCTGACTGTAAGTTCCTTACGTAGTTTTTGTTATTTCTATAGAGACTTTCAATTCCTCTTATCAATTTCTTACCCACACCTCTCCTATTTAAACTATCCCACACTAGTTTTCTGGGTATTCTATCGAACGCCTTTTCCATATCTAAAAATGCCGTATGTACTTCTCTATTTTTGTTGGCTTTTTCGATTAGTTGTTTGATAGAAAATACGTGATCCTGAGTGCTTCTTCCTTTCCTGAAACCACTTTATATTTCATCTAAATTTGGTTCAATTTTTAGTCTCAGTTTCTCATCTAGTACTCTCTCATACAGTTTTGCAACTACACTTAATAGCGTTACTCCCCTATAGTTCTGACAGTCCCTTGGGTCACCTTTCTTGAAGAGTGGCACTATTATGCCGATTTTCCAATCTTTGGGTACTTCTCCCTTATCCCATGCTAGGTTAAATATTCTTGTCAAAGCCCTATGCCTTTGTCTCCAAGATTACGTAACATACTCGGTGTGATTAGGTCATGCCCTGCTGATTTTCCTTTTTTGATTTTCTTTATTAGCCTGATGATGACTTCTTCTTTTATAGCTTGCGTTTGGTCTTCATTGTTTTCTGGGTAAAATTCTTGTGTTCTCTCTATTCCTTGGTAATTAACTTCTGGGTTTAACAAGTCTTGGAAATACTTTCGCCACCTGTTCATTATGTCATCTCCTTCAGTGAGTATTTTGTTATCGTTATCTTTTATTTGTTTAAATGTACATTTTTGTTCTTTCCTTAAATTTTTAAAGACTTTGTAAAATAACTTCTGATTTGATCTGCTGTCTTCCTCCATTCTTTTCCCAAACTCCTCCCAAGATGCTTCCTTCGCCTGTCTGATCATTCCTTTAACTTTAGTTCTCTGTTCGTTATATCTTGCATAGTTATCATTTGTTCTATATTTGCCAGGTATTCTTTCCATTTTTCTTTCTTTAGTTATCTCTTTACTCCACCAACGTGTTTGTTTCTTCTTTTCGTTTGTCATTATTGTTCCACAGACTTCTCTTGCTACTTTAAGCAATATTTCTTTCCACTCTTGCCATACCTTCTCTATGTTTTTGTCATTTCATTCCTTTTCCATGGCCTCTACTTTGGTATCTACCTGAACTCTAAAATTATTTGCTGTTTCTTCTTCCGATAACTTATATATCCTTATCGCTTCCTTTCAATTCGTAGTTATTGTAGAGGTGTTCTTTTGTGTCTGAATTTTTATTCTCTCTACCACTAGGTAATGGTCACTATGTATGTCAAATCCTCTGAATACCCTAACGTCTTTTAGTTCTTCTCTATACCTCCTGCCCATGAGATTGTAGTCTATAATGGATCTTTCATTCCGGCTCTTTACTTCTTTTGTGAATTTGTGGTTGTTGCTATGCTGGTAAAATGTGTTTGCAACTATTAGATTATTTTCGGTGCAGAAATGTATTATACGCTTTCCAGTGTTATTCCTAAACTCCTCTCCATACTGTCCTATCACCTCAATTGGTTCCTCCTTTTTTCTGCCCACTCTGCCGTTTAAGTCACCCATTATAATCACTTGCCCTTTTGTGTTTTCTATGCTAGTTGTAAGCTCCTCCCAGAAAGCATCCTTGATGGTCGCTTTGTCATTTTCATCTGGACCGTATACAATTACAATGTTTGTCAATCTATTTTCATTCATTCGCATCTCTATCGTCAGCATCCTTTCAGATATACATTCCCATTTTCCGAGATGTTTTAGGTTGTCCTGTTTTATTATGCATCCTACTCCTTTCATCGCTCTGCTTTCTTGATCGACTCCGCTATAAATCATTAAGTGTCCTCCTTCTAGTTCTCCTTCCCCTTTTCCTTTCTTTTTTGTTTCGCAAACTGCCAGTGTATCTAATTGTGCCTCCTGAAATTCGTGTATGAGTTCCTGCTCTTTACCAAGTATTCCTCTTACATTCCATGTTTTTGTAGCCTTGTTTGTGGTACTTTTCCGCTTCATTTCAGTGTTTTTCCGTATTCTAGTAAGGATTCCCATGTCGTCTACTCTCTTTAGCCACCTTTTTACTCCATCACCTTGTCGTTGTTCTCGCGCCAATTCTTTGAGTATCTCGGGAGTATATCTTATTATCTTTTTCTTGGTCCTATAGGACTGATCTTGAATCTTTATCTTTCTTGTTAACTGCTCTAATTCCTTGTGCAGGTCTTTTTAACTCAACAATTTCGGCTATGCATTTTTTTACTTCTTTTTTCGTATTTAGCAATTCCTTTGCCATATTCTGTTCCTGTTGTACGTCTTGCAATAAATTCTTGATCTCATTCATCTCCATCACTTTAATTGCGTTTTATCCCTTGCGCACGTTACGCCACTGGCAACAATTTCGGTCTTCTCGTATTTCACCTTGACGCAATTTAAATGCACCAAGCTGGTCCGATGTTTTATCTGTGCACGCGTATGCTGTTGACGTCACGAGTTTGGGTTTTCGACCATATGTTGTCACTTGCCCTGGTAACCATTAGTTTTAAACACGTTATTTCTCGAATACGTTCGCTTTCGCTGCAATAATTTTCACTTCACTTATTTACAGTTGTTTTGTCTCACTGTTTTGTTTACTTTCGCGCAGGGGTTCACTAAACACTTCGTAATTTAACTTTAAACTTTAGTATTAAGTAACACGCCCATCGTCAACGGTAACGCGATACTGCTCTACTAATTTATTATCTTTATATATAAAATATTTATAACAAGCTATAATTTCATCTTACAAATATTTTCAGTAAATGGTCCTATACCTTTGTCGTATAGCCTCATTTCGTATAGTATTTTATATAGATGATCCAACAAGAATTCTCTGCTCTATAATAACTCATAAACTGTCTGATATGGTTTAATTTTAATATATTTTTTTCAATTTTATTTTAAAATATATTTAGCTTTGATACTAGTAACCAAATGTACGTAATTTAAGTGTGTTTTTATTCCTATGTACTGTAGATAATCTTGCACATATTTCTATCTAATAATTTATTTATTGTTTCTGTGTATTGAATATTTTTATATAAAATATATTTAACATGCTGTAAATTTATTTCATTTGTCATTGGCAGTAAATATAGTTAGTATTTACAATTGTGATTTAACTTTTAAGTCGAGATTTGCTTTACAGAAGCTTTGTATAAGTATTTCTGTAAACACAATGTCGACTTAAAAGTTAAATTACAATTGTGCAATTTATTGGATGAAAAAATATTCATTGCCATGAATTTGAATTGTCTGCCATGTTTTAGTTCTTTCCCGCAATCGTTGGATGGCGCTACTATTTCTGTCCTTCCCGGTAATACAGGACTTTCCCATGTAAAGTTTATTTATCACAAAGCAACCACTAATAGACGAGTTTCTTAAGGGTTGTATTTAGTTAAGCCGTCTTGCATCCTGGAATAGTGAAACGCTATCTGGGATATCTCGCTTCACAGCAGTATGATTAAAAAACTAATTTAAGGACCATTTAGAGCAACTTTTTCTCTAACGGACTAAATCTCGAAAATCGTTTTTTTTTTATAAATGTGGATGATATCCCGTTACACATAACACATGAATTTTAATTGATACTGCCAACGGAATTCATCTTTATAAGTTTTTGTCCTTTTGCCCCGTTAAATAAAAGTATTTTATTGACCTACATGCATCGATCTATTTTTGCGTTCCCTGCAGTGACGAATTAATTCAGTTAGCGATTAAAAAATGTTCTATTAATTTTGTTTAAATTCCGTACAAATATAGGCAACACCTTAACCAGGGCAACCACCCGTTGTTAAACACCAAGCGTATTACTGATAAGAGAATAAGAGGATTATACCTTTCTGTAAACTGCAGGTAGAAAGTTACTTAGCTTGGTAACGCATTTGTTTATCCAAATCAAACTAATAATACAGCAAGTACGGTTCTCAAAGTAATCAATTTTATTATGATATTGGAATCAACTCCATACATAATGAAATCAGAAGAAAATTTCCTCAAGATATTTACGACATCTTAGCTAATAGTGTTGATAGTGCTAACGAGAAAAAATTAAAACAATAAATACATCAGCGCAAATACTTTACTAAAATAATACATATAGCAATAACATAACTGTTGTCAGTGCATAAATAAACAATCTTACAAACAAATATAACTAGTAATTAACTAATGCTAAACATTCATAAATAAATCAGCCTGTATAGTATTTTGTATACTGATCTAGATAAATTAATTAAAGAAAAAGGGGGAAAAAAGTAACAATTTTTTACAGTATACATACCTATACACATTTTACATTTAATTGCAGAAGATATAGTTTCTTCCACGTACATCAATTTAAAAATGTCTCTCGAATAGGTAGCTGTCGTGATTGTCTTGAATCCAAAATTTCGGGTAAGAATGCCGAGTTATAAAATTGTTCAAGTTTCGGAAGCATTTTTTGCTCCCAAAACAAAGGATCGGTTTTTATCACTTCCACTGAAATATCACTAGGAGTCCAAATAACAAAATAGCAAATGTCTTTTTTCGCGATATTTAATTGCCCTTGGATTTGGTACATGTAGCTGTCATTTTGTTTTAATTTTAATTCGCCTTCCTCTACTCGACAGAATTTGATTTTATTGTTTAATACGGCTTCCATCGGAGTGTACATTCTTGCACTGTACGGACATTTGATTTCTAGAATCGCATTTTCACCAACCACTCAGTCTGGAGATGCTGCCAAAAATGGGTGGGCTTCATCCAGGAATAAACCGCAAGGATTAACCTCCATATTAATGACCCCTTCAAAATCTTCTATGGCCCGATGCTCATTTTCTTTCCCATATTTTGTAGCAGCGCTCCCAGTAAACTGTTGGTATAATAAACTTTTTATTACATTTGCGCAAGACGTTGTATTGCGCAATTTACAAATGCGCCCAAAATTTGACGCTGTCAATCTTTTCCGCCGCTCTTCATACCACCGATTGCTTCGGTGTTGCCCAACAGTTTCCTTCAAAATTTCTTCACGCCCCAAAGATAATTCCTGTACAAATTTCTGCGCTGCTTCCTTCAAGTCTTCCTCCAGCATATCCGGCGTTGATTCAGCTGCATCCGGTCCATAATCAGCGTCTGCGAATCCAGAGTACTTAGTACGGTAACGTTTTGCTTTCTGATTGCGAAGCAATTGCTTACGCTTTTGTTTTTCGCAAAATAACTTTGTATATTTTCCAGGCGTACTATTGGCTGTACTTTGCACGATTTCGTGGAGCATACTCACTTCATTATGCGCCACTACAGCAGCTTCACACCTAGCTTGATAACCGCGCCGAAAAGCGAAATTCACACGTTTACCGCCAACAAATTTCGCAACGTGGGAATTATAAAGTTCTGCGGAATTGTTGGCAACATCATGTATTAAACTCTTAGAATGGCAGGCTACACGACGTACTGCAGTCATAATTTCCTCAAACAAACCGCTTTGTTCTAAATCTGGAACCATATTTTTTTCGCCTTTAGCACCGGTACAAAAATAATCGCGCTGTGTACATCCCCTATGATCACCAAAGATATGTTTCGGTCCATTTAAAATATCTATTTCCAGTTCTCTAATTTTTGTATCTGTAGTTGCATCTTGGCTTTTTCTAAATTCAATGGCTTTGGTAACTGCACTACGAAACCTGAGAATATTTTCTGAGATTATGTCTTTTAATTCGTTTTTCTTGGTTTTTGCTTTTTTGGCAACTTCTCGTAGTTTGTTTATGTAATTGCGCAAAATATGGTTTTTGCATTCAACTTTTTGTATTATAGTGGAAGGACCATAGGGCATGGACTCCACCAGTTTTCCATGCACGCTGCTGTCGCCATCACCCACTAATTTTACATATTTCATACCGTACATCTCCATTGATTTTTGGAAACCTTCTACTATGATTGCAGCCTCCATTCCAGTTGATGGACCGGTCCAATTTCTATAGCAGGTGTGTTCTGGACATTTGTTATCTTTGTACAGATCCTTCCGTGCACACACCAAACAAAACTTATTTTTAACGGCAATATACAGCACCTTCTTTGTCCGAAGTCCAACTATACAAGCAACCCCTGACAAGGCGTTATAATTAGTGCGATACGACCGTTTGCTCCACGCTCCGTCTGCTACTACTGCAATGTTTGGACACCCTTGGTCATCTACTTCTCCTAGTTCCACTGCTAGTTTCGTCTCTTCTTCCGCGGCTTTCTTCATCGCATCAATTGCAGCTCGGTTATAGATTTCGCAAACTTCATCTTGGTAAACGGTGTAAGTAGTAGGGGACTGGGAATATCTAAAGCCGCAGACAACTCAGTAAGTTGGGTATATCCGGCACCGATGGACACAATCGCAGATACGGCCGATAAATTAATGTTCATTCGCGGATTTTCTGAATTTTCCGTTGAAATTGTCTCGGTTTTATTGCACACTGCACATTTAACAGTAAATACCGACACAAACCCTTTGCGTCTTTCACCAATAAGATCCATATCGAAAAACGAGCACCCAAATCCATCGTGCTGCAGTGCCTTCAGTGTCCTGAAAAAGTGCGCGATATCTACAATTCTGCGACCACTAATTTCCGGACGCTGTTCTTGTTCTTCTGGTTCCATTGCTTCTGTGTCTAAATCCGGAAAAGATTCTGCCGATGAACTGTTTTCATTAACATTTTCGGAAACAATGGAATTTTCAAAATAACAGACTTCATTTTCGGATGAAAATATTTCCTCCTCGCTATGGAAATTTGTTTCGTTATCATTAAAATATTCTTCAGCAGAATAAACTAACATATTCACTTCACTTTCTTCATCGTGTACACGCGATACACATGGTGCACTAACTGTGCGCACCCTTTCTTTTGCCGCACGAATTTTCTTCATATTTTCTTTGACACTACGTCTTGTTTTAGTCAACCGCAAGTGCTTCGAATTTGCAAACTCTGTACGACCCATTCTTGAAAACTAAGAACTAGTAACTGAAAAACACAGGCAATATCACATCGTACTAATCGCTTGGTAATTATTGTTCAACTCGGATTTTATAATTAGGTAGGAGTAAGGAGTAAGTACTTCCTAGAATGAAGTCATTATTTATATTAGATATTAGATATTATATTATATTGATGATGAATCTTTCTACGGGCCTTTTCAGTTTTCGAAAATTTAATTTTGTTATTTTGACATGTTTAATAGAATCGATAAAATTGAAAAAGTATAGCTTATTATACGCAGAATGGCGAGAGCTTTCAAATGAGGTATCACTCGAACCCCTTGCCATTTAAAATTCTGGCGTCGTTGAGCGTCCCGACGCCACCGTAACAGAATTCAAATTTTTTGTTTACCGAAAATGTAGTA
Organism: Agriotes lineatus; assembly: GCA_940337035.1. NCBI lineage: Eukaryota > Metazoa > Arthropoda > Insecta > Coleoptera > Elateridae > Agriotes > Agriotes lineatus. The sequence goes on along the minus strand of CALNHX010001996.1, from coordinate 7,738 downwards.
TTTGTAGTCTTATTTCATATCCTAAAGTTTGGTTTTCCTAATTCAAGTTTTGCTAAAGTTAAGCGGGGGGTGGTGGGGTTACTTTACGAACGCAGTGTATAAACACTGCATTCGTAAAGTAAGCCCCCCCCCCATGCTAACTTTTGAAACACTTAAATTAGGAAAACCAAACTTTAGGATATGAAAGTAACCTAAGATACTCAAAATTTCATCCTGAACCCAAATATCTAAAAATATACAGGGTATCACGTTTAAAAAACAAAAATTGAGGTCATTTCCGGCGAAACCGGAAGCGCTAAAAATTATTTAATATGCCAGAAAATGGACTTTTGTGTATAGTTTATAACCCCCGAGTTTTATTTCGATATGTCAAAAACTAAAAAACTACAGGAGTGAGCCTCTTTTTTGTGGCATCTGGTTATAATAGAAAAACTTTGAAACAAGAAATATCCACCAAGGGGACTTCCCAAGAGGCGCGGCGGCTCTTTTGGACGCTTCCTAGTGCCCCTTGGGCGCCTCTTGGTGCTCATTGGAACTCGCCCCCCCCCCCCCACGCATAGCGGGGGTTGCGGGTGCCTAGTTACGCCACTGCTTATAATATTTTTTACAACAAACATTGGAGACCAAAATGTATAGAACTAACTATGGAATCTTGCTGAATCGTATAATAATTATACTAATATTGAATTCGAAAAATTGTGATTTTATCTAAAATATTAGTTTGGTCTTGATAATATAGATTCATTGGTGAATTAAAAATATTTACTTTAACAATTTCAAAATTTTTATTTTTTAGTAGTAAATACGACATGCCTTAATTACTAATTATTGTACATACATACCTGTATCTATTTTATAATACGAATATTTATTGCTGGTTTAGCCATATCCGATCGTTAGACTATTTAAAAACTAATTAAATATTCATTTAGCCAAGAAAATATGTAACTACATATTGGAATTGTTTCAAATTGTGCCGATTTAGTGTAGGAGACACAAATTTCCCAAAGGCATAAAAAAACTTGCTAATAGAATCGTTTTCTGAATGCATCTGTCAAATCAAATAATTGTTAGAGATTGGCCCAGCCTTCAGGAAGCGCTGGTGTCACCTGTCCGCTAGAGTTACTAGATTGAGAGAGTAACGCGAAAGTCAGCCATTGTTGGTCCACAAATTGGCGGGACATTTGAATGTGCATAACCACGCATTCCATTTTAAAAGTTTTCTTCCGACTTGTCTGTCGGATTCAAATTGGGTTGTTTCAAAATGTGCCTGTTATTGAAGAACAATTAATTAACGATTCAGATTAATTGCAAATCTGTTGTAATATGCTAATATATGTGCGTATATATCGACTTACTTCACAAATACGAGTTCCTTAAGATAAATTAGTTCTGTTTATAAACGCCAACCATTTACGCATTTTTTGTTCATTCTTTTCACCTTGTGGTAACTGAAACAGTCGAAAACCAGATTCGCTGCAATTTTTACAAAAAGGCACTCAACACCCTGGCATTTTAAGATTCATCGAAGCTTAAAAGATAACGAAGACCGAAGGTTAACAAATTGACATAATTGAAAGTGAAGTGACAAGTGTCCAACGTCAAATGTAAAAATTTAGCCAATCACTTGACGGCGCAAAATCAGGAAGTTGAGAAATCACGTCTTTGGAAGTGGCTAAAGTTACAAACCGCCATTTATGAGCCAAATACATTGGCGATACCAATCGCGTTACTCTCTCAATCTAGTAACTCTACTGTCCGCTTTTTGAAAAGTGCGTAAATAGTAAACTCATACGTCAAACTGACACCGACAAATCATTTAAAATGCGTGAAAAGCATTTTGAACCAAAGTATACTGTTACAATTGAGCACGACTATTGTAAGATTGACAATACTTATTAAACAATACTGCTATTTGAATTACTTAATCAATTTTAATAGTTATTTACTATACAAGTGGGATAACAGCATCAATATACGTGTGTGTAAGCACACAAGTATATTAATGATGCATTATCACACATGTATTGTACAAAATTTTACCTACGACTGCCTAAAATTGAGAAAAGTGCATTAAGAGAAATGTCAGATCTGTCATTTTCAAAAATATTTTAGTAGGCAAATGTCATTATGTCATTCATTTGACACTATTTCAGTTAGGTAATGAAGTCATTACACAACTCAATTATGTAATGAAACCATTACATAACTGAGTGGTGTAATGAGTTTCATTACCTAACTGAAAAAGTGTCAAATGAGTGATGTAATGAGTTACTTATCCCACTGGAGTAGATAAAATATATTTGTTATTCGCAAATATTTTGTTTTACTTTTCCATAATTATTGTAAACTTCAGAACCTCTAAAACATTTTGCATATTACGATTTATGCGGTTCAAAACATTAAAATCGAGGTTCTGATGAAGGCAAATTATGTATATGCAAAATTTGTATCGGTGTTGACGGCATATTCTTGATTAATCCCAATATCGTAGTAATGGCGTATTTAAATTTTGCCGCCTTGCTGGAATAGTTTCTGGCCCACCCTATGTAGGGCGCTGAAACTTTTATACAAGACAAGCTTACTATCAGTGCTGCCAATCTGCGGGTAATTACCCGAAATGCGGGTATTTCAGTCATTTGCGGGTAATTACGTGGGTATTGAATATTACGGGTAATTTCGGGTATTATGAAGCTGAAGCTACCCTTTGCTTTATTTCTTCAAGAATTCAAACGTAACAAACAAAATTAAATAAATATCAATAGCTATCTACCCCATTTTATTCTAAAATGAACATTTTACATTTTTATTACTTTTTTAATGTGTATTGATGTGAGATAGGTAATTTTTCCAGTTGAATACCTCTAAAATTTATATTATTTTGTACGGTTTTTGTAGAATTTGTAATTTTTGAAAAATTTTGACGAATGCTTAAAAATTAAAGTTTTTGCTAATTATAAGATCACTGTAAAAGAAAGTTGTGTGCGTATGTCACACTAGATTTTTTTACTTCAAAGGATTTATGTTGTATTTTTAATAAATAATTAAAACATGAGTATTAAAATAATCAACATTAAAAATAAAATTATTTGAATTCGCGGGTTTTCTACTGCACTTGCGGGTAAAATCGGGTATTTTCGGCATCTGTTGTGAGTATTCGGTAATTTTACGAACGGTAGCGCTGCTTACCACAGGGGTGAAACTGAGACCTAAGTATGCGCAACAAGAAAAGTTCGGTGGGCACTGCATCGGGTCGGGGAGCCGGAAATTTAGAACCCGTAATACGCAGTCGCAGACAAGAATATCAATTTTGACGTCACATAACCTTGCGTTTCCCAACGCCGTAATTGTTTGCTAGTTGAGGTTAAGTGCTTCGTTTTGCTAATAACAGTAAGTATTGCCTATATTTTGTTTAAATACTTGTTAATTTTAATGTATTCAGCTCCTGAATTCCTAGTTTGTTTACAGCGACAGCGAAATAAACATCCATATTTAATTTTGTAATAGCTATTGCCTCATGTACCCATTAACTAAAATAGTTAATTTTTTTCAGTTATAAATGTCCTTTGCACGGTGCTAATGGTCAGCACGAAAAAGAAGTCGACCTGCTTTCCTGGCTGCAAGAAATTGGTACTACAGGTCAGTGTAAGCATTTTATAAATTTCTGTACCGCATTCTTTAACTTCCGAAGCATTAGAAGTAATCGTTAGGTATTCCTACAAATGTGGTAGAAGCTAATACAGTTTTATGTTCTTGTTATGATCAGCCTCTGACATCTTCAAATGTATGTACATGTTTTGACGTATCAGCTAATTTGTTTCCTTTATAAAATAATGAAATAAGCAACAGTAATAATTTTCATTAGTAATATAACAAGGGCGAGATACACTTACCGATAATTTTGCACATGCCAAGGGTTGAGTGCTGGTTGCAATGAAAACTGTTGCGAGGGCAGTTTTCTAAGGGCAATCAGCACGATGACTCTTGGTACGGGTAAAATTATATGTAAGTGTGTTGCCCGCGTTTATATTTTGAAGATAATATCAGTCATGTCACAATCGTGTGTAATAATCAACGTTAGATTATTTATCAAAATTATTCAGGATTATTTATATGCATTTCTTTCTGTTACCGATTTTGAACCTAGTTTGGAGAATAACTTCAAGCAGTTCTACAAATCATCAATAGGTTTTGGAGAAACTGCCCTGACGATGCCCACATCTTCAAATTTGTGAAGGAGAAGCATAAGCCGAATACCTCCATTACCCAAGAACATCGGAAGAAAATGGCTGCGAAGTATTGTTATTTATTGTTTATGTTTATAAATAATACGTATATTTTATTTAATTCGATGTTGTTTTATAAGCATTTATTTTTTGTTCTAGAATTTAATATTTATTGTATTGTATATTATTTATGCTGAATGTATTTACTACATTAATAGAGTTTTTTTTACTAGTGCTGTCCTTATATAATTGTTTTATTTACATTAAAAGTTGTACTCTTGTAATTTGTATTTAAGAAATAATTTGTAAATTCTAATTGCTAATGCCTAATTCAGCATTAGCAATTAAAGTTTATGAATTATTTTTTAAATCAAATTTTATTCACAAAATATTTTTTTAAATCAATGAGATTGGAGGGTTGCCTATACGCGCCATTCAAATTTCCCGCTAGCGCCGTTTAAATCTACCGCTCATTGTGTAATTTGCCACTTGGATACCAGGGTGCAGCTTTGTGAAAAAATGGTGGCGTGTTGCCAACGTTTAGCATGGGGGATTCGCTTCTATTAGTTACTGTTTTGTGCTGCTTACTATAGTTAGTATGGGAGAGATGGCTTTATTACTGGTTGCTTTGTGTTATATATGGACAGAGTAACAGATCCTCGTTGATGAAATTGTGTTACTTCTTCAAATTTAATGTCATTCCATGTGAGTAACAATATTATAGTCAAAATAGGAAGTCTGCCAATATTTTTAAAATTATCGTAAACAACCTAACCTAAGTTATCTGAATTTCGTTTTGTTTTATTCACAGATATTGGATTAAGGAAATCCAGACTCCTAATTTTTGTTATAAGAATGGACGTGAAACATGAATTTGATGATTTTAACTTCCCTAATGCAATGACCAACATGTTACACGAACCACCGATGGAGGTCAATGAAAGTAAAGAAGCTGCAAATTCACATTTTCCACAAGAGATCGTTCAAGATATTATCGACACCACGGCTTATAATAAATTGAATATTAAACAGGAGGAAGTTGATCTGAAAGATGATTCGTTTGGTATGTGTGCAGCAAATGAAAGCCACCTGGAAGAACAGTTAGATAGCAAGGTCCGCGAATATGAAGCAGAAAATGGGGATAAACCATATTCCTGTTTAATTTGCGGGTATAAAGCAGCACGAGTGAGTACTTTACTAAGCCATATAAAGATGCATACAGGAGAAAAACCTTATGCATGTACTATTTGTGACTATAAATCAGCCCAAAAAAGAAGTTTAGTACACCATATGAAGATGCATACAGGAGAAAAACCTTATGCATGTACTATTTGTGACTATAAATCAGCCCAAAAAAGTAGTTTAGTACACCATATGATGATGCATACAGGAGAAAAACCTTATGCATGCTCAATTTGTGGGTATAAGGCAGCAATTAAAAGTAGTTTAGTAAGCCATATAAAGGTGCATACAGGAGAAAAACCTTATGTATGTACTATTTGTGACTATAAATCAGCTAATAAAAGTAATTTAGTAAACCATATAAAGACGCATACAGGAGAAAAACCTTATGTATGTTTAATTTGTGAGTATAAAGCAGCACATAAAAGTCATTTGGTACGACATATGAAGTTGCATACAGGAGAAAAACCTTATGCATGCTCAATTTGTGAGTATAAAGCAATACAGAAAAGTCAATTAGAAACCCATATGATGATACATTCAGAAGATAAACCTTATGCATGCTCAATTTGTGAGTATAAGGCAAGAAATAAAAGTCATTTAGTAAGCCATATAAAGACGCATACAGGAGAGAAACCTTATGCATGTACTATTTGTGACTATAAAGTAGCTCATAAAAGTAGTTTATTACACCATATGAAGATGCATACAGGAGAAAAACCTTATGCATGTAATATTTGTGATTATAAATCTGCAGGTAAAAAGGCTTTAGTAACCCATATAAAGACACATACAGGAGAAACCCCGTATGCATGCTCAATTTGTGAGTATAAGGCAGTAGATAAAAGTAGTTTAGTAAGGCATATAAAGATGCATACAGGAGAAAAACCGTATGCATGCTCAATTTGTGAGCATAAGGCAAGAAATAAAAGTAATTTAGTAAGGCATATAAAGATGCATACAGGAGAAAAACCTTATGGATGCTCAATTTGTGAGTATAAGGCAGCAAATAAAAGTAGTTTAGTAAGCCATATAAAGGTGCATACAGGAGAAAAACCTTATGTATGTACTATTTGTGACTATAAATCAGCTAATAAAAGTAATTTAGTATACCATATAAAGACGCATACAGGAGAAAAACCTTATGTATGTTTAATTTGTGAGTATAAAGCAGCACATAAAAGTCATTTGGTACGACATATGAAGTTGCATACAGGAGAAAAACCTTATGCATGTTCAATTTGTGAGTATAAAGCAATACAGAAAAGTCAATTAGAAAGCCATATGATGATACATTCAGAAGATAAACCTTATGCATGTTCTATTTGTGAGTATAAATCTGCACGTAAAAGAACTTTAGTAAGCCATATAAAGACGCATATAGGAGAAAAACCGTATGCATGCTCAATTTGTGAGTATAAATCAGCAAACAAAAGTTGTTTAGTAAACCATCTAAAGATGCATACATGAGAAAACCATTATGCATTTACAATTTGTGAGTTTTAATCACCACAGAAAAATCATTCAGTAAGCAATCTGAAGATGCATACAGGAGCACAACCATAAGGCATGTTTATGAGTATAAAGCAGCACAAAAAAGTCAGTTAGTACGCCATGTTAAGATGCATACATGTGAAAAAGCTTATGCATGTTCTATTTGTGAGTTTAAATCGGAACACAAAAGTAGTTTAGTAAGCCGTATAAAGATGCATACAGGAGAAAAACCTTATTTTCGTTCCTGTTGTGATTATAAAGCAGTAAAGAGAGATTATGTAGTTTGACATATGAGACAACATTCAGGAAATTAACCGCATTCCTCTTACGTTTGCATAAAGTTAGTTTAGTTGGACATATAAGAACTCGTAAAGGAGAGGGACCTTATTAATTTCTATATGCAAATATAAAGCTTAGAATGAGAAGCTTCCTAGAGGTGTCGTGTTCAAGAAATTGTCATGATTTGTGTATTTACAAAATCTTCTGCAAACACCTCTCCATCCGACGTAGTATTAGAAAAAACTGTATTTATGTTCTATTTGGATATATAAAACAACAGAAAAGTCACTGAATGCATCTTATACAGGGTAAAAAATAGAAGTACATAAAGGCAAAATCCTATTTGTGTACTGTATATAAATTTAAGACAGCACCAAAACGTGATCTCACAAGGGATATGCATAAGTACAAATACGGCATCTGCGAGTGGTTTTGAACTTTATACTCGTTTATCTTGAGCAACATATTTGTATCATACTGGGTCTGTTACTGCTTATACTCATGATCGTTTTATTAACAAGCTTTTACAAAATTTATCGGTATTTTTTTGTTTCACC
>CALNHX010001995.1:0-196951 GCA_940337035.1 Agriotes lineatus | reverse complement strand
CCCAGGTACGTTCCGTAGCAGCGAGGGATCCACTTGCAGGAACGCCAAAGCACCACGACTCCCCTTGGTTCCGAACTTATACTGGGGGTTATCGAGAAACACCGTTCTGCCACCTTCATCAAAGCTCGAGGAGTTCTTATATTTTCTTATAGTATATTATACAGACAGATCAATAAAAAAACCAATTAGGGTAGGCTGTGACATGTGTTATACGTTTGGCAGTACTGAAGTGTATTGTCAGTCTATGTCAAATTCGAGATTAGTAGGTTACGTTTTATTTGTTGTTTGACACAGACTGACGTAAAACTTACCTGTAAATCTCGAATTTCACATAGACTGACAATGCACTTCAGTAGTGCCAAACGTATAACACATATCACAGCCTACCCTAATTGGTTTTTTTATTGATCTGTTGTTATAAGAACCTCTCGCCGTAATTAACGATGTTCGAATCTGAACCCCCATCTCCGCGAGTACTAGCCGGACCGCTATCGGTTTGCAGGACCGTTTTGGCGTAATTAGGGTGAGCTCGGTCGTAGTAACGATTAAAGTGACTTAACGAGTGTTTTGCCCTGTAACCCCTGTAAACCGTATGCAAAGGTTGGTGAAAACCGCATGTGAATTTCGCTAATGCACGAATTGCTTAACATTGGTCAATTTGCATTCCGGCACGGCGACGTTTATCTGGGTGTAGTTACCCGCAATTTTCATTTTGCGGAATCGAGGTTTATCCAGCTAACGACGACATTCCAGGTTGCAGGGGCGACCTCCAAAAAAGTGTGCGATTTGAAATGCGGGCATAAAACCATTCGTATTCCTTCTTTTAGAAATTGTGTAATTTTCAATATATGTCACTTATCGTTATACATGCCAGTTATTTGAATTGTATAACGCTCTTAAAACACGCTATATCTTCCTCCGTTTTCATTGAATTAATCGGTTCCGTTTAGATCGTCAATAACCATGTAGTTTACTTATTCCTTTGTTTGACTTCTTGTCTATATGTGTGTGTTTAAAGCCGATATTTACTTGGTTCACTGCTTGTTAACAGATTTGCTTTTACTGGAGTAGAAGCGTGGAGTATTTAATTTCTGATTTTCAGCTTTGGCGGGTCGGCTCCTAGCGCTTTGTTGCATTGGTCATCCGTAGTCTCAATTGGGAATCAAAAGATAAAAATTCTCTTGATGTAAACTGTGCTACAACTGGCAACAACAAAACCAATAATTATTCAAACAATAAGGAGTAAAAGACGTCCTTTTTTAATACAATTTGTAACGGTGGGTTCGAATCAGAGTAGCACTATGGAAGTAGAGTTACAATGAGCAAGCCGTTTTTATCATTTTATTTTGGTTTGGTTTTAATAGACACAAAATACATCCAACCAACTGACGAACATATTAATATTAACTGATAAATAAATAAATCCTTTCTTAAATCAAACTAATACAATGAATTAAATAGCGTTGGTTACTGAAATTCCTCAATTCGATGGTAAAGCAATTGCGATAATCTTTATGGCATTTCAGAAAAGTTGTCAATTAAGTCTACAACGCTAAAGACATATGGGAAGTATGCAGAAAGCTTGTGGAAAGTTACACGCCATGCTCGTCACACAATCAAGCATGTAGGCATTATCTTTGACGTTTATAAAGGCAACATTATAAAAGGGTTTGAAAGGTCCGGATATTCTAAGACACCAACTCAAGAATATAGATCATAAAATGACAGCACTCGTTTCCTGTTACTACTGAAGCTTATTGGGCTACCCTTAAAAACAAACAATTGTTACAGTCATACGCTGTTGATTGGACATGTTAGAAAGAAGTTTGTGATAGAAGCTCTTTTGTCATTTTTGTAAGTGAAGTGCTTAAAAGTCAGCCAAAATATTTATCTATAAGAAATGGGATCATTGATTAGAAATGGAGTTTGGAATCTATTAATGAAGAAGCCGACGACACCATCTTCAACTATGTCTCCTGTATTATTCTTACATGAGCCCAGTGGTTATTTGTTTTACTCATACTCATGTCTTTGTTAATGTACTCTATCAGTATCAAAAGATTGCGAAAGATAGCTGACGAGGTTTTGGTTTGTGTACTGAGCTAAAATTTATATACAATGAATAAATTGCATTTTCAGATTGAATGTAATTTTATAAATGCTATCCTAATAATTTTATTTGAAATATCCTACATTTTTCTAATTTGTAAAGCGGAGTGCACCTCTAAAGCTATAGAAATGAGCTAAGATCCAAATCCCAGAAAAAACACTTTCAAAGATTCAGTATTGAGGTAAGATAAAAAACATCTCAAAACTGAACACAGTACACATTTGCCATCTCTAAGAGATCAGCCACCGCGAGACTTCTTTCCATCACATGTGTGGCGATTTGAACAATAAGGATAACATCTTTTTCCTTACCGACTTATTTAACTTTCGCAAGCGAACGCCTGTACTTCCAGTTTAAAACTCTGCCTCTCCCACTAGGTAGCCGTGATAACATTTAGGGCCTGTCACCTAGTAATCGCAGTTTAACCTGCAACACGCTCTTACCCTAGAGATTCTCACTTTGTAAAATTTAAAATAATATTCGTTTCTCTCATTATTAGGGTTAAGTTTGCTTTTACGGAAATTGTCACCGAACCTCTCGATCTAAGCCACCAGTTGAAATTAATTTAGAAAAACCCTGTGCATTACAAACTACTTCTCATTTCTACTTGTAGTTAAAAGTGGTGATATTACTCTTGTTTTCGCTTTCGATTGACTTTCTACCTTGTCTAATTTTACTGACTTAATTTTAGAGAGGAGGGCCCATATAGAAGCAAAGTTCTAACCGAACTACCCTTTTACTAAATATAGTCCGCAAGTAAGGCAAGCGTAAATTACGGCAAGGTCTTAAAATTGACTACGAGTTGTAAGGCGACCTTTGCTCATCTCCTGCGTCATTTTGACTTTTGTTACCCTTAAGTTTTTGGCTAGCTCAGACGTCAATGTACAGGATTCGTTTTTTATAGCTTGTCCCGTACACACTTTTAATTCTGAAAATAAATCTTCAACCCCGCTAGAAAACAAAAAACAATATTGCTTACATAAACGTAACATAATATATATGATGGTTTACATACATACAAATAAAATAAATATAAAACGATAATACGCCAATAATATAAGCCGTAGAAGATTGATATTTAGCTGAATGGCTACTCGTTAAGAGCTAAATTCTACACGCTTTTGCAGTTTGACGTTAACGTATGCCACTAGATACAACGAACCAAATGTCAAACGCTTACATTGGCAGGAAAGCTCGCAAAATATCTTTCACGCACTCTGCCTATTTCATTTTAGTCCGATTCTGCATACGCGTGTAACCTCTCGCAGGTTTTTCCTGACGAAGAAGACAAGCCTTGAAGTCGGCGTGCCAAATCCGCTTTAAAATATGATGCAATAATGTGTTCTGCTCGACGTATTATATATACCACTTAGCACTTGACGCTGGATTTGGTCAAATACGTTAGTGGTAAATGGATTAACCTGGTTTCGCGCTTGCTGTCAGCGTAATCGTGGATCTAAGCCCTTTAATGGCGTCGCTCTTAGAATTGGCAACTATCAGGCTCGGTAGGCAGTTCGGGTGATTTCACTTTGAGTCGCTGCAGCAATTTCCAGCTGATAAACGAATGGTCCTCGGAGATGCTGCTGAAGGATGTGCAGTAGTTTGTGGGGTCGGATATCATCTCCAAGAACCAAGGGTTGGCCGTTATCTTGGCTGACCCCTGCTCGTTGCCGCAATTCTATCACTAATACCTTCAGTTCCCACAAAACACCGTGGGATGGCGTCTTCTCGGCCTATCTTTATTATCCGGGGTTGATCGGCGTAATCCCGAGAATGCACTTGCACGCGATTTCAAATGTAAAATGCGTTCTTAACGTAATTAATACAACATCAAAGTCACAGGTTAGTTTTCAGCCAGCGAATTTATATATTGAAAAGTTCTAGTGCGACGAATCAGACCCGTTACAAATTTTAAAGCCTTTAGAGAAAGACTTTTTATTTTTAGAAAAATTCTATCTCATAACTTGAAAACATACATAATATATTCTCTAACAAGAACCAATTTTTATATTAAACAATATCGAGTAAGTAGCCTTAGTAGCTGTTAACGACACGTTTACATGTATTGCGATACATCAATAGATTAACAAATTTAAAAACTAAATCTGATGGTAAGTCAAGCACAACAGCTTCTTCTGCGTCGGCGTTCGAAGATGTTGATTTATTGTGCAGTTAGATATTTTGTGATGTTACTCCAGTTGTGTCTGTTTGCTGCGTTTATCATGATTGCGGATATTGATACTTTGTCGATAAGTCTGTTAGGTAATTCACCTCCCCTCCTTCTTCATTCTACCGTCATTGTTTTGTTTTTATCCTACACAAATAAATATTCTTGGTTAAATAGTTATCAGCAGTCGGTTTTTGATTTCGATATTCAGCTCCCCTAACATTGATACATTTGACCCGTGAGAAGTATTTGACATCAGTAGCATACTGTGGTTACATGCTGTTTCAAAACCTTTAATTCGTTTGCGGTAGGCTGCGTTGAGGGATAAGGTTGCAAATCCGTAGCTTGCCATTGTAAAATTATGATGTGCACCAGCATTTGTGTGGTGTATTTAGTTACCTTTACAGGTTTTTGTAATATTAGCCAAGAATACTGCTAAACGAGAAATGTATCTATCAAAAGCTAAATAAGAGGCAATAGTGTTTCACAAAAACCAAACACTGATTTATGGATTATCTTGTGGTGTAACAAAGTTTATCCAGGTAGTTGTTAATCAGCATGGGGTGGGTTGATTGGAAACGCCACTGGTTCAAAACGGCCCAAATCAGAAGACAGACAGCTGTTGGTGCAAATAACTAAACCACAGAAAATTTCCGATAAAACCATAATTAAAAATCAGAAATTGCTGTAGATAATAGTTATTAACACTATTTACAGGGTGTTTGTAGATTGCTAGACGGCTCATAACTTCGTTAACAATAGAGATATCGAAAAAAACTTTTTTGTTTTAAATGCCAGCGCACAATCTACAAACTGACGTAAACCAATTTAAGCCATGGCATCCTATTTTTGGGCAGTGATACACGACTTTGGTTTTTTTAATGGAATACCCTGTATAGTTTTAGATATTTTCAAGCAGCGCTAAATGTGTTTTATAATAGCATTTTTGAATTTAAATTTAGGAACTTAATATCTTTCAAAATTAAAAAAATTGTTTAGCTAACGTTGGCCGTGAATAAATTATGCAAAATCACTAACAACTGAGCAATAAATTCAAAACAAACTCCACTTGGTTCTAAAAATTTCTTATGACCGAATTATAGCACCAAACGTACTAAAAAATTGAAAGCTATGTTTTTAAATGGAATAATATGATTTGTTAAAAGCTACTGCTAAACGAAATGGCTAATATGGTACATCGTTGGAAAGCCCTTTTATTGTAGTTTTCAACTGTTTAATGAAACTCATACTGTTCCATTTAAAAAAACATAGTTTTCAATTGTTTTCGTACGTTTGGTGCTATAACTTGGTAATGAGAAATTTTTAGAGCCAAGTGGAATTTGTTTTGCATTTCTTGTTTGATTGTTAGTGATTTTGCGTAGTTCATGGTCTACTTTGACTAAAAAAAGAATTTTAATTTTGAAAAATAATAAGTTCAAAAATTTAAATTTAAGAATACTATCATAAAGCACCTTTAGTGCTGATTTCAAATATCCAAAAGTATACAGGGTGTTCCATTTAAAAAAACCAAAGTTGTGTATGTCAATTTTTAGGTTGCATACTGGGCATTTAAAACAAAAGAAGGTTCTTTTCCATATCTCGATTATTAACGAAGTTATGAGCTGTCTAGCGATCTACAAACACCCTGTATATTGCTATGGTCCTTATCACTTTATTTTCTTTTAATTGAAATTTATTAGTATTCTCAAGGATTTTACCACCTTTTATTCTACTTCTGGCCTTTTCTGTTTATGGAAGGAGCATGCAATTGTAACAAAATGAATTGTTCGACACCTTATCTCTTTGAGTTACTACAGTATTCAATTAGAACAGACACAATATAAAAACCATAACACTTTTATATCAGGCAATTGTTCTGTACTAATGATAAACCTGTATTTTGAATATTAAATACATTTCTTTAAATATTATTGTCAGTTCAAATTTAGTTCTAAACTGAATTTTATTTAATTGATACTGTATGTTTACATAAAGGCTGTTTTTAATTATGTTCTAGATAATGTTCTTGAACACTGTTAGTTTATGAAATTTATTTGTCGTTGATTTTCTGTTACTTGATTATAGTCAATTCCATACTTGTTCAAATTTTGTATTTCTTTAATTAAACTTTGTGTACACGTACATGATGACATTTTCTTTCTTCGTGCTCATATCCTCTGTTATTAGTTGGCAAATACACTTTGCACCAGCTATATCCTGCTTCTTTCTCGTACAGCTGTAAAGATACTTTTAAACAGTCCTACACTCTACTGTACTATTACTATATATTGCTCTGGGTCGCTAGCTTATTCAGTCGGTGAGATGAGACCCCATTAATACCGTCAGTGCAGCTAAGGGAAAGCTAATATTGTTTGGGGTTGCTCGTTGTCACTTGGAATGTTGTACTTACACATTTAAACACTATCAGCAAGAAAAATCCAATAGTTTACATAAACACATATATAATCTGTAAAAAAACACAAACATACATATAAATTATACACAATAAAACGGTGGCGCGCTATATCTATGAAAATGCCTTAAATAGATAAATAAAGTTCAGCTATCAACTCAAAGTCAAATACCACGAAATGCAATAGAATTTCGCCCACAAATAAACTAGGCGAAGTTGTCCATTCTATAAATGCGCTGATACTGGGAGCGCTATACTATGGACGCCGAGTCAGCAAATGACGCAATAACTGCGTACGGGTTACAGATGTTCCCCCGTTATCTGGGCCACAAACACACTGCCCATGGTTTCGCAATTATTCATGAAAACAATTGCCTAAAAAAGTTGTAACCGCTTTGTTATTTCGTATTCCGATTTCAAGTAAGAACTAACTTTGTTTTAAGATTTCCGCCAAATAGCCCTGAACAGCGCTGGGTGCCCCCAAGGTCAAAATTGCAGCTTCGGGGGGTGTCGAATGAGGACACCGCGGAATGGCCTTCAAGATGATGTTCTACTCTGGTGAACTGCACCTCGGCTGAAGATGCAACGGCGTCAGCTGCTTGCAAACGCAAACCTCCACAGACACTTAAAAGGTCGTTTTTAAATCAGGCTTCACGTAACGGAACGGAATAAACGGAATAAACTAGAAGAGATGGAAGAAATGGGAAACCGGGCGAATACAAGAATGTTCTACAAAGATATAAAAGAACAAAAGAAAGGCTTCCAACCTAGAACACAATTGTGCAAAGATAAAGAAGGGAACCTGATTGGAAACAAGGGAGAAATAATGAGAAGATGGAAAGAGTATTTTGAAAATCTACTGAACCCAGATAATAGACAAACACAACTAGAAGAAGAGAAATGGGAAGACCAAGGAGAGTATGACAAAGTAGATCCTCCGACACGTGATGAAGTACAGCAGGTGATAAAATCACTAAAAAATCATAAAGCACCAGGCGAAGATCGCATCACGGGGGAAATGCTAAAGTATGGCGGACCAATTATAGTAGATGCAATACACGACATAATCGTAAATGTTTGGGAAAAGGAAAACATGCCGAAGGAATGGAGTATGGCAATCATATGCCCAATCCACAAGAAAGGCGATAAGACCAACTGTGATAATTATAGAGGGATTGCTCTATTAAATCAAGGATACAAGGTTTTAAGTAAATTAATAAATGAAAAGATGAAGCCGTGGATGGAGAAAACAGTAGGAGAATACCAATGTGGGTTTTGAAGTGGAAGAGCGACGACGGACCAAATCTTCTCAATCAGACAAATGCTCGAAAAATTCGGAGAATACAACACTGAGCTGCACCACCTATTTATAGATTTTCGCCAGGCCTACGACACCGTAATTAGAAAAGAGCTACTCTGCGGATTGGACGAGATGAAGGTTCCAAGAAAATTAATAAGACTGATAAAAATGTGCCTTACTGAAACAAAAGCAAAAGTTAGAGTTCAGGACCAATTATCGGAAAGCTTTATAATTAATAATGGACTAAGACAGGGAGACGTAGTATCAAGTACATTATTTAACTTCGCGTTGGAAAGAATAGTACGACGGATACCAATCAATCCCGGAGGCTCGATATTTAACAGACGATGTCAAATACTAGCATATGCTGACGACATAGACCTTATAACAAGGAAAACAAGAGACATGGAAGAAGTATACGAATATCTAGAACAAGCGGCGGATGAACAAGGGCTAAAGATAAATACAACTAAAACAAAATATATGATAACAGCCAGAGACTTAAGTAATTACGAAAAAGTTAACAGCATTACCCTCAATCAACATAACTACGAAAGAACAAACCAGTTTAAGTATCTAGGGTCCGTAATTAACGAGAAAAACGAAATCGGAGAAGAGGTTAAAGCAAGAATAGTAGCAGGTAACAAATGCTACTACGGACTAAGAGACATGTTAAAATCAAAATCGTTGTCGGTGAATAGTAAAATAAAAGTGTATAAAACAGTGATAAAACCAATAGTGACGTATGCAGCGGAAACATGGAGCATAACCAAAAGTGAAGCGAAAATGCTGGATACTTGGGAGAGAAAAATTTTAAGGAAAATATTCGGCCCAGTGAATGAGAACGGGATGTGGAGAGTGTTAACAAATCAAGAACTAAAAGCACGGTATGAAGGACCTAATATCGCTACAGAAATCAGAGCGAAAAGGATAAGCTGGCTAGGACATGTGCAGCGTATGCAGCCCACAAGGGGACCTAAAAAGTGCTTAAATAATAAACCAGAAGGCAATAGAAAGAGAGGAAGACCCAGACTACGGTGGCTAGAAGAAGTAGGAAAGGACCTTACGGAAATTGGTGTGACGAGATGGAAGGAAAAAGCAAAAGACCGTAAGGAATGGAAAAAGATCGTAAACGATGCAAAAGAGTTGGAAGAGAAACAATAAGTAAAAGATAACAGCAACAACCAATCTAAAATTCGAGTAACGCAAAGAAGATTCCCTCCTGAATAAACCCCAGGAGGGTTGAGACGCGTGTGACGAACGCGCCCCGTAAAAAATAAACCCGTTCTGAAACCCCTAAGGAGGTCAAAACCCTTCATGGGTTGTCGCACCAAGGAGTAAAGTAAAGTAAGTTCACGTCCCTGGAATCTCTAGGACATGACCTGTCAGCAGCTAGCGGGTCGTTTTTCGACTGCTTCCGCGCTCAATTCCACACTCTCGCATCGAGTCGATCTAATTTTAAATCCGCTGGCTTGCAATTCTTCTGCAATCTGTAAACTCGCGTATACTCATAATGCGTGACCGCGTAATACAACGCCACTTCTTATACTACGTGCTAGTTGGTTAAGACATAATGACACATGCGGTGGAGCTTTATTACTAATAGTGTATATAAGAAAAAGGTATGAACTATATGAATACAGGTGGCACGAATTGGCCCGTTTCAAACTCGTCAGCAACTTCTTTTGACTAGGCTTCACGCATACCCAATTAACATATTCATGGTTTTTTTACATAAACTTTCTCGTTTAAGTACACTCTTATCGGTATTATAATTCTTCCTGGTACATACCAGTATTTATATTAATTTGTAAAATTTAATTTGTATATCTTTAGCACACTTTTTTTTAGAGTGGTGTCTTTAAAATTAATTTTCACGTATTTAGTTTGTACTTGTTATTTTTTAATGCTCACCAAAACCTTGGAAATAATTAACTGTGAAATATCAAAATGACAGCTTCCTACGATCAACCTTTATGACGTTTTAACTTTAGAAATCATATATTTAGGTTAACTAGTTCTTAAATGAACCAGCTTCCAATTATTATGTATCATTAATTCTTTTATACAACAATCGTGCAAGAAATGAACTTATGTTTTACCTATTCTGATAATGTTAGCTTCTACAGATAAAGCATGACTAACAGAACAATTTAGTTAAAAAATTATCTTCAGCTACTTTGAATTACATTTGCAACCACAAATGGACAAATAACTATTATTGTTTATAATTTCACATATAAATTAAATTAATAATTATGATTCTATCTAACTTGTATTTTTTTTAGCTAATGGAAAGTCAATTTGTTGATGAACTGCCAATACTATTGTAGGAAATAAAATTTTTGGATGACAAGACTATGCCATTTCACTTAATATCCTTTTTATAAGCTTTATAATTAAGCTGCATGTTAACTATATTTTATTTTAGATGCTTTGCCTTTTTAATATCATATCAATATATAATCAGCTCCAGAAAAATATAAAACTTGCACAAGCGAAAATAATTGAGTCGGTAAACGTGGAACAGCGAATTACGTGCATCTACATCCAAATTAAATTATGTATGTAAGTATTGCCGGTAACCTCATTTTACTTTACGGTGTAGAAGCTGGTGCTTTTGACGCATGCGTCTGGTGGTACAATTGCTCAATTTTCCCTGAATTCGTGTTACAAAGTTGTGTGTTTCTTGATGATGTGTTGACCCTGTTACCCTATCTCTTAGGTTTGTGGTTCTGAGTAGAGCACAATTAATTTGGTGCTCGACTGTGAGTGGTTTCACCTAGCTCGATTGCAATTGATTATTGCAATCCTAGCGCTTTCCCAAGCACACTACCCGATCTCACTTTAAATAAAATTGGAAAAGGTATAAACCTATGATTTTTAATGTTCTAATGTGATTCTAGCGATGTAGTTTCAATATAAGTTTTAATTTTGTTGTAATTATAGTGAATGTGAAGTTAATTTTATACTTTTATAGCTTGTAAATAAGAACTTGGTCATATATACTGTTATGATACACTATATTCTTTGATAATTTAAATATGAATACTAAAGAAACAGTTTAGTCAAATAAATTTGGAAGTCAGATATAAGCAAATTAATGGATCTAAATACATGTTAAAGTATAATGAAATTAACTTTCTTATTATTGGTTAGTCAAATAATAGCATAATGATTGATTACTCAAACTTAATCTGTAATAAGAAAATTCTGAATAGGAATAAATACCAAGGTTACTACTAAAATGTATCTGTTATGATAATTAAAAATAAAATATCTGTTTTGATTATATAAAAAAATGTAGATAGGAGGCAACAAGAATCGTGTCTAATAGTAATAATTTGTAATTTGTTTAATTAGTTACTAAAACAACTCATAAAAAACAGACATGTAATTTTGAATATAACGAATTTGGAAAATAAAAAACCAGAATTTATGCCTTACTTTATGTAATTATTTGATCAAATACCATTTAAAAAGGCTGTAAACAAATATACTTGGTGGAGGTATAATATTATAAATTGGAACTTATAAAGGAATACAATCGGTGAAGAGATTGAACCAATGCAGTGAATTATAAATAATCAATACAGAAGATTACATTATATGAAGAGAATTGGATTTATTGATACTACATTGGAAATGGAATACAAGACACAAACAAGAGGTTAGTACGTGCAGCGAATTGTTTTTGGGAAACCTGTGGGTATCATTGAAGACGTAGGACCATCTAAAAAAAGAGACAAATTCATATTTGGAACAAGATTTATGCTGACACTTACCAGAGAGGGATCGGAGCCGCAGTAATCCAGTACAGGAGCTAGGAGACTTGAAGTTAACAGCAGCAGGGGACAACGACAGGAATCCAGTATAGGATGTGGAAGTTTGGAAGTGGATGGCAATAAGGTGAGGCTGGGAGTTTACATTCATCGTAGGTGATGCAGTTTGGATAAGGACTCAGCAGGTGTTTGAGTGCAGTCGGAGTGAGGATCCAGCTTAGAAGGATTTTGGCAGTATTAACAAGCAAAGTGTTAAATCAGGTTTGTGTTTTAAAAGGTTAAATGAAACATTTAAAAAGCTATAACCAGTAAGAAGGTATAAAAAATATAATTGAATTTCATACTTACAAAATAGATTGGTGAAAGAATTACATATTAGATCTTATTGTAAAAACCTTGATATTCGTTCTGAATTTTGATTAATTTGACGTTAGTTGTCAATTTTTTTGAAAGTCAATCAACTTGCAATTAAACAAAGAGAATTTGACAAATCAATCATTGGGTTACTAGATATTGCGAACCACCTGAGAGAGTTTCATTAAAAATATTGTAAAATACGGATTTGAATTGAAAGTTAAAAATAAAGGGCAAAATAGTAATACGATAATTTAAATAAATTTATCAGCTAGCATAACATAGCAATACATACAGTTCTGTTGGAAAAATTCAAATGAATTAAATTGAATTAAGAGCAAATAATTGTATGATTTGATCGAGATGCCCTTCCCGTGCACACGTCGTTTAACGGCTAGTGAAAATGAAGTGTAGCACATTAATTAAAATTTATATATGAATATCCATTACGTTAGAAACCATAAATTGACGCAGTAGGCCTATGGCGACTGAATTATGGCACACCTCAATTTGTGTGAAATTGATTACAATAGCTTCAAACGCTCCAGTTCTTCCTTGCAAACAAAATTATCGCAAACAAAAGATTGTTGAACCATCTCCTGCGCTAAGTAAAGAGTTGATTGCAATCAAAATCGTCGAAACTTAACAGCCACTATAAATAGAAATGCTAAAAAATTCTACCATGGAGAGATAAACAGAACGCGCTAGGCTGCTGAGACCATTGCAAAAGCAAGGAGAATATGCATGTGGCCGTGGTGGTGTTAAAAAATTAATGAACAATCAATGTACGATAGCGGTAGGTCGTTAGGATCATTATAAATACAAGGTATATATTTAATTTTTTAATTTTTTCAATACAATTACGACCACATGTAAAGTCCAATTACTTTTACTATGGTCCTAGTGGTCTGCCGCAAGCTGTATTTCATAGTTTTTCGTGTGCTATAAACGGCTTGGCCACAAGGGAAAACGCAAGGTAAGACCTGAGGATGTCTACTCCTAGATGGCGACCATAGAGAAAACACAGGAGTTGCGCATAAGCTGTCTAAAACTGCATAGTTGATTGACGCGGACTCTTCTCCAGGTAGAGATGTGCAATTGCACGAAGAAAAGGTACATCAAAACAGCTTCTGGGGCAGAGTAATTGCTCAACAGGACACCCGCTAACAAATTTGTTTTTTTGGTGCTTCACGTGGTAGCAACAGCCCAAAAGAAAAAAATTCCAAATGGGTTAATAGGAGGCCTAAAATATCTCCAAACCGCCATGCGAGGTGCAAAAGCGAAACCTAGATTGACATACCAGAATTAGAAGGCGGCCAGAGTTAAGTCTTGCTCTGGAAATAGTTGCTAATTCTATCATAACTAAATGAATTTTAGTAACTGCACATTCAGTAAATGGATGCCCAAATAAAAATTTCAGCGAGAACAAGGGATTTAGATCTTTATTTAAGTGTGTCCTCGGAAAGAATATATTGATATATTCTTGGTTATACAAATTAGGCCCCTTTATAGTGACAATCCTTTTCAAAGGTCACCAATATTTTTTATCCATAGAATTTTTAAAGATCAACGCAGAAAGGTACCAGGAGGCTAAACATCTTAGTACACATATACGAAGCAGTGGCAACGCAACCCATATCATAATAATTGTAAAAAATAGCTGGATATGCAAGATAATCCCTGAAAATTAAATTAATTTCTAATTATTGCAAAATTTAAGCGTAACAATACCTTTACCATTCTTATTTTTCTAGTGGCTTTCCCTTCACAATTTCCATTGTGTGATGTTTGTCTGGGTTTTAAATTGAATATCTCTAAACAGGTTGAGATGTGGTGTTAGAAAACCTACTCTGTGAGTAATGATTATAGAACGCTGGTCTACTCAATTCTATATATTGGGTGTGTCATTTCTTCTTTTGTGGACGCTAGGATTGTGATAGCGTCCGTATATCGAAATTTGTAGATTTTTTCCAGTTATGTATACGTCTGCGTTCCAGTATTCTGTTGTTTTGTTGACTACACATTTTCATAGATGTATTGGAGAGAGAACGCATCCTTGTCTGATCCCTTGCTTACTGTGAACTTCTTTGATGCTTGGTCATCGACTTTAACATATGTTGTGTTCAATGAGTGGAGATTACCTAGCCATTATATTGATTCGTAAAGAAATTGATAAAAATTTATATAGTCTCAGCGAAAAGCTTACCAGATAAAATAGATACAATTACCATTCAATGATTTCTAATCTAATACCACGGAAAAAAGTAGAAAAGAAGTCGATGAATACAGGGCGTGTTTAATCTCAAATTAAACAGACTTAAATGTTATTTCCAAATTTAAGAAATACAGTTCAATAGGTTTAAAAATGCAAATTTCATTTCACATTCTTTCGTTCAGGAAGTTTAAATGTGACAACTGCAAGTTAGCAACCTTGCTTAATGAACGACCTAGTAATACGAGTTCACTGTAACATAAATGCATATATCGCTGAAATAAACTAGCTTAAGCGCTGACGGTTGTTATGATACTTTATAGCGACCCGGTAAGAATAATACTTTGCACTTTGATATAATGCAACATTGGTAGTACCTAAACAAATATATTTGTGTAATAGAGCAATAGTTTTATAATATAAACAATCGGCATTAAATGTTTGATTCATTAATATCGTGGTGCTACCCTTCCAAGCCTAAAATTTTGAAGTGAGAGGCAGCACTTTAGGGTAGTTACCAAATATGATCGTCCCTCTGAGTGTCCTGACTACTTTGTCTTAAAACACGGTTGCAGTCTTAACCGTGTGCTCAGAACGCTAGGGACAGAATCAGCGCAAGTAACAAAATCCTGTTCAACCTCCAGGTAATTCTGCTCAGGGCGAGAAAATCGTCGCCAAGTAAAACTCTTAATAAGCACAGAACTGTATAAAGCAATATAAACAGGCCAAGCTGTAAACTAAAGGAAGTATTCAAAAATTGGTGTAAACACTCCACGCAAAAGAGTGTTCAGAGAAAGCATCTTAAATTTATTTATTTATTCACCCTCATGAGGACAAAGCCGGGCAGCAAATTGCAACTGAGACTGTGAATTAATAGACACATTTCTTACTAATTTAGTGGTTTAAAACCGCTGAACAGCTTCATTTACTTGCGCAGATATCTTTAAATACCGCGATATATGGCGACATGAGCTTCTACTCTACAGGTAAAGGACAATAGGCTATAATTTCTGCATTTTATAGAAGTCTGCATTAGAAACTGTATCTAGCGCCTTCAAAAATAGGTGATTAATAGATCGAGAGGTTTAAGAATTTGGAATGTTCACCGAATAAGAACTTTAACCCATATATTATTATTAGTATGATCCGTATGATTGGGTTTTGAATATTCTGTCTCGTCCAGGCAATACATTACAATAGAAAATGTATAGAGAAGGAAGAGGAGAGAGTAAGTCAAGTGTTGGTTCGTTGATTCAAACAGCGAAGAATCGATTTTATTCTAACTCTTTCTAAATCATAACGGCATATATTCAATTTTCACTTTCATTATTCAGTTTATCGAACAACTTCCATGTCCATAATCAATTGCTTCTTGAAATTTGTTGATGACCTTTGGATTTTGACAAAGAGATTGATGGTTAATGGTTTTCTTACGCTAAGTAGATTTTTCAGTTTCTTTCAAACAACGTTTTTACCATGACTGTGGAGTTAATCATGGCCACAACGTTATTTTGTCGACCTGGAGAAAAAAAAACATTAGCCATCAATCTCGATATTCACTTGCTTAATTGAAAACGGACACGTAAACATGCGACTGTTTATTTCTGAGGTACACAAAGCATCTTTCAATACAAAAAACTGTCATTTTCACAAGTTTACATACTACAAAAGATGTCGGCAAGTACACACGACTTCTATTTTGCAATGTACCCTTCGTACGTTTTAGAAAAATTACTGGGTTTGATTGTATTCACAGTAACTGGTTCTCCACGTCAATGGAATTTAAAATTAATAAGTATAAAAGGACCGTACAAATTGGCTTCATTTACTGCAGTATTTATTGCAATGATACCGCTTGTGGCTCTTAATGATTTTATTGCACCCTATCAATCCGATAGCCTTCTTTCGTGGTATGTGACAACGATTGATTTGCATGCCGACGTAGTGCTGCAATCTGTAATGATAATTTCTATTACCTGGCATCGAAAGAAGCTCCTGGAGGCTTGGAAAAACATAATAGCAATCGATGAGGAGATTAACTGTCTTGATCTGCTTGCCACTAATTACCAAGTGAAGTGGTACAGTACTCTCTGGGGAGTCTTTAACTATGCTGTTATTATATATGTACATATAAAAACCGAGGATATTGTAAGCGGCCAGAAAATTAACCACTTCCTAGTTTCTAACATAATTTTCACCATTTTAAACTGCTATAAAACATCGCTGATAACAACATATCAAGCATGGATGATCTCACTGACGCAGAGATTTAAAGTATTAAACCGCAGTGTGACAGAAGCTTATCCCGCTACATCACGAAATATGTTAGATGAAGTCAGGAAGTATCATCACGAGCTCAGCGGGATAGCGATTCAATTTAATAAAGTTTATTCGTCTTCGCTCTTAATAAATATCAGCATCGACTTTCATGTGGTAACCATGCAGATCTACTCAATGCCAAAGCTGATTCTAGAAAATGCAAACTCATGTGGTGCTGTACTGATTAGCTGTTGTTGGCTGATTTGCTTTGGTTCGTGTACAGTGTCGGTTATAATTGCTGCTTCGTTTCTTACTAGACATGTGAGTATGTACCGTCAAATTATTGATTAGGTAGATAGTCAATGCTCGAAAATTACGGATTGATTGTTATCTTTTCAACAACTTTTGTTTTTTTTTGGTTTTTAAGGGTTTCTAAATCATTGCCATTTATTTATTGTACATATTTTCTAAAGCAACCATTGCTATATTATGAGCGCCGCCTAGTATATATTGTCGGTGATGTAATGGAAAAATTCGACCAGGAAAACGTTTCTCGGTGATGGGGAATATGTATGTGCTCAGATACAAGATTTGGTATCACCAGGTTTCGTGACTCCTAAAATGCCTTATCTCAATTCAAAATACGAGGAATTGTATTGCGCCTTACAAGTCAAAGTCGTACAATTAATTTGAGATAACATTCATAAAATTAACGTATGCCATGGCAACAAAGAATTTATAAAAATTATCTGTGGCCGTGAAGTCTGGAAGGCAACATTCCTAGCAGATGTTTACCTAAAAAAAGTTTCACATGAGAAACAGTTGCGATACACTGATGCAGAGTGCTTAAGCGTTACCGCACTTTTAACGAAGTTACAACCTAAAATCTATTTCCCCACATGCAATCTACTCATTAAACAGTATGACAAAATCAGTAGCTTCAAAATTGACTACGGGCAGTTGGCGTTTATCTACAAGCGATGTAAAGGAGGTTTTCCTATAGGACTGCGTCGGTAACGAGCGTTGCTTTACAGAATGGTTGCAAAGCAGAAGGAGGAGGAATATCAGTAGGCTTTCATTAAATTAATGTATTCGATGTTAGGGTTGAAATAAAGGTCGAAATGAAATTCCGTGGCATTCCAGGACATGAATTGGAATTAAAATCTGAACGATGACATACCTTTTGCTTGATTGTTTCTGGTCAGCTGAGAATCTTGCTTCCTGGCGCTGAAACCTTAGCCCGAGAAGAAACGAATTATTAAATTAAATTTTCCAACCTACGCCTTCCGAACATTTTGAGCTAGCCCTGCTCTGTACGCCTTCAAATAAATTGATGAACGTGGCTCGCAGATGCTAACCGCTTTGAGAATTTACATTTTTTGCGCACACTGCTTTATTGTTCTGGCTAGCCGCCGTAGAATTTCGTCATGCTTTAATGGGTTTTCAGAGATAGGTTGTCACGCTTGGGAAACAGGCAGTAGCCTGTCGATAAATTCCCGCTCGTGCCCTCCTAGTAAATGTCAGCGTCTAAACATTTCTTGATCACGTGCTATATCGCTGTCTAAGATTGCAGCAGTCACTTCGCATTTAAAATTTTGCGAGGCTCTGAGCGCAACAGGCAGCATCGTAGATTTTAGAATGAGTTAGGTAGAAACGCGCGACCTACCGCCTCGAGGAAAAAGAACTTCGTTTGTGAAATCGGATTCACCTAGTACCTGCTATTAAGAGAGCTCAAACGTGTAGCGTGTGTGCGGCTCCCGGCGGATACGATCCGTCGGGGCAGTAAATTAGAATTAGCACTGAAGTTAATTTGTACGTTAAGATTTCAATTATCATCAGCTACTGAGACAGTTTACAGGTCTTTGTGCGCTGCAGCTCCGGGTGTTCTATGGAAAGGTCGTGAGGAAGTAGGTGCAATAAATTATCGTGTCGTTGAATAATTAAGCTTTTCGGAGTAATACCCAGGATTTATATTAGGACACCAGTTCCATGTGTTAAAATAATACGTATTGAGCTTACTTCGTGTAAACGGTTTTAACCGGGAACGTAATTCGACCTTAGTAATTACTAATACCCGCGGTGTAAAGCCTCTACCTTTTCGACTCACCAAGATGCCTTTTTGGCAACTCCAATGAGCGATACTCGTGACTTGCAACTTGAAAGTGTTTGTTCAACGCACTTTGACGTTGTTCGTTGTGGGTCTGCCCTAAACTCGATCAAGCAAAATTAAGGCAGCTGTAATGTCTAATTGAGCATCAACCTTCCTCACATACTGTAGAACGGTGCATTACCGAGTTTGTTAGACGTTTTGGTTATATGTGTGATGTTATTTGATGGATGCACCTGGTTCGCGCTAGCTAACTATATTGAACTA
Organism: Agriotes lineatus; assembly: GCA_940337035.1. NCBI lineage: Eukaryota > Metazoa > Arthropoda > Insecta > Coleoptera > Elateridae > Agriotes > Agriotes lineatus. The sequence continues at coordinate 177,980 of CALNHX010001995.1, read as the reverse complement.
ATGTAACTTAATTTTATTCTTGTTAAATACTGTGGCGCTTTAAACACAAATTTCGAGTGTAAATTTTGGGCTTGTGCCTATTTCGTCAACAACCAACAACAATATTTGTCCAATATTTATTTATTTATTTAAGATTTAACAAACAAAACGGGCATAGGCCCAATTACATTGTTTGTGTTTAACAATTTACGCTATTCCACGAGTGTATATATAAAAATAATAAAATGGAATTGATACCGTCAATCAGAATGAAAGCAATCTCACTCACCAATGTTATTTTCTGCATCATTCAACTTCAGTATTTGGTTTTCAAAAGTTTTGAAAGACATTTCAAAAATATTGATATCCGACGTTATTATAATTTTGTTAGTTATATAAGACATATTTATTATAGGTGAATTCTTTCGTAATTTGGTTCTACAATATGGCAAATAAAGGAATGGGCGAGGTCTACACCTTAATGCAGGACATTCCATTCTGTTATTTAATAACTTATGTATGAAAAATATCGACGCCATTTCCTTTCTATCACTTAATCTGAAAACTCGAAACTGACCCCGCATATTTTGATATTCATGGTAGAGTGGATAAGGGTTATATTTCTTAAGACATAAATACTTAATATATTTATTTTGTACTGTTTCAACTTTTGGTTTGTGTATACTACTGCAGCCGGATTCCAGACAAGTAGAATGGGGACACAAATCCCCCTCCACTTTTAATTTCCCCCATTACTTTTAATTGATTAAGCCCTGTGGGCATAATCAATTAAAATGCCTGGGGCGTCGGCCATTTTCATTTGGTCACACCCATTTTTGGATTTTGATGCTAGTGCCATTTTGGATTTTTAATTGTCGCCATTTTGTTTTAAGCGGCCATTTTGGATTTTGATGCTAGTGCCGTTTTGGATTTTGAATTGTCGCCATTTTGTTTTAAGTGGCCATTTTGGATTTTGATGCTAGTGTCGTTTTGGGTTTTGATTTTGCTTGCGAAATTTTGGATTTTGAATTAGTCACTCATATTTTATTTTAAAAAAATTCTGGTCTTCGCCTGATTCGAACCTGCAGCCTTCGCGTTGCGAGTCTTATAGCCTAACCACTGAGCTATAGAGGCTTGTTATAACTTTCTCTTTCGAAGTCTCTCTCACTACTATGCATGCTGTTTGAAGTGTTGCTCTGTATACGTCACGCTTCGCACTTCCCTTCTCACAATCATGCTATCTCTCTTGCATTCGTTTATCTTTGTCGTACGGTTCTGTCTTGCACGTTCTAAAGGCATATTTTATTTAATAGTATATTACATACCGAGGTGGGAAGTGTTTCATTACTGTCGAGAGATTAGGTAGTTTACCGAGACGCGTAGCGTCGAGGTTAACTTTATCTCGAGACAGAGATGAAACTTTCCACCGTGGTATGTATACTATTTTATTTGCAATCACCTAATTTTAAAAATAACTACAATTGAATTCTGAATAATAGATATCTTGATGTAGCTAATATGTTTGTTACCATGAAAACAACCCACTCAATGTTTTGTTACCATGGAAACACCCCACTCTTCAGGTATGTAATATTTTTCGGGGTATGTAATAATTTCCTGGCTAGTTTCAAGTAATCATCTAGTTCCCAGCTGTTGTCATGTCATGAAATTGACGCATTACAATGTGATTGCGAATAAAAACTGTTATGCTCCATGCAGGATTCGAACCTGCTTCCATCGTATTGCGAGTCTTATAGTCTAACCACTGAGCTATAGAGGATGGTTATAAGTTTCTCTTTCGAAGTACTATGTAAGCTGATTGAAGTGTTGTATATATTTAAAAAAAACTGGCAGCTCTAAGTCGGATTTGAACCTGCCATCATTGTATTGCGGTGCAACGTAATTTGAAATGAAAGAGTTAAATATGTTATTGTGCGTTTACAAGATGGGGATTTTGACAAAGTGGAAGAATCAAACTATGCTATTGTAAATGTACAGAAAGCTATTCTTTATACTTGTCGTACTAACTGTAGTGTTACGTCTTGCACGTTCTAAAGTAACTTAATTTTTATCTTGTAATATATAAGTCTATATGTGATTCCTCTATTTCTTTATCGAGCCAGAAGTTAGGAGTTGTTTTAATACTATCTAAGTTAATTTTTATCTTGTAATATATAAGTCTATATGTGATTCCTCTATTTCTTTTTCGATACAGAAGTTGTTTACATACAAAGCTTCAATATTTTCGAACTGTAAAATATAACGATTTTTTTTTCTGTAATAAACGTGTCATGCTAATGTTGGAAATTTTGGCTTTTACACACATTTTTTTAAACCTTTAATTACCTTAGATAATAATTATAAGTACGCGTTGTGGAGAATGCATTTGGGATACTAGCACACAAATGGTGATTATTTTTTAGACCACTAGAAGGAAAAGTTCAAACAGCTATAAAACTTGTAAATGCAGCTTGCGTGTTGCACAATCATCTGCGTATTAAAATATCGATCAACAATTTATGCATTTATTAAACGACAATGATAATGAGAGACCAATACAAGTATTTAATAACATGCCGGTTGATTGAAGGAGACCAGTAAATTACTTATTTTAGTAATATGTAATAATTATAATAATTTTATTTTAAAAATAGCAGGCAATACTTACTACCTGTAGTTGCTAATTTCATGTTTTTGGCAATTTCGTCCCATACTTTATTCTTTATACGGTTGTGTAAGACGAGTAAGTAAATTTAAACGGCTGACGGTAAGGAGTTGTTAGACTTCTGTATAATTTATATTTCCAAAATCTGTAACTTATGTTATAAATATATTATATGTATAATTTGTATTTACAATATCTGTAACTTATGTTATAAATATATTACTATTGAAAATTTCGAAAAGTGTTGAGTGACAAACTAAATAAATGACACGCATTGTAAATCCGTAAAACTTTTAGTCATTGTGGTTTACAAGATGAGTCTTTTGACAAAGTGGAAGAACCAAACTATGCTATTGTAAATGTACAGATTTTTCACTGTTAATTTGTATATAACAACTTAATGTAAATTGGTATTCAGAACATTTTAAAGAAAAGTATTAAAAATACTTGACCCATTATATAAATTTTAAAGTAATTTCGTAAGTGTTCTCTCATTACTATTATCTTGTCTTCTTTCTCGAGCAAATATTTGTATTGGCCTTTTATAACAATTTGTATTTTGCACATATTCTACAGATTATCCAGTAATTTAATATGTAAACCAGTCAACTTTCTTGTGTTTCTATTTTCTCAATAAACATATTGTAAAACATTATTAAATATAACACAACAACTATTATGCAGAGTATTAGTCAATCTCTGCGAACAATTCGAAAGAGTCTGTCTAGTCTGTCTGTGGCTGGTACACAGTTTCCTACGCACTGTGCTAGTTGTGTTATTTGATTGTTCGAAATAGTTGAGTGTTAGGTTAGGTTAGATCCTCTGAAAATGTGTAAAATCGACTAACAGTGTACAATGTAAATTGGTATTTAGAACAATTTAACGAAAAGTATTAAAAATGCTTGACTAATCATGCAAATTTTCTGCACAGTATTACCTATCACATATCACATATCGACTTATATATTACAAGATAAAAATTAAGTTAGATAGTATTAAAACAACTCCTAACTTCTGGCTCGATACAGAAATAAAGGAATCACATATAGATTTTTATATTAAAAAATAAAAATTAAGTTACTTTAGAACGTGCAAGACGTAACATTACAGTTAGTACGACAAGGATAAAAAATAGCTTTCAACGAATGCAAGAGATATAGCATGATTGTGAGAGAGAGTAAGTATAGACAAAACATTTAGCAAGAGAGAAAGAAAGAAAGAAAACGTTTAGTGTGTGTGGCATAACGCTATCATTAAATAATTGCGTCTCCAAGTATATACATATATATAGATATATATATCTTGTACTCGACCCATTCTGTGATTTCCAATTACAAAATTTACAATAAATAGAGTTTTGGCTCTAACACAATTGCATCGACATCTTCTTTCGCATTGTTCGCAGAGGATTTACAATGCTTTCAAATTATTTATGCGGTTTGTATTGTTTGGTGTATTTATATTTTAGAATGAATAATGTGCCTATGTTAGATTTCGTAAGTTTTGTTCGACGATAATTTAGTTTTTAACGACAATTATGTAAAAAACCTTTACGCACAGTATTTTATCATGTTAAACTTTTTCAACGTTATTTAGTTTTGAAATAAAAACAAATATTGTGCTGCATTTATTTTAACCTAGTATGTCATAGCTAAAATCATGTAGTATCAGAATATTTTATTTAAAATTTCTTTATTTTTTTTTATTAAAGTAACTGCTCTTTCTAATTGCATTCGTAAGTTTTAAAAAATTACTATATTACTAATTTCGAAAACAATATATTAAAATCAGACAAAGAATTGATAGACAACACTTCAAACACAGTTTTCAAAATATGGCTTTAGAACATGCAAGACATAACCGTACGACAAAGATAAAGGAATGCAAGAGAGATAGCATGATTGTGAGAGAGAAAATAAGTATACAGAGCATCACGTGACTAATTAAAAATACAAAAATAGCGCGAGCAAATACTTAAAGGTTTCAAAAATGTGTGTAAAAGCCAATATATCCAACATTAGCATGACACATTTATTACAGAAACAAAAATCGCTATATTTTACAGTTCGAAAATACTGAAGCTTTGTTTGTAATCAACTTCTGTCTAAAAAAAGAAATAGTTAGATAGTATTAAAACAACTCCTATCTTCTGGCTCGATAAATAAATAGAGGAATTACATATAGACTTATATATTACAAGATAAAAATTAAGTTACTTTAGAACGTGCAAGACGTAACATTACAGTTAGTACGACAACGATAAAGAATAGCTTTTTGTACATTTACAATAGCATAGTTTGATTCTTTCACTTTGTCAAAATCCCCATCTTGTAAACGCACAATAACATATTTAACTCTTTCATTTCAAATTACGTTACACCACAATACAATGATGGCAGGTTCAAACCCTACTTAGAGCAGCCAAGTTTTTTTTTTAAATATAGACAACACTTCAATCAGCTTACATAGTACTTCGAAAGAAAAAGTTATAACCATCCTCTATAGCTCAGTGGTTAGGCTATAGGACTCGCAATACGATTGAAGCAGGTTCGAATCCTGCATGGAGCATAACAGTTTTTAAATAAAATATCCCTTTAGAACGTGCAAGACAGAACCGTACGACAAAGATAAACGAATGCAAGAGAGATAGCATGATTGTAAGAGGGGAAGTGCGAAGCGTGACGTATGCAGAGCAACACTTCAAACAGCATGCATAGTAGTGAGAGAGAATTTGAAAGAGAAAGTTATAACAAGCCTCTATAGCTCAGTGGTTAGGCTATAAGACTCGCAACTCGAAGGCAGCAGGTTCGAATCAGGCGAAGACCAGATTTTTTTAAAAATAAAATATGAGTGACTAATTCAAATCCAAAATAGTGCGAGCAAAATCATAACCCAAAACGGCACTTGCATCAAAATCCAAAATGGCCGCTTAAAACAAAATGGCGACAATTCAAAATCCAAAACGGCACTAGCATCAAAATCCAATAATGGGTGTGTAGAAATCAAAATGGCCGACGCCCCAGGCAATTTAATTACGTGACGTCAGCCGGAGCCCCAAGCAATTTAATTGTGACGACATCAAAATGGCCGACGCCCCAGGCATTTTAATTGATTATGCCCACAGGGCTTAATCAATTAAAAGTAGTGGGAGAAATTAAAAGTGGTGGGGGATTTTTGTCCCAATTCTACTCAGACATTAGAGGCGAATTATAATTTTGAACGTATTATAGCATTATACAGTACCTCTATTGGTTTTATGCTTGTAAATTCATAGGTCGTGCGTATTAAGAACCCAAGATTTTTCAATGACATATTTACAAGAATTTTAATATGTTCATCCCAACTCAAGGTTGAGGTGAAAATCACACCCAAGTCTCTAATGTTTTCAACACGTTCTAAGATCGAGTTATTAATTGTGTAATCGACAGTTATTTTACTGTTTTTTAAAGTAAATGACATAATTTTACGTTTACTAATATTAAACAATAATTCGTTTTCCATACTCCATCTTGAAATTGCACAGATATCTTGTTGCAATAATTTACAATCATCTAGCGAATCAATTTTTTTTAAATTTTCAGATCGTCTGCGAATAGTAGAGCTTTAGAGTATTGTATTACCCTAGGCAAATTATTAATAAAGATCATAAATAGTAATGGTCCCAGGTTGCTACCCTGTGGTACACCCGAGGGAGTAGAGTACCTATGCGACAGCCCTCCGTTAATTTTAACGCACTGAAACCTATCCTTTAAATAGTTTTTCAATAGAGTGGTTAGCTGTACGCTACAACAAACAGAGTAAAGCTTTGTTATTATTAAATCATGTTTTACTTTATCGAAAGCCTTGACGAAATCAGTATATATTGTATCAACTTGTTCTCCCTCATCCATTGCTTCACTTGTATAATTTACAAAAGCTATCAAGTTACTTTCAACTGAACGCCCTTTCATAAATCCATGCTGTTCTGCACTAACCCACAGTTTGACATGAGATGATAGTTTTTGATAGAATAGACCTTCAAAAATTTTAGCTGGCACAGAAAATAAGGATATTGGCCTATAATTTTCTACATCAGATTTGTTGCCAGCTTTATGTATCGGGGTCACTTGCGTTAATTTCCATTGTTCAGGAAAGATACTAGTTTTTAGTACCAAATTAAAAAGTATGTAGGGAGGGTATCTAAACAATTCGTGGCACGCTTTGTAGATGTAAGGAAGTATTTGATCGGGACCACTTGATTTTTTTGGCTTTAATGACCTTAAGGTTTTATTAATATCTTCCAATGTAAACGATTTAACATTTAGTAGGCTGTCAAAATTTTGATTAGCTTGTAATATAAGATTAGGCATATCATAATTGGATGATGATTTGTAAACAGAACTAAAATAAGTAGCGAATTTATTTGAAACTTCCCCCCTATCCACTATCTCAACACCTTGCTAGCGATAATTTTGCTGTGAGCCCTTCATTTGTTTTTTATCTTTAACAAAATTCCAAAATCAATTAACATTACTTACTATTTCATTTTCAACAGATGTAGTGTAATTTCTATAAGCAACCTTTATATTTCTTTTGCACACTGCTCTCAACCTCTTAAATTCCCTTAAGTGAAAAGCAGATTTATTTTTATTTTTATGGTGATCTTTTTTTTGCTTTAAGTCAGTAATGATGTTTTTGCTAAACCAGCAGGGATAATTTGTAGATTTAGTCTTAGTAATTTTAGGGACAAATTGGTCCATTATTGCATATAATTTTTTATAAAAGATATCAACGGTAATAGTAGGATTATCATAATTGTTTAAATCATTCCAATCCATATTATTCAATAGAGTGTACATTAACAAGAAATTTGCTCTCTTAAAATTGTAATTATTCTGAAGATTATTAATATTGGAATTGTCGATTTTTGAATGAAAAACTATATGACTAATATGTAAGGCCGGGTGATAATCACGATCAATTGGCACAAGTGTCAGCATTTCCTGTACCACATTTAATTTCACATTACTTATGACTAGATCCAATGTTTTACCCTCTGAGTTCAAAATATTGTTATATTGTTTAGCATTTTTTGAATATTTATGAATTCACAAAGCCGTGCTGATATATGATTACCATTTGCAAGATTGGTATGAATTCCTTTGATCTCAGGAATATTATAATCACCCATCATAATTAGATTTATGCCAAAATACATTTCATTATTTTCTAAAATGTCAAAAAGTTGATTGTATATCTCTAGTGGCGAGCGTGGCGCAAAATAAGAATTACATAATATGAAATTTGTGCCATAGATATCACACTCAACAATTACTAACTCCAGCCTAAAGTTTGTCAGTATTAGTTTTGATTTATATTTCTTATTTATAGCAATTAGCACTCCACCGCCTCGAGTTTCATTTGCATAAGCTTTATCTCTATCACACCTGTATAGAACATATCGTGAATCAAATATTTCACTATATATGTGCATAGATAGAGTTTGTCATTGCTTCATTAACAAAAATCATTACCATTTGTACCGATCAAGTTAACATTTTGAGACAGTGCTGTATCTTCCTTTCTTTTACTTTTTTTGCAAGAAGATCTCGTATTTATAAATGTTTGTGGTGTTACATGTTACAATTTTAGTTGTGTATTGAATATATTTACTGTGCTTGTTTTGGAAACCCCAGTAAATTTAATATCAGAGTAAATCGCATTTGGAAACGTACTTTTGTGTTTCGCTTCGAGGAAGTTAAATTGTCAAAAGCGCAAGGAAATACCCTCTTCAACCGCCTGAATTCCTCCAGTGTTACTTATAACCAAAATAGTAACGGGGATGGCCCATTCTAGTTAAAGCATTTAGGTCTTTGGCTAATAAATATGTAGCAAACAAATAAAACCTCACGTAAATATTGTAGCAGACCCTCTGCTTGACCACGAACAAGATCCAAAAAATAAGTCTAAATTTTATTATTGGCTATCCTAAAACAAGACCGAACATTGGACGATGGGGGACTTCACTACCGTTACCTCCCAACGGCCCAAACTCCCAAACTGATCTGTAATAAGTTCGGTGCGCTTTTGTCATAAAATCTCTATTATACAATAATACCCTCTCATCTTTGCATGCAAAAACCAGTGTCGGCGCTGAATTAAGAAATTTTTAGAAGCTGTGTTTAAATAGGGCTATGGCTTTTATTCTGAGATGTACCGATATATGTTTCGGCTTGATGGTATTCACAGTAGTAAATGATTCGAAAGAAATTTAAAATTAATATCACTAACAGCTTTGGACTGCATGCTTCTAATTATATCGAGTGAAATGGTACAGCATTGCCTGGGCGTTTTTTAACTATGCTTTTATAATGTGGGTCCACCTGAGAACTTAAGATATCATAAACAAAAAAAAATATTTTTTTTACAATATTCAAAATAATTTTTCTAATTATGGATTTATATAAAACTTTATTGGCTATAACAAGCCATGGAGGAGCCCTAAATCATAGTTTAATTTAACCCTTATGTGACTGAAGGTGGTACCTGGGTACTTTTAGGTTATAAAATATGAAATATTCCGTTTTTGGAAAAACGAATTACCTTCAGCTCTTAGGACATCTCTAAGTATATAATTTTAAGTATATTTTGAAACTTTCATGTATCGGGAGGTATGGAGTGTCGCATTTCTGTGGCCTTGACAAAAAATCAACACATTCTGGCGGACGGTAGTACCTGGGTACCACTGTATATTTTTTACCGGAAAAACAACTCAAATAGCAGTGTTTTCAATATTTTTATATATTTTTATTGTTCTTTTTTTCTGTTTCAAACGTTACGAAATATCAAATAAAATGAAATGCTATTACTTCATCTGGCATTGAAAACATTTTACCCTCGAACCCGTGTGCTGAATTGTGTGTGAATTGTTACAAATGCTACACATCTTTCGGGCTTTTCTTGTTTTATTCTCGTCGCTGAGATATCACATTTTGCATACGCCCTTTACTGCAATGCGTCTAGAGGAATCCTGTTCGGGGACACGACTGGAATTATTAAGGGTTTCCACGGAAATTTCTACAACACTTTCAATGGCGTTCTTCGTAAACCGATTTTGCAATACCATGGGATTGTCGCTTCCTTGATTCACAGCTAGCAAGCACAGATTACGAGCTAGATCTTTTAAAAAATGTCTCCTCTTACTTGTGTTCTGATACTTTGTGGAATTCTTTTCAGTGTAGATAATGTAGGCAGTCAGAGTTACTACATCTAATTCATTGAAAACAAACTTGAAAAAAGCGTTTGTTCAATTTTAGCTAAAAGGTCCGGGAATATAAGGTTTGTTTTTTCTAAGAGTACCATCTAGAATGAGCCCATCTGATTTCAGCATGTGAGCAAAACGTAGTGATGTGAGAAATTGTAGCTGGTAATATATTGCGGTCTGAACCTTTGTAATGCCAAGATAAGTATATTACAGTTTTTTGCTAATGTTAAATCCCATAGCTTGATTCGCGCATGATATTATACCACCGGATTTGAAACGAGGATAATGGGGTCGTGTTTCAAATGGTCGAATTACATCTACGATAAACATCAGCAGCTGGTGGCGTTGCAGTAGTACCTGATTCTGTAATAAATTCCACATTGTTGTCGCTGTTGACCTCCACTTCTATTTTGATAGGAGCACTCTCCAGTGGAAACATCTTCTACATCTGATTCTTTATCGTTTGCTGGTGGCATATAATTCTCGTCGTTACCATCTTCAAATGAATTACTAAATTCCTCATCAGTCATTTCATACAATCTAGTGACATCTTTAACTGTCACTCTATATCGAAAACCATTAACTACCACATGAAAATGTATAATGAACGCAAAGTCTAGATATCATCTGGGATTATATATGGTGGGGACTAGCAGCTTCTACCATTTCTTAAAGCTCCACTACTAGATTCTTCACTGCTTCTAGAAGCGGTACTAACACATTTTCCATCCCAAGAAGCACAAGCAGTATTACCACGAGCAGTAAACATTCTTTTTTTTCCCATTTGAACTAAGCTGATTACAATTCAACAAGATCACAACGTAGACTGGACCACACATGAGAGATGACTGAATATAAAACAACAGTCAACATACCCTTTTGGCTCGCACAGGCACACAAACATACAACAACCTACGCAACACCATTCAAAATACACAGTGGTACCCAGGTACCACCTCCCGCCATGTACGTTGTATTATTTTTGCCGCCACATAAGGGTTAAGCTGACCGCGTTACATCAACGAATCTGTTAAAAAAGGTTAGGAAGTACCATCATGAGCTGAATGAAATAACAGTGCATATTAATAAAGCTTATTCTATTCCACTTTTAATAAATCTCAGTATAGACCTCTGTGACAGCTTTCATGGCAAAGTTGATTGTAGAAAATAAAAACCTAATTAAAGCTGCACCGACTAGATGTTGTTGGTTGATTTGCCTTGGCCCAAGTACGCTGTCCAGTATATTTGATGCTTAATTTTTTACTAAACATGTGCACTGTTACGTGTAATTTTTTATTTATGGTACAATTAAATTGCCAGTTCAGGAAATATCTCGGATGGTCCGCAATTCCTGACATTATGTTTTATTGCATACCCTCATTTTTTCATTTTTGGGTATTTAGAAAATACTTGAGCTTTATAAGATTCCACTGAATTTTCAAAATAATGTTCGCCATTTAATTGCTCCAAGAAATTACAAATAATAATAATACGCTAGTATACAACGGTTCGCCCATAAAGTTACCTTGTGTATGGGCGAACAATTAATTTATAAAAAATACACTTGTCTGTGCACCTATCAAATTAATGTATAGGTAATATAACTATAATAACTATAATAATAATTACAAATACGGACTGTAGAACCCGGAATTAATTGCCTTCTAATGAACTCTCCCTAAACAATTATGATGAATAAATTAGAAATACCTGTATTCCTGAAATATTTTGAAACTTCATGTTTAAACGAGTTAAATGTAAGCATTTTTATATCCGACGGAATTGCATTGAATATTTTCGGCCCTAGATATACTAACGATTTTTGAGTATGGGTTTTTTTGACTTGTGGTTGTTGAAGTATAATGTGTCCCCTGACTGTCGTTTTTCTATTAAAGTAGAAGCTCCATCTTTTGAATAGGTATTTACTCACTGCTATACAGTAAAGTTGACGTACCGTTGGTAACTTTAGTAGACTAAATAATTCCTTGCATGATGTTAGCCTTGGAACATTACATATTAGTCTAATCAGAGTTTTTTGAAGCGTTGTGATAGGTTTCAATGTTGTTTTATACGTTCCACCCCAAATACATATGGCGTAGTTAATAGTGGATTGGGCAAAGGCAAAATATACTTTCTTTAGTATATAAATTGGAAAAATGTTTTTTAATAAATAAAATTTAGGAACAATTTTGAATAAACTATTTCTGATTTTATCCATATGCAATTTCCATGTTAAATTTTCATCAATTATTAAGCCGAGGTATTTGATATTTGATGTTTTATTTATTTTTTTACAGTCACATTGTACGTAATTTATGGAAAAACACATATTAGTATGATATATTGGTTGTTTCTCAAATTCCACCCTATTTCTATATGAAAAATTCATATACCTTGTTTTATTTACATTTATCGACATCATATTATAATTAAACCATTTTCTAAGTGTTCTTAAGTCACGCGACATCTTATCAAAATTTTCTTCTATTGTATCTGAACTGTAAAGAATGGCAGTATCATCTGCAAAAGAAAAAACTATTCCATTCACTGCATTTAAATAAAGGTCGTTGATGTAGATTAAAAATAGTATAGGACCAAGAACACTCCCTTGGGGAACACCCGTTGCCACTTGCATTTCTGAACTAATTACACCATCAATTCGAACAACTTGAGTTCTCCCCTGCAAATAACTCTCAAACCACTGTAAAGGTAATCCTCGTATACCGGCCCTATCAAGTTTATCTAAAAGTATTTTTTGAGAAATTGTATCAAACGCCTTCGATATGTCAATAAATAATCCACTCACAGCACAACCTTTGTCCATTTCATTAAGGATTTTGTTAGTAAAGTCCACTAATGCCATCTCCGTTCCCCTGTCCGGTAAGAATCCGTATTGTCGAATTGAGAAGTATGTGTTAATTTGCAAGAAATTTGTCAACTGTTTGCATATTAATTTTTCGAATATTTTTGATAGTATCGATAGAAGTGCAACCGGCCGATAATTATTTGAACTGTCTTTCGGACCTCCTTTATATATAGGAATAATTATAGCTTTTTTTAAAGCGTCCGGGAACATACCCTTTTCGATTGATAAATTGAATAATTGTGTGAGGACTACAGCTAATACTATTTATGGATAATTTTAGCATTTTTGCGGTTATGTTGTCAATACCGGAGGACTTATTGATATTCAATGAATTTACTATATCTTTAACTTCTTCAACTACAATTGGCAATAAACTAAAGGAAACCGACATTGGATCATGAGTTAGTGGAGGTTCCTGTAAGTTTTCTAAATTGATAATTATGTCCTTGGCCTGATTAATAAAAACATTATTTAATTTATTTGCTATGTCAATAGGGTTTGTCAGCATAATTTCAGTATTATTTTCATTAATCGTTTTTATACACGGAATCGAATTACTGCGATCCGTTCAACTGCGAAGTCGAACACTTGGTTACACTGGTATATAGTATACAATGCGTTATGTTAGCGTTTTCCTCCTGCAGGTTTGAAAATAGTCAACATATCTTACAATCCAGAGGCAACCCTCAAAAATGGATCAAGTTAGAAAGAAAACCAAACGTTGTTGAAGCGTGTATTTTGACATGATGAATCTTCAAACTATACTAAAAACAAATGACAGCTAGTGAGATTTCTAAAATTTTAGATATGGTTGCTATGACGTTTTAAAAACATATCGTTCCTATTGGGCAACCCCTTTATTATAAATTATTGTTTTCGAAATACATAATCTGAGCATACTATATACACATAGGCTAATTAAAACAGTTTTTTAACCGAAATCGTAAATAAATAAGTTACAGGGATAAATAATAGCAATAAAGTTTGTGCCATTGCCGTTAAATAGCGCTGAAAAAGTGGCGCACCCAAGCAACACAGCATACAGTCCCTTTATATACAACAGTCTGGCCATATGAAATGTCACTTATGACATAAGACAGAATATGGCCGCCTCCAGTGGCGGGTCAAAAGCAGTGGCGGGGTTGGTGTTGGAAAATAGTTTAATTAAATAAATGCTTAGTATAAGTAAATATATGACTAAATAGTAAAACAATGTCGTATCAATGAGATATTATAAATTTTTATTTACAGTTAGTGCTCACATAAAATAATAATAAATCTACAGAACTTATAGTGGTCCCAAAACTACTAAAACAGTGAGTATACAGCCTAATACGCTTAAAATTACTTTTCATAACTTCCCACTTAATTTATATAGCCTACATTGTGCATTGCCACAGAACTACAACTGTATTTGCTTTGTTGTGTAATTTTGCTTTTTCGTTTTCGTTTCAGCTATTCTTAAACGCACACCGATAACTTTGGATATAATAAACTCTTCTAATTGATTAAAAGTTGCAATATGTGTTACATCAACAATATGCATTTTTATTTATATAAAATGCTTTTTACATTTAGATTCTATTCTTACCTTTTATGTTATTCTAATATGCTCGATTAACCTGTTTGACCACAAGCCCCGCTTTTTTATTTCTAGGGAAGCTTTTCACCTTAATACCATGTTCAGACCAATTTTTGCATTGAAATGCACAAGACTCCAAACCTAAAATTTAAACGTCGATAAAATCAGTTCTTTGGACGGCTAATGTAATTTTAAAATTTGACCACTTGTTTATAAAGACATGGCTGTAGGCTCCGTAGCAGACGATAAGAAAGTAAATAATGTTAGAACAGCATTATTCTTAAGTCTTTTTTGCCACCAACTCGTGCTTTTTCACACATACAATCTGCAAAATGCTTTTTACAAAGTCTTGAATTTCCATTCGGGTACCAATTTTCTCCATTAATTTTTTTGTCCATAAGTTCCGTCTGTCCCTATTCCTAAGGAAAGTTTCCGTTAGCACACAGTTTTCAGATTTGCTTTTGCATCCGACTGCACACTGCACAGGCAATACCTCATATCTGAAGAAAAATTTTGAAATTGATAAATTGCTTTAAACCTTGTCAGCTTACCGTTAATAAATTATAGTTCTAGTTGTTTCTAAAAATTATGATCAGTTTTAACTATGTGCTCGCATTTTAAATGATTTTTGTTGATTGAATGTCAACTTATTTTATTTGAGTAAATGTGACTTTGACATTTTTGAAATTTAAATCTTATTGTCAAAATGACGCAAGACATAAAATGGCGGCACCAATGGGAATCGTGACCATATATGGCCAGACTGTTAACGTTAGTGTATATAAAGCGACTGTAACACAGCATACGTGGGTTACGATACAAATTCATTTTAACAATTCAGAATCAAATTTCAAATATCATAATTAAGGATTGTCACGCTAATGTCCTATGTCTCACATTGAAAATTACACGCAGGTATATGGCTATTGGTTGATGACTTTCTGGCTTTCCACACTTTTTACGACTCTCTCTCCAGTTTCGTTCAACTATTCTCTGAGATGGTCTTCTACTGCTTTCATCCATCTCAGTCTAGATCGACCTTTTCCTTCAACTGCTCTCGTGTTTCTTTCTATTGGTAATTGATGTAAGTGGACCAAGAATCTAATCCTTTGCTTCTTACCTACAGTGGTAACTAGAGGTTTTTTGTCGAATTTTATTAATTTTTTATTTGCTCTCTTTCTCCGTACTTCACCGCCTTTTATTCCGCATAAACTTTTCTTAACACCTTACTCTCCAAAATCTCCAATCAATTTTTGTATATGTTTAGATAGGTTCCACGTTTCACATCCATAAAAATGTTGTAAGACGTACAACAGTTTTTTGTAATCTTATTTTTGCCTTTCTTGTTAATTGTTTTTGCTTCCAGTAGCCTAGACAAAGTGCTGGAACTTTTACTTCCTTTAAATAATCTGTTCTGTAGCAATATCTTGTTTTTCTTTACTTTGAACTGTTATTATCACCCTCAGACAACTACAGCTTTTATTATTTATTGATTTTTTAAACAGTTGAGCCACCTTTTTCCTGTTGTCATTTCTCTATAGTACTATAGGCTCTACGTTGTTAGCCTAATTTATGCTATGTATTGTATACCTACAACGTAGTTATATTTATTTAAAGTTTTACCCCACAATTATTATCATTCCCACGTTATGGCAATATTTGTTATGCTTTAGCTGTTACATTTGACTTTTATGATTCTATTTAGTTTCAGACAAATTTCTCTTTCAAGATGAATTTATGTAATTCATATGCTCTTTAATAAATTATTAATATTAAATGTTATAAAATACTTCTATCTGCAGCAGAACACAATTACTCTTAAAACAGGTCGGCTTCACCCATTATAAATATTGTTGTTGCTTCTGAAAAGTCGTTTTGTTTAATGAAAGCTTACTTCAAAATTCATATGGGATTGTCAATGTTATATACGTATACTATGACACATCACCAAGACACACAACTCACACAATGGTTGCTGCGCAAGCAACAAAGGCGCGCTTCAACTCTGTATCCCGAATCCGGGGCAAGTTGAGCATTGTACCGCCAGATGCCAGCGCATAAAGCACCAGCCTCTACACCGCAAGGTAAACAAGGTTATAGATTATACATACATATATACTATGCCAGTGGAAAATTCACCAAAAACACATATTTGTTACAATACTATGTGATTCAATAAACATAAAAGAGTAAGTAGTCCCTTTTTAATTACTTCACTTCACTCTTATAATGCTTTACTTTTAGTTCTTTCAATAAATACCTGCAGTTGTCACCCGTCCAAGGAAGTAGATCTGCCTCTTCCCTGATCGAAGTGTATTCCGACTGCTCACAGAAGTTTGCTAATCTGCAGACTAACCCCAGCATAGATGCAATCAACTACCAGTAACTGCAAACTCCCTCTAGTCAATTATAACAGGATAATTGTTACTTCCACCAACAAGCTCCACAATATCCACTAGCAGTAACTGCAATGTCTCCTTTCCAAATCTCACAAGCTGTCGACAACATAGTAACACGAATCTCGATAAGGTCCAACTCACAAAACGTATACGCCAATAAGAAGCTCCACGAAGTACAATACCAGTAAATGCAACACCCGTTATCCAATTCACATGATGTAATTAGTTAATAATAAACTCAGTGCAGCACGCAATTCCAGAAATTACTTTTATAGATTGTAGCAGTTTAACTTATAATACTCCTACAATACACATTCTTCTCCATAACTTCACCATATAGTCTTCTTTTAAAAATTACTTTTTTTTCTCTTCTTACAAAATAGTATTACATGTTTTGGCTAATCAAAATTTATTTTGTACATAAATAATAAAATTCTCCATAGTGATATATTTTATGCAAATTTGTAAAGTCTAATACTGCTACATAATATGTTATTACATTTATTCAATATCTGACATATTGAATGATTTCTTCAAATAAGTGTTCGATATTAAATTTCCATTTTAATTCAGGTAATATTTAATTTATATGTTAGTGCATTTCTGTGTCTTATTTTGAATTGTTCGACTAAATTTAGATTATAATCGATTTTTTTTTATCAAATATACATATTAATAATCAAGATATTCTTTTTAATACTTAAATTCATCTTTGTAGTTTAATAATGAAATGTTTTAATAATTTTTGTATATAATATTAAACCCTTGAACTAAGTTTACTAAATAAATTAGCATTCTTATGGTAACCATTACAATATTTTACCTTTTTTCATCTATCTTTAGTCCGAACTTTTTTGCCATGTTTTCATTTAGTTCTTGTATCTTGATTTTATTATAATTATGTAAAATCCAATGTTATTTTAATACTTATAAGAATATAGAAATATTCGCTCAGATTCAATGCAAAAAAATATTATCTGTTTTATTTAATTTTATTATTTACGAGTATGAAATAATTGGAATACTCGTCGTATCCATCATTGCCCAACATGTTCACTATCAACACTAGTAAAGAAGCCCTGTTTTGAATATGAGACAGTAACTACTGCAAATTCCTATTTAAAACAACATTAATGCCGCGTCGCATATGAACAATGCTGCTCATCATCGATTTTTATAAATAGTCGTAGTTCACTGAAAACCCTAAACTAAAGTTCGCTTCTTTGAAGCACCTCCTGGGAACTTTTTTTATAAATAAACTAAGTGTAAACCTCTTTGCAATAATCAGAATCACACGACCATATTTTGTGATTAACCAACAATCAGTTTAATAGGGTAGTATATCAAATACTCTCTCAATAATGTGAAAGTTTGTCCTAATGTCAAATTCCCATTACTGTTTCCATTCAAGTTCCTGCGTTTAGCTACGTATGTTCCACTACAGGCTGTGTAGCGCCTGGCAATCCATTTAATGTTGATGTGTTGCGGTTGAAGTGTTAACTAAACTACAGGTGCGCGAAATAGTTTTAAAAGCATTGCCCTAGTTCATAAAGTCTCTAGTTTTCGACTTCTACAGTTACATAACACATAATAAGTAGTAGAATAATGAAATTTGCTAAATTTAGGTAATGTATTTATAGAAGTGCAAAACAAAAAATAAATATCTTATTAAACCGCTGTTTTTGTATACCGGTCGAAGAAGTGTCATCAAAAGTGCTCTCTTTCGTAATTGCGTTTTGAAATAACTTAAGTGCTCGCTAAAGTTACTGCAAAGGTGTGAAAGCTTAGCAATTGAATAAAAATATAATTTACATAATACACTAAAACTTTAGGATCAATTGTATGCAGAATTTAGTCCAAATAGTATGCTTAATTTAGGCCAGGAAAAATAGATAAAAGTACGATAGAGTGCGAAAAGATCGAATACTAAAAGTTCTGAAGAATCCTAGTGGAGCGTTGCCCCCTAAGGGGGTTTAAAGCCTTCCTAGAATAGTGTTTTTAGTTTTTCCTCGCAACTAAGTTTCCATGCGAAAAAAGTTACGTGAGATGTTATTCCTTTTAAGATTCTCTACAAAATTGGTTCTGTTAGTTTTTTAGGTGCGATTACCAGAAAAGCCATAAAATGGCAATGAAGAGAATATATGTTGAGACATGGCAACTAAATATATACTTGTAAGTTTTTCTGTAAGTTTAGTAAATTAAATACACATAAATATACAACGAAGTTCGAAATACATTAAGGACATGAGGGGTTAACTCTCTTAGGTAGTTTACCTCCAAAAAAAAACGATCTAATCGTACGTTTGATAATTATATACAAATTAATGCGTACGCACAGACTATAATATACAGTGTGTCCCAGGATTGATGTTACAAGAGGTGAGATGGACTAAACATTTTTGAATTGGAGATTGTGGAATTAGGTCCTGCTTGGTCTGAAGAGAATTTTAAGAATATTTTCATTTTTTTAAATAACAAGTCGGCCTTGACACACATTTGTAGCTGACGTAGTGCAATTATAATAAAAAATAACATTAGTCACTATGAAGAATATTCTCTTCAAACTGATCAAATCCAACTTGCAGTGGTATGCATTCAATCAACTAAACAAAAGATAAGAATAGGATCAGTGTATTGCCCACCTAAATACAATCTAAAGAAACCGGAATATAAAGCACTTATAAAACATATGGAAGAGAGATTTATCATGGGAGGAGATTTCAACTCTAAACATTGGGGTTCCCGCTTAACCACGGGCAAAGGTAGAGAACTGAGAGAAGCGGTAAGGGAAACGGGGTGTAATTTTCATTCTACTGCTAAACCTACATATTGGCCTACAGATAGAAACAAAAAACCGGACTTATTGGATTTTTTTATAACAAGGAAAGTATCATCAAATTTGATAGATATACCAGAAAGCTTTGATCTAGATTCGGATCACTTGGCAGTCATTCTGACGTTCAGCGAAAAAATTGTCAAGAAAGAAACTATTCCCAGATTAGTTAACAGAAACACCAACTGGTGTGGTTTTAGGACTGATCTTCAGAAGAACATTAATCTGAGGGTCGGGCATAAAACCACAAAAGAGTTAAAAGACCAAGCGGAGAGATTTAACAGTATCATCCAGGCAGCTGCGACAAATAACACCAACCAAATCAGTCGCATAACCAAAGGAAATAAGTACCCCATGGAAATTAGAGAATTGGTTAAGGATAAAAGAAGAGCCAGAAGAAAATGGCAGCAAACAAGAGACCCCAGTGACAAAACTATCCTAAACCACAAAAGTCAAAGGTTAAAAAGAGAGATTCAGAAACTAAAAGAAGATTCGTTCAATAAATTCCTGCAAAACCTAACCGCGAACGAAGAAAATTATTATGCTTTATGGAAAACCACAAAAAGAATTAATAGACCTATAAAGTCAATGCCTCCAATCAGAAAGCAAGATGGCACATGGGCACGCGATACAAAAAGCAGAATTGTTTGCTGATCATCTAGCTGAGATTTTTAAAACCAATCAGATTCAAACAGATCTAATATTGGAAGATGCAGCGAATCTAGAATCTAAAAATATCACAGCAGTTACTCCGAAAGAAGTGGCGAATGAAATTAAAATCAATATGAATCCTAAAAAAATCTCCAGGTTTTGCTCTAGTCACTGGAGAAATATTGAAACAGTTGCCGAAAAAAGGTATAGTCATGCTAACGTACACTTCTGTTCAATAAAATTGAGCACACACGGCTTTGATGGTGTATTTATTAATAGCGTTTTTAAAGGTTTTAGTTTTGGTCTTTTAATAAAGGTGTTATTTTCAGGTTATGGTATTTTATCATTTATTGAAACTGCTGCTAGGCAATTAAAATAGACCCGGATTATACAAACTAGAAGATTGTGAAAAATAGTCATAAGACGTGTGTTTAATTTTACTGCACAGAGGTGTACCTCTTTAATGCAGCATTTCGACTAAAGCACGTTCCTGCTATTTGGAAAGTGGCAGAAGTTATTATGTTACCTAAACCCGATAAGCCACCAAATGACGCAAAATCGTATAGACCTATTTCCCTACTTCCCATTATCTCAAAGCTTTTTGAGAAATTGTTACTAAAAAGACTAAGACCACTAATAGAAAAGAACAACTTGATTCCTAACTACCAATTCGGCTTTAGACAGAAGCACTCTACTATCGATCAGGTACATCGAATAACCGACGTCATCAAACGGTCATTAAAAGAAATACAGGTTTGCTCGGCGATCTTCCTTGATGTTGCACAAGCTTTCGACAGGGTGTGGTATGAAGGACTAATCTATAAACTAAACAAAATGCTACCGAAACAATATGTCGAAGTCTTAGCCTCATACTTATCTAACAGATTATTCCGAATTAAACAAGAAGACGAATATTCAGTGGCGAAAGAAATAAATGCGGATGTGCCTCAAGACAGTGTTTTAGGGCCAATTTTATATTTACTTTACACAAATGACCTACCAGAGATCGAGAATATAACAACAGGAACTTTCGCAGACGATACTGCCTTGCTTGCGGTAGGACAGAATCTGGACGCCAAGCTCAGATGGAAGGTACATGTGCGCCTTAAATACAGAAAATACTACTGACTTCTGGGAAGAAATTCACAATTATCTATTCAAAACAAAGTATTAATCTATAATCAAATTATCAAACCTATTTGGCTGTACGGTATACAACTCTGGGGGTGTACCAGAAAGACCAACATTGCAATGGTTCAAACCTTTCAAAATAAAGTTTTGCGGAATTTGGTAAATGCTCCGTGGTACGTCCGAAATTGCGATCTACATCGGGATCTTGGCATCCCAATGGTGGCACAATAAATCAGGAGGTATGCTGGCAAGCACGAGGCCAGGCTTCTTCAGCACACAAATGCAGAAGCTCTTCAGCTGCTGGACAACCAAACCCTTGTCCGAAGACTGAAGAGGACCAAACCTTTTTGTTTAAGTGCAGTGCATGTATAAAAACAGAGCATTGTGCGCGAGTGACTGTGATTAGCACCTTTTGGTCATCAAAGACAACTAAAAGAAGTCATTGGATGGACTTTAGAACATAAGTACTTAGCTTTAAGATTTGACAGACTAAAATTAATGGTTGGTCATGTTGACCAGTTTTAATAGTCCATATTAAAAATTAAAAAAAAATTGTAGCTGACGATTTAGTTGCTAAAGGTACTTTATATATGGATCTCCAGCGTGGCCGAGAGGTTAGAGGGCTCGACTACGGTGCTACGGTGCGGGGTTCAATCCCCACATCTGGCAACTGGCAAGCGGACCACCCAGTCGCTTTATAAATTGTGTACCGAAATCACGATTGTGGAAGTAGGAAAAGTAAGTCAGTTTTCGAAGGCGTGATGCTAACCACATCACCCAGTAGGCCGTTAACAGTGTGCCAGATGAATGGGTTTCGGAAAGTGATATTTCGGCGACCCTGACTCTCTGAGTCTCAGGCCATATTCCTACTTGTGAAATAAAACCCCATGAGATTTACTTTACTTTCTATTCCATATATCTGCGGGTAGTTGTTCTAATACATCAATATTTTTACTTTAGTTTATTCTGTGCTTTATTTTTATTTCTATGATATATTTATTTCCGATGAGTCTGCCGTTTGTAAATTACGGTTCATAACGACATTTGATAAGTTGCCATAAAGCAAGTTTATATAATTCTGTTGTTGTAAATCAGCCACGCCTGCTGATAATTCTTAATTCCACTGCCAACATTATTTCTGCAATATGCGCATCCATCTCTCCTAACTGACGTCCATTAACAAAATCTGACGTGCATTACACAGTGCTTTTACTAGCGTTAATATTTAATTTTACTACTGCAAATGCGTAAAGCTCTTCTAATCCCTTTACTTTAAGCATTAATTGGTTGTTCTATTTTAAGTTACAATTATACTAATACTACACAATAAATCAGCTATAGCGTAAAATTGATTCTCACAGTTGAAAACCGAAAATGTAACAACGACCATCGATTTACCTAAAACAGCATATACGAGGTGTGTCCGGTAAGTATCCGACCAACAATATCTCCCCAACCGGTTCTATCATGATATTAATTTTAAAGACTACTATTGGGATATGTTATCTCGTGTACAATTTAAATTACACGGTTAGTGAGAACAAAAATTAGTTTAGTAAGTATTATATGAAATGTAAATACTTAAAGGCTATACTTGTAGAATATAATTTCATGTTTTGGATTATGGTACACATCGGCCAGGTTAGTCTGTATTACGTGCCTGTGTGCCGGGAACTGGTGCAAGCAGTATCATAAATATTTAAAATAAAACGGAAGTACAAAACGCACCAACAGCAAGGACAGCTGGAATGCAAATATTTATGAGCAAAAAGATAAAGATGAATAGGATGATAGTTATTTTCTCTTTTCGAAACTATAAAAAAATGCATAAAAAACAGACTCTGTTGAAAATGGTCTTCTCATTTTCAATGCTTACCTTCAACGCCTCCTATACGTCTTAGGAATGAAAAAAATATATAAGGGACCAACTCAATCGTATCCATGTTAACTTCGACCACAGCCCGACTACAAGTGGAAAACTAATAACAACTTTGTATAATATAGATTAAAGCTCTGAAAGCTGCAAGGCATGTCAAATTAAGAATGAAATAAATATTGAAAAAACTTACACTTTATCAACTCCTATCAGAAGATGTACAAACAACCATTAAAAAAGACAGAGTAGAAGCTGACGTATAGTAAGTATGATATATAGAATAAAAGACATCAGTATATGACGAGTTAAATGAATGAGATAAGGGAATACAAAATATTGGCTGTGCTAGAAAATTAATAAAGCGTTTGGGGAAAAATGGATATCAAAAGATATTAATAGCTAGAGGTACCCTAAAACTACTATAACCCCTTTTCTATCTACAAGAAAATCTTAGCGTCAGCTCGACAGCGTTGCAGCAACGTTCTAAAGCAGGCAAAAGGAGTCACTGTAATAGAAATCAAATATTATATAGAAACTCTTTTTAACGACTACTAGTTATGCTATTAAATTACGAAATGGTGAAAATGTAACCGATCCAGACAGATTTTATGGTGAAATATTTAAACTCATAGCTGATTAAAGTCCATCTACGCGAAAAGAACCGAGCAGGAATTAAGATAAGTTATCTTAAAATCCCTTAAAGTTACTCTCCCATTTGAAGCTTTTTATTCCTATACTAGTACTTATAAGTAATATCAGATGCAGTAAAGTATGAAGACGATATTTACCATGCGGATTATATGCCTTCTGGGTATGAAGCCGAGAATTTTTCTGGCATATATATACAGAGCGAGTATCTCTAAAAAATAAAATTTCGTCTATTTATCAGGATTAGTTTTAATTTTCCATTTGTGCAACCATCACCCGTTACATTTGCTGCGTGTTGTGTCTGTTGCCATCAGTTGTGTCGTTCTTCGTTATTAAAGTCATGTCATAGTCATATATGGCTGGTATTGAGTTGTTTACAATAGGCAAGTTGTAGACAAACAGGTTGAAAACGATTGGATCCGATATGCCATCCTGAGGTACTCCGGCTTTTATACAGTGAGCGCCAAAAAGCATTGGTCAGTTTCAATACCTAATAAAAACCCATACACTTCACCTATGGAATCAATGATAATTTCTTCATAAATCGGAAACTTGGTAGTTTTGTTTCAATATTTGACATCCTCCGAAAGTGACAGTTTGGTGTGCTGTTTCACCGTCAAAGATTGTCGGGGCTCATTTTTTCGAGGAAATTGGTGAAACGGTAACGGTTACATCTCAAAGACATTACATGCCTTAAAGATCTTTTTATTGCAAATAGAGGAGGATATAGTAAATGAATATTGGTTTCAACAAGACGGTGCTACAAATTACACCGCAAGAATTAATACGAATCTCCTACGACAATCGTTTCCCAATAAACTGATTTCTTGCTATGGTGACCTTCATTAGCCCTCGAGATCGCAGGACATAACCACTCCTGATTTTTTCTTTGGGATTACTTGAAGAGCAGAGTATTTACAAGAAAGATAAGAAATCTGGAAAAGCTTAAAATGTTTATTCAGGAAAATATTGAAGCTATACTGCAGGATATGCGGCAACGTGTGACGAGAGATTTCGGCCACCGTTTAAAAGAGTGAATTCAACAAGAGGGGAGTCATTTAACCGACAGCATTTTTCATAAGTGAATCTCCCATTCTTAGTCTTTAAGAAATAGTTCTGATTAACTGTGTAATTTAAGCAAATAAATTGTTATTACAAATTGAAACTGACCAATGCTTTTTGGCGCTCACTGTAGATTTAGGTCGGGATAATGTAGCGTTCTAATGTTCTATCTATACTTAGGAAGGGCTGTATACCAGGATGTTTAGTTGCATCATCTTGTACAATATCCCCTCTTGCCAAAACTTGTAATAGGCTCTTTCCAAGCCTCTAATAGAACACGTACTGAGATGGAAAATGTTTTACTACAGCCGAGGGCTAAGGTAGATTACCGAGGCGCAAAGCGCCGAGAGGAGTTATAACGCGAGGCTATATTGAAAACTTCCACTGAGGAATGTATACTATTTTATTCACAACTACTTTATTCTAAACAAGAAAAATGGATTTGACGTTAATCAAATAATAATACAAGGCGGCGAATATCCGTTGCCGTGAAGGCAGTCGATAAATGACTACTTTCCTACCGTCATCATGGCAACCCACTTCCCGACCGGTTGAGAAGTAAAAGTTGGTAATAGCGCATATTCCAACTTTTTAAAAGTCAGGAATGAGGTTATTACATATATGGTTGCGAATAATCATTATTGCAGTAAATTTCTCTTCCTCAAATCCATTGCCAATCATTTCTGTTATTCTGAGAGTTACTGTGCTGTTAAATGTCACTGCCGAAATTCAAATTGGTGGGAAGGGATCACGCCATTTTCAAATAAGTGATCTGGCAGCCAAGTAAGATGACCTTTTGCAGGAGTTAGCTAGGGTTGGCTATAAGCTAATAGGCTGCAGCTGTCTGGATCTTCTTTAGTTTTCCCAGTTTTGTAAATTGAAAGTTTATTGGTAGTTTGCCATACTATAGGAAATATCCTTATCCAATACAACCATTACATATAGAAGTTAGGTAAACGACAGCTTTCTTTGTTACATGTTTTATTACTTCGTTACTTATCAAATCTGGTCAAGGATACTTGAGTTTATGAAGGAGTTGTATATACAATTTGAGTTCTTGAGTAGATGCCAACGCTAATTCTGCAGTCTCTTGTAACCTGATATTTACTGTAGTGTTTGCTACTTGGTTCTTAATGTGTACATCGTTTTTATATTTACTGGGCGTAAAATCTTCGCTAAATGCGTTGCCAATAGTTTCAATGTTTCTTCTTCAATTGAGTAAGTTGTGTTGTTTGTTATTAATGGATGAATAATGCTTGCCTGTCGTAGCAGTCGTTAGGTGCCAGCCACATGGTCGGGTCACGGGGTTGTATTTCTTCAAGACAGCTATTATATCTTTCTATTCTTAGATTATCTAGCTCCTGTTTAACTAAATATCATAGCCGTTTGTATTTAGATAATGTAACAGAGACCTTTGCCATTTTCTTCTGTATCTAGTTTTTGACAGCTTTACTATATACTCAGGTGTTATATTATATGCAGCTGTGCTTCTGCATTTCCATGGTGTGGTGGCTTATTGAATACTGTCTAGTATTGCAGAAGTGTTTGTTTAACGTATTCATCTATACGCACAACAATCATTAAAATGGGATATTTTTAGCTGTTAGTTCCTCTTAAATATCCGTTTCGGTCAATGATACTGGAACGTTTCTAATTATCGCCAATAAATTAGTGATCCGGACCTTAATCGTGTGTTAATTTATGTTGTTACCGCTATAATGTTTTGTCATGCTCAAATAATAATCTTCTACGGTTTTTAAATTTATTCGTAGTTGATTATTTTAATGGACTGTCGTAAATTAATTTTTCTTTTAATTAAATAAGTATTTCCTGTTTAAGTTTGTCGGCGTTGTGTAGGTATATGAGTCAAAGCTTTATCTTCTCTTTGTTCGTAGCCGCAGTTTGCATTTGGGGGGAGGTATCCATCGCTCTGATTGCTGAAGGGGAGAGATTATTATACGCACCTGTCACATGACTGATATCCAATGAAAACCATGCATTTTTTGAAAATCAACCAATCCCGAATTGATTACCTGATAAGAACCCGTGTGCTACTTATTAAGCGATAAGCGCCCTAGTGCTGACTATCGACCCCGTATATGGTGTCATAATTAGAAATAGAAATGCCAGAAACAATCAATTTGAGTTGTTTGGCATTATTAGATCAATTTTAAATCATAATTTGTATACGAGTTATGTTCAAAATATAAACGCGGGCAATACACTTACAAATAATTTTACCCATGCCAAGAGCCATCGTGCTGGTTGCCCTTAGAAAACTGCCCTCGGTGAACCCTAGGGACAGTTCATTACAACCAGCACTCGACCTTTGGCGTGTGCAAATTTCTCAGGTATATAGTATTTATTGTTGGCAATTACACTGTGTGATTCAATCGTGTACTTTTTATTCATTTCTTGGACTGGTGACGATAAATCGTCAGTATTTCTTCATAATTATTATCCGAGGAACCCCTCCGCAGGAATTTTTAAAATAATTTTTAGCATTTACCTTCAATTGCTTTAAATAGTGACATAGTTTTACACTATCACTGTACTTGAAGCCGTAAGCGGCCTCACCTTATCACACTCGATAATATTATACATCCACACTTGCACTTTCTAACACTCGAGACCGCCAATGGCTGTGCTCACTTGACAGAGGTTTTATTAAACGATACATACTAACAGCCAGCTATAGTATAAAATGTGAGAATGAAACGTTTACCACACGACGTTAAAGAAACAGTTAAAGTGCTAATAAACACGCACTTCCTAGGCTGTCTTAAAAACCTCTTTTCCAGATGAATAGAAGCTGCCGATTCAGCTCCTGATCAAGAAGAGTATCTCCACAAGTGGTACCTACACAAGTGACAGGGATCAAGAAAAACTAAGAAGGAACAGAAAATATTAAAGCAAGCCTTATTGCTGCATTGCATCCACACCTACATTCCAGTGAGGTCTGCTAAATCCTTCCTCGACGGACGGACGGAAACGTCTTTATGTTGGTGTATTCACAAGTTTAATGGTGCTTTTGATAATAGTATACATTGAACATATAACATATTACGAAAACGGATTCCATACATTCTTCAATCTTTAGCTGCACACGTTACTTTTGGAAGTACCACTATTAGATGGACTATCAAGAGTGATTGTTTTCATTATTTTGCAATTGTGTAGTACACTCTACGGGGATAACAAATGTGCTGTTCATCTGAATGCACAGGCCTCTTAGAGTTGCTGAATAAATTTGGGAACAACTTTCTCTAATCTTTTCGGTTGAATCAAATACTTAAATGCTGTTTTTGACAAAATTCTGAATCGGAAAATCATATACAAATGAGAATTGAATAAGCAAGTGTAGCTTTATGACAACATGTCCGTGTGTGCTGCGTTTTCCCGTGCCCCTATACTCAACTTTACTATGAATTTAAGTGTTTTTGTTTGCTAGTTAACCCAGTCATAGATGTATACGTCCCGCTCTTACCTCGGTATGGTTAAGGTCAATGTCAATATAGCTTACTCCGAGCCTGCTCGCTTACACATATACTCCTGCAATCACACATGCAAACCCAGCTAGAAATAAAAGCCAGACAGTTTACATAAAGGTCATGTACTCTAGTAGAGAATATACATACATAAAAACACATATAAAGAATACACAGTGGCAATATATCGTTTGTTTAAAAAAACTCATTTAGGGTAGGCCTTGACAAAAAAGATAGAAAATTCAGTCCAAGTCTGTAGGTGAACGTCAGATTGCATTTTGTTTATGGAAACATCTGTCACTGTGACAGGTAAAAGTTTACACTGCATTAAGTTTAATTGCTTCAAGCAAAAAAGCAACACAACAACGAGTGTAATAATCATAACGGTCAATAAAAATTGTTTTTGTTAAGTGTTTTGTATATTTTTAGGAAAATACTTCACGTCAAGATGTAATTTAGTTCTCTCTGACTTATGGTAGTTCATTTGATTCACTCAAGTTACAGTAAACTTCAATTTGATCATGGCATGCCGCGAATGAGTCTTTTTTGGAACACACGATATAAATGTTAAACGCTGTCAACAACGTATTACAGTTAAACAAATAACTACGGGAGTAAGGCTTATGCTACTTGCTTTTATACACGCATTAAATGTGGGTTTAGTTATTAATTGGCAATGCTAGGTCAAAAACAAACCGCGAGAAAGAAGTTTAAATCTCGCGCACAATTCCACTGAAGCCGGCCCTGGCCTTCGCGCTTAAATTCCTTGCCTTTATTTTGTCGCAAGATGACCAAGAGATCTGCTCCATGGACTCCTTTGCAGCCGAAATCGCAACCTCTTACTGCGTCGACTGGTTGGGGTTGCTTCCAAGGTGGCTATCTGCTCTCGAAACTGTATTTCAGCTCAAGATTAACTAAGCTGTTATTTCCAGCACGGCCCCGTTACACTTAATACTTCTCTGTAAGGCTTCGCGTGGCGTCCTTTCGCTGAGGCGAAACGCACAGTGTTGTTACTGGTAAGCGACTGTCCCCCACACTTCCGTTTGCATACTCTGTAGTCTTCAGTTCTAATAATAGATGCATTAGGTTATTAATCAGCTACTTTGCACGTCACCCATAGAATGCGCGAAAACTTGTTTCGCGCGGTTTTAAAATATCTAATACGCTTTAACCTAATGTTACAATACAAAAACTACAGTCTCATTTCACACTAGCAGATTAATTCTTAACATACCTCAGGTGGCACGCATCGGCTCGTTACAGTATCTAACAAGACCTTCATCAAAAGGTGTGCCACCATTGTGTACACATACCGAAACCTAACACTTTATAGTTATATTTGATTTAAATTAGATAAGTTACTACAGCAACCCAATGCTCACTTGCTTATCTATTAACTGTCACAAGTAGGTACTATACGCACCACTACAATCGCTATCCTAGAGACTATCCTAAGTTTTTCTACTAGACTTTACTGTGGAGGAAGTGGCACTGAGCGCACTTTAAAGCTACAGTGAAATGCTAACGGAAGAACGGAGCCCTTCTAATACTTGCGATTTTTCATAAATAGAGAAATATTGGAAGGAGGGGCTGAAATACTGTGGAGGCTATCTACAGAATTCAACTTCTGGAAACAATTGTAGACTCTCCCACCGTTAACTATGTTCAAAAAACATTTCACCTTTACAAAGGCTGAACACGTCAAATTTTAATCATGATTGCAAAAGTGCAACAGGTAGAGAGGCACATATCTTTTCTGATGAATTAGACCTTCAGCATCCTGAATTAGCGATTGGCCTGCAAAGCAACAATCGCCTCTGCGCTGTCCCAACCTGTCGAGGTTGGAACTTTGGGAACACGGCGGCAGAATACATCTTGTGGGAATGTTCTGACCTCACTTTGATAAAAGGATCGACATTGAGGGATGTCTGGCTGGACATGGCCGAAATCATTGGTTAAGCATTCTTAAGCCCACTAAAACAGTCAAATGCTTATGTGAGACAACCGAAGAGTTGCGGTCGAGGTAATATAATGGCTTACCTTGAGCTATAGGTGTACATGAATATTGTTCAATGTTCTGTCATATTATATCATTCTATTAAAGTCGCTGAAGGAAAAACTGTTATTTCTGAAGTTGGGGCATAAACTTGCCATTGATCGAGAGTATGACTTGGGTTTTATTCCAGCCATTGACTTTACCGTTGGCGGCTAGAACTTTGTCTATGATCCATTTTGTACTACTAGTATAATGATACTGTAGTTTGGAACTAGCCAGCATCATGAAATACTTGCATTAATTCAAAATATTGATTCATCTGGGAAGTATTTTTCTAAAGTATCCTTTATCTAATAGACTTGTCTGTCTGGTTCGCTGTTTCAGCAGCCAAACCGTAAGAGATAGAGAAAAAAGTTATTAAAGTTATATGTTTGGAATGGTCATGTCAGGTCAGGAACCGAATTTCAGTCTCTAACACTAATTATTATCTTAATTATCCTAATCCTAACTTTTTAGGTTAGATTCTAGGCAAATTTTATCAAGGCGAATGCCACTGGTAGTTTGCTACCAACAATGACGTCATATACGTACGTGTGGTGAATACGCGTTCTATTTGCAAAACGGTCTTTTTTGTTTTTTTAAATGAGACATTTGTCTCACTGCGTTGCTAGTTTTAACTAATAATAAAGGATTTGTCAATAGCGGCGTCAAAACTTTAAAAACTGATTGTAGTCATCTTGGATTGGTTGAGCCTTAAATTTTTTGATAGTTGTGTTTAGTCATCTTTGGAAAATTATCGTGGACCGCCATACGATTTCAACGACATAAACTTTTTGACGAAACCAAAATAAGCCTCATCACTAAATATAACTTTTTGGCCAAATTCGGGATCGATTTCTAGCTGTTCCAGAGTCCAATCAGCGATCTGTCAACTCTGAAAATAGTCATTTAGCTTCAGTTATTGGATGAATTAAATCTTGCAAGTAAAAGACCTAAGTCTTTACGCCAAATTCGGCAAGTTGTAATCTGACAAACTTCACGTTGCGTATAGAGTGTTAAAACATTTTACGTTCCGTGATGATTTGCCAACGTTGACTGAACACAACTATCAAAAAATTCAAGGCTCAACCAATCTAAGATCACTATACAATTAGTTTTTACAGTTCTGACGCCGCTATTGGAAAACCCTATATAATACTTGTTATTTTCGATTTCATGTGCGTGGTGTCTGCCTGATTGAATTAGGTTGTTCATTTTCTATGGTAATTATGCGTCGTATGATTTTCAACCAATGTTATTTTGAGTTCTTCATTCAGCTATTCGGGAAGTAATCTTTCTATTAATATCTATTCGATTTCATGATGATCTAACCTTCTGCTAGTGGTTCCCTTCTTTCTACTTTAGATCTTCTCATTTAGTGTTTTTCTAGTTCTGATGTAACTTTACATTTATTTGCATAAAGGCTGACATTCTCTAAAGCTTTGGTAATGTCGGAGCTACTTAAAATTTAATTTCTTTATCAATTAATAAGATAACGTTTTCATTATTATCCCGGTTTAATATCGTGTTGATAATATAACAACCACTTCTTTCATTAAAAGGAAGTTACGGAAATCAGGCATCCACCTACGTGATCTACCTGGAGATGTTTACTTATTTTAAAATGTTAGTTTCGCATTCGCATAAAAGGTAAAAAGCTATCAGTTACTTCTCTCAGCTCGTCGCGTTATTACATTGCAAATTGCGTTCATATCTCCAAATTGAAAATGATAAATTACAAAATCTTCAAACGGTTAAGCAAATTTTATCCATCCTCCACAGGGCAGCAGCTTCGAAAAGGACTCACATAAATCTAGTAAACATACAGTTATGGTAAAAATAATGTGCCCACATTAAAAGCACCTTGCATTCGGAATTGTTGGGATGGGCATAGCCATTATGTTACCGCAGAATGGTCAAACACCGCCGCCCCTGTTCCTACATATTTGGGTAAGTAAACTAGCTCAAGAACGTTTGGAGGTCGTGATTAGCTTAGTCTAAACGTATAATTTGTATTAAAGCTAACTACTTACTAAAATTTCGTCAGTGAAAACGTATTTACTTTGATGATATCTATAACGTGTCTTATAATAAGCAAACGGTGGACGCGCTGCTTAATTACAGTCAATCTAATTCTGAGCAGCATCTTGAAGTAGCTATATATTTATCAGAAGAACTGGAGATTTTCCAGCGAACGACATAAATTGACGCGCGTAGCAATTGTTTTCCATGATTGTGGCAAAAATCGATGTCGTGAAAGTTTTAGAATATAAATGATTGCAAATGGATCTTGCCGAGCGTAACTTATACCGCTACCTTCGCGGAGAATGGGGTCACATTCCGAGCTTACACAATGCAGATCGACGACAATATTCGCTGGGATTGCAAATACCGGTTCACGTTTTCCATTGCAATGGAATGAACAGAAATATTACCTGTCAATCTGCCATTAATCTCTCCTGATTGCACTACACTATTTTACCTGCCCTGAAATGAAAAATGAGCCCATAACTCTTACAGCGCTGCGATGTAATTCATAACTCCCGGTTTCGAATGATGCCAATGTTTTGGTGGTCATTATTAGACGGTTTTTGATATTTGCCTGGCGGTTTGAAGGGGATGTAAACCACAGCGTATTCGGGAGAATTATTAGGACCAAATCGGTTTTTAAGCGATTTTTAGATATAGCAGTAAGTGGAATAAATTGGATAGACAGCAAAATGGGGTGATTATCGCATTTGAAGAGTATTGCAGTAAGCGCGTTATTTATTTGAAGAATCTGATTTGTAAATTTTAATTTTGTAATGCTATGGTACTTATTTTTACAGATCGATTTGAATAATAATGTATTTTGTGCTGCATTAAGATCCACTTTTTTATGTTGTAACTTAGTATTTGTAAATAAGTGTTAATACTGGTACCACAACTTGGAATTTATACTGCAAGAACTACAACGTGGCATTGTATAAAACAGATCACAATTATTATCTCATAAAATATTGAGGGGCGAAGTACGAGTTGAAAAACAGGCCTCTGCTAAGAAGATCATGGTGTCTGTTTTTTTTGGGATTGCGAAGAGCTGCCACTAATCGATTATATGCCACACAAAACTACAATTAATGCAGAATATTATGTCCAACCTTTGCAAAATTACGTATCGTAATTAAAAAAAGAGACGTGGAAAACTGCCCAAGGGGATTTTCCTATTTTCCCTGACAATGCTCTAGTACACAAGGTCAGAGTTGCACAGGCTGCCCTGCATTACTGCGGGTTTGAACAACTTAACCATCCACCTTACAGCCTGGACCTGGCTCCTAGCGACTTGAACTAATTCCGAATCTTCGGGGGCGCCGAATTGCAATACACTTTGAACGCCCTTCATATGTGCAGAGTGAATAAAAAAAACGTCGCCTTTATTTATTTATTTTATTTTTTGAAGATAGAAAACCAAAATACTATTTTTATCAAATAGAAACAAAGTTTTTTCTATTGGTATTAGTTGCTTCGAATTGTTTCGATCATAATTAGGTTTCTTTCTCACAATTATTCTATCATCTCACCAAATATCTATTGCTAGTTTTGGTTTGTGCCCTTGTATCCATCAGATATAATACATATTGAGTGAGTATAGTATTTCTGATCTCTTTTTTTAAATTTATTGAAATCAGATCGGCAAATTGTTTGAGGTCAGCGGGAAACCCCTCTGTTGCTAGTGACTAGTGATGATAAACTAAGTACTTTGTTATAGAACTATGGAACACTAAAGGTCTATTCACTATTTGGTGTGGACTCACTGTCCGAGGAGGAGTTGTGGAGATCTTGTGGGAGTGTTCTCTTAAGACGGGTGTAAATTTTTCTTTGTCCTATGTTATAGTGGGTAGTACAGGAGCACTTGTTTAAGTTATTAATAAACTTTTTAGTATCTCTTCTAATAAAATCTGTAATTTGTTCAGTGCCGGGTTCGTTGTGTATCTGTTTATTTCGTATGAACCACGGGCAGTGTAACGTTATTCTCAGCACCTTGTTTTGGAATACTTCAGTTTTGTTTAACTATGTTTTTGGAGCGTTACTCCACACCCGACAGCAATGTGTGAGCAAGGGTCTGAGTATAGATTTAAATATTAGGAGAGAGCATTCTACGTTTAGTGGGGATTTTCTGTTAAGGATAGGGTATAACATCGCTAGACGTGCATGGCATTCATTAAGCATTTTATTAATGTGAAAATCCCATTTTAGCTATGTACGAGCATCTAGGTATACTCCTAGGTATGTTACGGCTGAGTCTCTTGGTTTCCATTTAACTTCAGTAGCGTCTATTTTAAATGAGGGTGGACTTATTATTCTTCGTAGAGAGAATATCTGGCATTCATATTTAGTCGGGTTTATTGGGATTCGCCAACTGTTAAATAAATTATTTAGTTCGTTTAGCGCTTTCTGCAGATTAGATGCTGCGCTAATTAAGTTTTCATGTTGTGTTATGACCGTATTGTGTCGTCTGCCAACATTGTTAGTTCTGTTTTGAGTGGTATTGGTATGTCATGCACATATATAGTATATATATTGAATAATGTCAGTCCTATTATACTTCCCTGTGGAACTCCTGCCTGTATGATTTTGTTATCAGAATACACCGAGTTGATTCTAATTGAGAAGGTTCTTTGGCATAGAAAAGAAGCTAGTGTTCGTATAAAGTAAGTTGGTATGTTTATCTGGAGAAGTGTAAACAGGAGTTCTTCTATCTTTATCGAATGAAAACCCTTTTCTATGGTTTCCGTTAATCGTAAAAGTTGTTGACAAGTTCCATGATTCTCTTTGAAGCCAAATTGAAATGAGGGAATTATATTATTAAGTTTTAGAGATTCTTGACCCATTTGTTGATTATTTTTTCTAGTGATTTAGATATTGTGTATAGCAACCTTATAGGTCGGCAGCTCTCTGGACTGGTTTTATCCTTTCCTGGTTTGTGAAACGATAATACATCAGCATGTTTCCATTTGGTTGGAAAATGTGCCAGTCCTAGGCATGCATTGAATTACGTTGCAAGAAATGAAAGTAATTTACTAGTTAAGTTCTTTAAAACTGTATTCGGGATCAAATCTCGTCCTGGAGATTTTCGTATTTCCAATTTGTCTATTTGTGTTTTGAATTCGTTAATGTTGGCTTAATTTGATCTATATTTGCCGGAAAGTTGTTTGTTACATAAGTTGTAATTTCATTTGTGTGCTCTATATCAGTTCCTTCTGCGAGGTTTAGGTTGTCTTCAATTTGATTTGCTAGTACGTTGCATTTTTCTTGATCTGTTTCGTAGGTTACATCGTTTTCTATCAATGGAGGGATAACTGTTCGTTGTCTTAGTATACGTTTTGTTGCTTGCCATAAACTCTTATCTTTTGCTTCTAATTGTTGGATATGTGTTTGATAAGACTGAATTCGGTGGTTATCTATAGGTGGCACCACTTACCGGTTCAGCCGATATAGCAATGCTTTTAACTGAAGTGTTCTAGTATTTTGGCATGCTCTTCGAGTTTGGTTTTTGTACTTAATTAAATTTAATATTTCCATTGGTGGGTGTAGATATTGCGGTGTTCGAATTGTTTTTGAATGAATTATTGCTTCGCTAACGCATAACTTTATATTGTTGGTGTAGTCTTCTACTGCATTATCTATCTCCTGAAATATTTAGATTTTCTGGTGCTTTGATATGTTTATCTAGGTTACTTTGGAATGTATCCCAGTCGACTTTTCCATTTATAAGACTCGAAATTAGAGAATTGTACTGGGGTATGTGAGAAAAAGACATTATTACTGGTAGGTGATCTGAGTCCATCTCAGTGAGGACTTGTTGGTAGATGGGTTTAATAAAATTTTTGTGCAGTACTATATCCAGTATATCTGGTTGCCTGCCTTGCTAATATGGGTAGTATGCGAAGTCTCTTGTCTGGCTTGTGCTGTGTAGAGTATGTGTTTATTTTTTGTTCGTCTGGATTGTTTACTCAGCAGCCCCAGAGGATATTTTTCCAGTCTAGATCTCCTATTAGCAGTGTGCTAATATTGCTGTTGAAGATAATAATTAGATCTTGTTGTATTAATCTGCGATTCGGTTGTTTGTAGACTGCGACCATTTTCAGTGAAAGGTTGTTATTTAGCTCTACAATAACCGATGTAGTTTCTAAACCCTGTTGATTTGTGTTTGGTAACTGATAGTGCTTCAGTGTTTGTTTGATTAAGATGGCTACGCCATCATACGCAGTAGCTGGTGTTCGGTCATTTCTATCAATTGAGTAGCCAGGTAAGGTAAGTGTTTCCAGCGTACATAAATCAAACAAGTAGAGACACTCACTTTCGGTTCCTTTGATGTCAAAATACCGATTTGGATGACCTTGAACGGCTCCTGGGGGGTACTTTCCGAAAGTACTAACAGATGGCGCCACTACTTTATCACACATAATTGGTAGCAGAGGTAGTAACTGGCTCTGATTGGTAGAATTTTGTGCTGCCATCTGATAGTCAAGCTTAGAAATTCCCCCCGAGTTACTGTCCCAGGCACTCTAGACAGGTTTCAACATTTGGCATGAGTGTCGTTAATTGTTTGATGTATGTACGCTAGTGTTTCATTTTCAATAAGGTGTGTTTTTGAAACACATGCAACATGCTGGATAGAAAATTTATGAATTCTGCCATCTGCCTTTTAATTTCATCAGCATTCCAATTTAGGACTGTTGTATCATTTATCCTGTATAATTAATTTAAGTCCATACTATATTAGTGTGGTATGAGTGTTGAAAGAAGAGGTTTAATTGTGTCGAGGTGTAATGTAATTATTTCTATCAGTAATTTGATAATTGTTGTAGCGATGTCTGATGTTTCTTTTGGGCTTGATACTGAATTGGTGTTATTTCTAGTAGTGTCTGAGTAAGTTCTTTCTTCTGCTTGAGTTTGCTTGGGTCGTGTTAGGTTTAATATGGTTTCTGATTTTTATGTAGTAGGAGCATCCTTTAAAGTTGGATGAATGTTACTCATTCTGCTTTTTTGGACAGTCCGTGTATATGTAGTTTCCTATGAATTTGGTGCAACGTGGTTCAAGAGTACAATAGTTTCCTATATGGCCGTATCTTTGACATCTGCTACAGTGTGAGATGTCTCTAGATTTCCTTTTTGGCTCTACTTCAATAATGCAGTAACCTAGTTTGGTTAGGTTAAATATTTCCGATACTTTTTCAGTTTTAGTCTATTGCACAAATAGGTATCATATTTTATTTTTATTGTATAGTCTTGCGACTTTGATTACTGGGTGTCCTAATTTACTGAGTTTATTTTTTATGTTCTTTTGGTATAGAAATTGGGATATTACGTATAATAACCGAGAGTTGGTTTATAGCCGAATCGTTGAAGATGTGATACATAATATTATTTTCACTTGTTTTGTCACAAGAGCTTAAATTATTTCCGTAAATTTTTTTGAGGCTGCGAATATTTTGAAAATTTTATAAAAAAGACAATTTCCATATGAGTAAAATTTTTCGCATCACCTTTCAACATAATTTCAATGCCATCACTACGGCGATTTGTGATATGCATATCAAAACGATTAATATAGCAGCTGAACATACTTCTGTATTTCACTAATTTACCAGAGAATTACCCGTTTGGAGCTTTTTGTTCATCGTCTAATAATACAGTTGGGTTCACGTCAGTAGGAGTGGCCTCTTTGAAAATTCGACACCATCTTTAATTTTATTATTTGGAAAGACAATGCTTATTAAAAATGCACTGTGTAAGCAAATGATGTTTCACTTTACAACATTTTTATGGCTCTGAATACGTTATTAAACTTTTGATAAGATTTACAGGGTGTTCCAAAAATTAAAAAGCCTGGGATTGACCTTAAGCAACTGCTATTATTTTTATTTTTTTAAACTGAAGAAAAGCGTAAATACGAATCGTGGTTAAAAATATCAGAAATAACTTTTCACTAAAAATTAAATTTTCGGGGTACGAAAATATTTTTTTAATACAAAATACTTAGCAAAATCCGACATTTTCATTGTCTGCCAGTATCTTATATACAATATGCAGCCAAAAGTTATATCGTTAACAAGAAAAATAATTCGTGCATTTTATGAAGCAACTTCAACATGACTAATCGCCTCACGATTGACATTGTTAGTTGCAAGCAACTATTTTGTGCAAATCGCATCGTGTTCGTATCGCAGTTGATTTAGTGTGCAATGAAGTGCATAAACCCATAGAACAATCGCTTATGAGTTTCT
The DNA here is from genome assembly GCA_940337035.1 of Agriotes lineatus. Lineage (NCBI taxonomy): Eukaryota > Metazoa > Arthropoda > Insecta > Coleoptera > Elateridae > Agriotes > Agriotes lineatus. The sequence continues at coordinate 139,252 of CALNHX010001995.1, read as the reverse complement.
TGTCAGTCGGGCCCTAGTCGCGTTGTCTGAGTGGGCCTTAGTGTTGCAGAGATTTTCAAACGTAGAATTTCATAAATTTGCAATTTTGGTATTAGGATTAAATTTTCGTAAAAAAGAGGCCTTTGACCAATGCAGAGCTATTGAAAACTCTCTATGCAGAGAGCAATGAGGGCAAAATAGTTATTATACTCGAAGCTGATAATGAAGATAACATGAAGACGACGTATTGCCGGATGAACGGAAAGAAAATGAAATTATCATTCACATTAAAGCGAAAAACCCAAAAAAGAAAGAAATGCTAACAATTATATTCACGAAAAGGGCCAACGTTCAACTATGTAAATGTACAGTATTCGCAAAAAAAACAGTACCGAAAATAAAAAATTATATTTACTTATTTATTAGCTATTAAGGATAACTGCTAATAGATTTGAACATACGAAGTGTAGATGTCTCACTGATATTCATTTTATGTGCAGTTCGTACAAGGCTTCTTTGCGGAGAGTGCACGACCTGGTCAAACACACGTCCTTCATTATCGTTGGTACAAACTGTCCTTCGACGACCCGAAGAGACTTTACGTTGGCATAACACACTACCAGTGCGACGAAATTTCTCAACAACCGCTAGCATTACAGCTTTACTGGGAATGGGCAGGTTACGTTGCGGAACAAGAAATAGTTGGACAAAGAAGTTACTAAACTGGAGACCATGGAACCACAAAAGACCAATTGGACGTCCGCAAACAGTATGATATGACGATGTGAAAATGGTTGCAGGCTTACAGTGGCAGCAACTAGCTCAAAACAGAACGAGGTGGAAACAGGAAAAGGAGGCCTATGTCACAAGATGGACTGAAGAAGGCTAAAGAAAGATGATTTTATAATGCAACGATACGCCTGTTTCTTTCGAAGCATCTCGTTAGACAAGCGGTTTAGGCGTCTGGCTAGCATTCCGATCCCTCTGGGAGTGTAGGTTCGAATCGTACCAATTGCGTTATTTTTTCTTTGACAATTAATGCAATTCAGATTAATATTTCGATCATATAAAATATTTTTATGTAATTTGTACATAATCATGAAAAGTGGTCAACCATCATTCGATGTAGCAATATTGATTAAAGATGTTAGCATTTCCTTTTCTTACTCCTTTATTCAATTCAATCTGAAAAAATTAAAAATGTTGTGGTGGGTTAAAAAGCTATTTCTTACATATAAATGTGTATATTTCTGCGTGTGTCACGTTTTCATAGTCACCATGCGGGTACACTTCATCCGCGATCGATGCTGTTGTCACTGTGATCTTCCTAATGCAACGCTAAGCCTCTGTATAAGTAGCATTCCATTGGCCAAGGTAGTTTAACCAGCAATATTAGGAGCGCAGATTTCAATTCTACCAACTGCTATAATCCTTTATCTTCCCCAATGAATGCAATTCACATTATTAAAGCGTTTCTCTCAACTCTTTTAGCATTGTTACAAATTATAAGATATTTTTACCTATTTTCCACATACTTTTCAACACTTATCTGCCTTTATTCGATCTTATTGTTTTCTGGTAGAGAGCTTTCGTTATTACATATATTACAAACGTTTTGCATAAGTGCAGCTTACATATGGACACTTTTTGTGCTTATGGTGTTAAGGTCGTTTCCTCACATTATAAATACACATCAATTGGTTGTTTGCGCCAAACAGAAGATGGATTTATAAATTTGCAAACAACACTCTTGTTGAATATATTTTCCTTTTTAAGCGCAAAACAACGCAAAGGCTATGGCAACCCTTATGCTGTTATTTTTACTTCCCACGTCTAAAACACGAAGGAAGTATTGTAATCGCAAAAAAATCACCTTTCGAGATTCCTCCAGATCGTCCCATTTCAGGGTCCCTAGATGACGAAAAACAGGTTTTCTCAATTCCGTCTGTCTGTCTGTCTGTCTGTTGGCAGTATAGCTCAAAAAGTATTTGTCGGAGGAGGACGATATTTTGCATACATATTATACCGATGGGGCCACAATTATAACGGGTGTTCATAAACAGTCGTCATCCCAGTAGGTTTTGACTTCAAAAACGTATGTCTATTATAATTGAGAAAAACTGCACTATGACAGTACTCAATGACGTTTCATTGTGTTGCACGAATTAATCAAAGATATAACATTTTGTTTTTCAAAGCAACTGGGATGACGACTGTTTATGAACACCCGTTATATAACAGCAATGAGATAACATGAACAAGAAAATATCACGTATTGCTTGAGTAAGAAAGAGATAAACATAGTAGCAAATATACGAGTAGGCTTGAAGCTCATTTTAATTATGACATTTGTCAACTAAACATGCCTACTAAAATAATTTTATCGTATTGTCATCTCTTTCTTACTCAAGCATTCTATTTTCTTATTCATGTTATCTTATTGCTGTTATATATAATTGTGGCCCCATCGGTATATCTACCTCGCATGAAACCGGTACAATTTCATACAAATCTATACAGGGTAAGCACCTTAAAATAATAAAACTTTGTTTATATTTGCGTTAAGTGGGAAATAGATTAAAGTAGTAACACATTCGCATAAATACAGCCGCGCGTCGCACACATATAAGGGAGTCGGCATAGTGCAGTTAAATCTAGCTGATTATCGACGATTGTATCCGCAGATGATGTAGATCGAATCCCTCCCCGGTAATTTTTTAAATTTGATAATTGAGTTAATTTACATAAGCAAGTGTTAAGATATTGTTAGCTCTATTTTCCTTTGATTTTTAAGCCACGAGCCGCATAAATGCTTAAATCCCAAACCTTGAAATAGATGGGAAACGCATATTTGGGAGAAGGATCTACGTAAAAACTATAAATATATACATCCTGCGTATGATATGTTTAAAAATGAATACAGAAATTTTTTGTGAAATAATTATCTGCATTTTTTTATTGATGTAAAAAATATAATTAATTTTCTTAAGACATGCCCGGCGTGAAGGTTAAGTCAACTGAAACCCGACGATACGAACATGACTTCATAGAGTAGTAAGAAATTGGTCGGTGAATTTGTTAGCAGTCGCAAGCGCCGCGGTTCAAATCCCTCCGGTAACGGATTTTTTTTATTTGAAAATTTATTTAATTTATTAGAAACGTGAAGATATTTTTTTACTCCTAACTTAATTTCATTTTTAAAATTATTTCGTGCCACAATGTCGACGAGGGAAGTTTGTGGGTAAAGCCTTTTACAGATTTTTTATCTTTGCAAATCTGTCGTTAACCATACGGTAAATGTATTCAGTCCATTCTGTTTATTCGTTTAGTACCCAGTTGTTAATTTTATCTATTCTGCATGTCTTTGCTCCCTTCCCATTAGTATTCTCTCAGCGATTCTAAGCAATATTTTCTTCTCCGTTATTTTGTAGTATTATTTGGGTTTTCGATGTTTCATGCCTTCGTTGCGGATGTCAATATAGATCCCCCGCACAGTATGCCTTCTCTATTGGATCTTGCATTTTCACCAGTAATTCTAATTATTTCTACTTTCTCAGCAACAGTTAAACGTAATTCAGCCATTATTAAAAGCTAATGGCATTTGCAACAATAATAAAAATGTTGTTTCTCCATGACACCATTTGATACCAAATTAAAAGTTGAAATTTGAGACTGACAAATGTATGGATAAAAATTAAAAATTCGAATTATTAAACGAAAATCGGTATCTGGGGCACTCCTTTGATTCTAAACCCCTTTTCTTAATAACTTTTAGCTGTAACCCTAACCCAAAATATTGAAAACGCGACCCATGTTCTTGATGGTAGTAGGCCAGGCTAGTAACGTCTTTTGCTCTCAAGGACATGAATAGATGCCTCTTGGTGATTTATACAACAATTCAAATCGATTCATACAAAAACAAAGAAAATACAGGGCTGCTTCCACGTAAAGTGAAAAACACTGTATAAGCAAATGTGCGCTAAGCCGAACCTGAGCCGTAGGAGCATTGTGAAATTTGTGTATACCGCGATAAATACAACCATCAAGCCTGTTCGCGGGATGAGGGGAGTTTCAACTCATGCAGATTTCACGAAAAATCGGGCAATCGCTGGCGGCCTTTGGCCCAAGCGGGTTGTGCGAACAAGCGTTTGTGAGTACGCAAACACGTTTCTCGGGTGTATCGATGAGTACACAAATTTGTGACATATTCAAAGGTACATTCAAAGCGTCCATTCTGGAAGACGCCAATTTAGCAGTTCTTGAGGACTTGCCGACATCGGAGATTCACAGCATCACGTCTCCCAAAGTTTGAATGATGCAATTTTAGGTAAATCTAATTCAAGGACACGCAGTAGTTTCTATTGGCCCACATAAAGGCAAATGTGATACCAAAGATATTTGAGAAAAAGCTTGCGTTCAACTGTAAGAAGCTTTTGAAAGTGTAAAAGAATGTATTCCTTTAGCGAATAATATGTGTATAGATTGCGCTCGATTTTAACAGAGCTCTTTCCAGGCCGTACTGGCTTTGAAGACATTTTGACTTTTGCCTTTTTTAAAGATTGCTTATTTTAATACGTTTTTATGCATATTTTAGTGTATATGTGCACGTACATGCGAGTAGCTACAGCTATCTAGGACGTAGGTTTTTAAAGGAACTAGTTCTAGTTTTCTTTGAGTTTCTTTTATTTGATTTATGTTTTTTATGTTTTGAAGTTAAAGATTGTGTAAAAAATGAGTTTTTTATGAATTGCATCAAGTTAGTTTTAGCCCGAGAACACTACATGAGATATCAACTTCTTTGTTTTTTTTAATATTGACAGCAACCACGACTTGGGTATTAAGAGGGTATTTATACAATGAGCTAGCTAACTGGACGAAAAGGCAAATCATTATTTAAATAGTAAGGCGTACGAGACGTTTTGTTTAAATGTAACGTAACCACCGAGAGCAGGGGTGAACAAAAGCCTTATTTCAATACACCTGCTGCAAACCAGTGTAGGCAGCGATCATAGTTTGATGCTTGAGCAAGTTAAAATCAAACTTAAATTGAAAAAGAACAAGGGTCCAAAAACACAAGTAGAAAAATTATCTAAACAATAAATCACCGTGGAACACGACTATAAAACGACTATATCAAACTTATTTTAAAAAAAAGAATGTATGATCCCATTAAGTGAAGAAAAATATATTAATAATATATTCCAACAAAAACAAGGACAAAACAAACCCCCATCGTTCTGCCAAGAAGTCAAAGAAGAATGTCAAATGGAAAAGACAACCTCTTTAAGTTATATGGCACCGCAGACTCTAGAAACTTATTGTTAATAAACGAATTTACAACAACCACATTTTCTCAAAAAAAATATAGAAAAAGACTTCTACTGACTTAAATTATACATTATTACATTGGATAGAATACAACAGATCAGCCTTTATGTGTTTCATCGATTTAGAGAGATTTTCTATCAAATACAAGTAGAACATTAATGCATCTTCTCCCTTACGATATACAAATACCCGACCATAACATCAAACAAAATATATTTGGCAAACAACATCTAAACAAAAATAAATGACGAACTCACCAAAGAAACACCGATAAGCAGCGGCGACTGACAGAGAAATTATCTATGCCCGCTCCTGTTTAACATCAATATGGACGAAACGATAAGAAAACGCACCAAATTGAAAGGATATAAAATATAAGATAAAGAAAATCCAGTGCAATGTTGATAACACAATTTTAATAGCAGAGAACGAAGACGACGTTCAGAAGCTACTATACAAATTTAACAGAAACGGAAAAAAACGTTTACAATTTTAATATTAACGCCAAAGGCTGAATATATGCCAGAACACAGATTACATGCAAGCTAGTTGACAATGACAAAAGCATTCAACAAGAAGTGAAGTTTAAATATCTCAGTTATAGTGATGTTGATGTGGAGGTAAGGTATTAAGCAGCATACCTAATGAATATATTTGGCGAAACAAACGTATCGGAATCAAAGCTGAGTCCAGAATTTACAAGACTACAATTAAGCCCTTCTTCTTCTTATATTAGATAGTTGCTTCTTTTATTAAAATTAGACCAATGTACGTAAAACCTAAATTTTTCAGAGAAACGAGCCATGTCCAAAACGTTATTGTTTGAATATTCAAAAACAAGTTACAGCATAACACCCTTTCGTAGTTACTTGAAGCAATCATTGAAGCAACATTGCAGCAATTTGCTATAAAAGCGAAATGTTAAGGCAATCTACTATGAATTATACGAATTATGTGTTGATTATTTTGTAGCAGAACACTTTTCTCGTACTTCGAATAGATATTTTGAGTTATACGTAACCTTCAGCGGAAAAGCATCGGGGGAACCAAAAGTTGAAAAGTGCTATGTATACGTGCATCGATAGATTTGAAAATTGAAAGATATAATATAAATCTAAATAATATTCTGGACATATTACTCAAATATGACAAGTTCTTCAAATGGCAAACATTTATGACATAGTCGTTTAGGGACAAAAAAGTTCTAAACATTCTAAACTCTGGACCGCTGTTCGCTTTCAGATCACACAACGGGGCCCTGGGATTATCTTAAAAATCAGAACTTGCGCAACACACTAAAATTATTCTTGATAAACGTGTAAATAGAATGTAAATAACCTTTAAAAAATTCGTAATTTAGCACGGGGTGGCAAACATCAACAAATGAATCAGATACTTGATTCCATCTAGTAAGCCAGTCACCGTAGACACAAAAATCGCGTTAGGTCGCAAAAAAATTCACAGTTCTGACTTTTTGCGATGTTGTTAGGATAGATACCAATAGTGTAAAACCAAGTTTGCAGCTTTGAAATACCTGTGCTAACTGCGTGGTGCTCGAAAAACCTTTTGTTTCGGACTTTTTTCAGTTTTTGGGTTATTATTTCTATAATGCGCATCCTACGGAAAAAGTCGCCCTCTACACTTTTAAAGTAGACAAAATAACCGCAGCTTTGTAGGGGTCCAATTCGTCTCGAGATACAGCACTTCAAAAATTGGCTATTTTTCCCAAAAGGTTCGAAATTCTACTGGTAGTTTTAGCCGTCTTCCGAGCAGAATATCGGCTAAAATACTCATCCTATGAGGAAATCAAATTATATAGCAGTTATTTATCTTAAACTTAAGCACAAGCGTAACCATGTAGGACCAATAGTTCCCTTGTTATCAGGAAAAAACGAAAAATTAAGGAAAGCGGATTTTTAAAGAAATATAGCGTGACGAATTGCAGGACTTTTGTAAAGGATTAATAAAGATATAACTCAGTAGTAAAAGGGTTATATCATGCAAAATTAAATTGAGTACAGTTAAAAAAAACTTTTTAGGTCAATAATTTGTGCTTGTCTAAAAACCTATTTAGCCCCTATCATATATACCGAGTGATTCTTACTTATTTAGAAAATGGAGTTTTTTGAAATTGTTAAAATCCGAAAAGTGCTATTTTTCGGAAACTAAGTAATAAGATTTTAATGAGATTTTTTAGTGTGTTATTTTTCGCTAATTGAACAATCCCAAGGCCAGAAAACCCGTATTTTTTTTCAACTTTAGTTAAACATTAATTTTTCAATTTTTTTAAATATTTTTCAGAATGTCACATACTAAGACTTAATATTAAAGTTCAAATTTTTTTATGTGCACACTTTAAAGATTTACAATTGGGAAAACTAATATAACATGTTAATTATTTTTTTAGATTTTTTATTATTTACGGAAAAGTAGTATGTTTGCATAATTTTTCTGTTCTTTAAGCAAGACGCTTTTTAGGCGAAATATTTTTCAATTCTAATTAATATCTACTTGAATGGCTTCTAGAAACTCTAAGCTAGCCCTGTTAATCGATTACTGTTACATAAATCCTGTAAATGTTCTTTTACAGTTGTCTAAATGAGGAGATTTTTCTTTGTCCAATTTACATCTTATAAAAAATCTCTTCATTTAGACAACTGTAAAAGAACATTTATAGGATATTTGTAACAAAATTCATTAACAGGGCTAGATTAGAATTTCTTGAAGCCTTTTAAATAGAGATCAATTACAATTGAAAAATGTTTCTCCTAAAAAGCGGGTTGCATAAAAAACTTAAAAATTATGCATACTACTATTCGGTAAATAATAAAAAATGTAAAGAACTAATTAACATTTTACATTATTTTTTATTATTATAAATTTTTAGCTAAAGTTGAAAAAAATTAGGGGTTTTCTGATCTTGAGATTGTTCAGTTAGCTAAAAATAACACACTCTAAAAATCTCATTGAAATATTACTTAATTTCCGAAACATAGCACTTTTAGAATTTTTCCAATTTCGAAAAACAAGGATGACATATCAAAAACCGTGGAATTTTTGTATATTGACTTATATTCCTCGATTACAATAGACCCAGAACCAACAACAACATCAAAACGTGTAATGAAGGTGGGATCAGAAGATCTACCGGAAATATCATCAGAAGAAATGACACTAAAACAGATGAAAGATGGAAAATGCCCGGGTGAACACCAAATCACGGTTGAAATGTTAAAGCTTGGTGGAAGCACTCTCGGAAAGGTAATACTTACACTGATGAACAAATGCCTGTATGAAGGGAGGATACCAAAACAATGGTGCAATGCAGAGGTTGTACTTCTTTTCAAAAAAGAAGACGCGTCGAATATAGAAAATTACCATCCCATCAGCCTGCTAAACCATCTATACAAACTGTTCACACGTATTATTACAAACTGTTCACACGTATTATTACAAACCGCCTAACATAAAGACTGGACTTTTATCAGCCTGTCATACAGTCTTACGTACATTCATAGAAAAAACAACAGAATATAATATCCCTATACACTTTGTATCATTGACTTCCGGAAAGCATTTGACTCTGTAGAGACAAGGGCTATCCTAAAATCACTCATTAATGCCAGAATCGACTCCTGGTACACCACCATCATAGGAAACACATATAAGAACGCCACTATACGAGCTAAAATAGACGAAGAGATTAGAACCAAGAAAATAAACCTGATGAAGGGAGTGCGTCAGGGAGACGTTATATCTCCAAAGTTATTTACACTAGCTTTGGAAGATGTCTTTAAACGATTAAATTGGGAAACTGTAGGACTGAAAGCCGATGGATCTTACCTTACCCACTTGCGTTTCGCTGATGATGTTATCATGTCCAGTGATCCAGAAGAATTGGGACAAGTGTTGGAAGATCTCAACGAAGCATCCAGAAAGGTGGGACTTGGATAAAACCAAACTAATGAACCCCGACGAGAACATCCAGATCAGTGTAGGAAACAATGCTATAGAACGAATTCAACAATATTCTGACTTGGGCCACATCATTAAACCAGGGAAACGAAACCAAACGGCAGAAATAACAAGGAGAATAGGGCTGACATGGCCCTCCTTTGGTAAATTAAAACACATACTAAATAGTACAGTAAAATTGTCGTTTTACCTTAAAAAATTGGCCGCGGCTATTCGTCTTGCCCAGTGGTTTAGAGTCATTAAACAAGTGTAAAACAAAAAGTAGTGCGCCCACCCCCTACCAAACAGCCGCCATCTTGAAAACAATTAAATTTGTTTTTTCTCGCGATCTATTGGTCGCACAGAAAAAGTTATTAAACAAAAAATGTTGCAAATAAAATTCTACATATTTTTGGTCGGTGCCGCGATACCGAGAAGTTGGTATTGCGAAGCCAAGAATCTATCTTTAACTAATTTCAATGTATATAATTAATGGGTGTCATTAACCATTCATCAAGTCTGCTATATGATATAGATAGCAATTGCGTAAGAAATTATAATTCTATGCTTAATAAGCTGGTTGGGTGGAAAGGAATTAATTTTTGTACACGTGGTTCTTACGAAATTAACTGCAAGCAACTGCTATTAGTTACAACAATTTTTATTACAGCGCTGTGCCAGAAAAAATTGTGGACGACAGAAGCGAAGCCAGTAATTTTGGGGCTGCATGCTAAATGCGTCACAGTACCATAGCATCACCAGACGGAATTATCGACAATGACAGCATACTGGAAATAAAATGATCATATAGCGCACAAACTGTTACAATAATAGAATCTGTGGGGAAAAAAACTAATTACATATTGTGAAAAAATAAATAGCAAGGATGGAGTTACTATAATCAACCTAAAATGTAACTAATATTTGTAATGAAACGCATGTTGTTAGTAATCTGTACTTTAAACAATAACAATTCTCAATGTTGCAAATAATATGAACGTGTTATTACAATTTAATTATTAATACAATGTATATTAGTAAGTAAATTTAATAAGTAAATATTATAAATTATTATTAACGTAAATACAATCAATAAAACTTATATCAGTCCTTATATATTTGTTCCACTTCCACATCTTTATTTATTTTTATGTGTTTTTTGTAGCGATGTCGTACCCGGTCTAACAGCAAACCCAGGTACCCGAAAACACTACCCGGGTACCCTTGGGTACCCGAAGAGTTTACATTTTTCCTTATTATTTTATCTGAAATTGGTAGCAGCATCAAAATCACACAGAGGATGTTTATGTTACTTCAACCTATACTGACGCGATTTAATGGTACTATTGAGGGGTTGAAATATTTCCGTGGAGCGGATTTATTGCCTTATATGAAACATTATGTGGTGTGAGATGGGTTGATTCTTGTTATTGCTGCATTGTTGTTTCTCTAGAGCTTATTCCTATTGTTTTTAAGTTTTTGTTATCTTCTCCGAAAAGGGCTGACTTTCTGGCCATTACATCATTTACTAGTCGGGTACCCGGGTCCTGAAAATAGACCCGGGCTTACTAATACCCGGGTCGGCCCGGGTACCCGGGTACCCGCCGACATCCCTAGTTTTTTGTGTTTTATTTTGATGATTTTAAGATCTAGGTTTGATAATATTAAAACTCCAGTAAAAATTAACACCAGTAGTAATGTAAAAAACGGAGTTTCAACGTTATCAAACCTAAATTCTAAAATCCCCAAATAAAAAACAAATCTAATAAAAGAACTACATAATTCTAAAATAATGTAGTACTTGCTGCAAAATAAAAATGCAAGACCAATATTTATTTCAAGTGTGCAAACCTATCCTGGTTTAGGTTTCCAAGAACTAGACTGTAATCAGCTATAAGCTGCTACTCCGCGGAAAGCTTTGTTAATAGCAACACCAAAATGACTAAATTGTAGTGTTGGTTGCCTAAATTGTATTTAGTTTTTAGAAATAAAGTCGAAATTGAAGCACTTGAAAGACATATATTGTAATACCTCAATAGATAATTACTGCAGCTATATCCCACTATAAAATTTAATACTTTTGCCCAAAACTAGAGAAATTACAACTAAACTTACAATTTTTTGTTAATTACAGGACTCTAATTTAAAATTTTCAGAATATTTTATAACACTCCCCTTGTAAATCGCCTACTAAGCAAGTTTAGCCATCGACACGGTTTTTAGAATACACAGCAACATTTTTATATTATAATAAAGATCGAAGATTTTTCACAATTCTACTGTTAAGTAAAGCAGAGCCTTAAGATTTTAATCATTAACGAAAAATGGTACATTTTTCATGAAATTGGAAGAGGGCTTTTTCCCTTGATATGTACAAAATATTTAGTTTAAAAACATCCACTTACGAGAGATGTCCCGTGTGAAACCCTTTACAGATTTTTTTTATTTCTCCTATCGTGTCCCCGTAAAATTATTGACTAGATTAATTCATTGAATTGTGAAATATTGGAAATATTCTATTTTAAGGAAATAAATAACTTTGCGTGGAAGCGTAATCACATTACATTTCAGCTATGGCCTCTGATATTTATACTACTGGTATTTCAAAAAAAGTGCACAATGTTTTTAAAAGACACTGTGTAGTAATACATTTTATGACATTTATTATGTATGCATTCGCATAATTTTCTGCAAAGCTAAACGTCCTGTCCAGTAACGTCGAGTATCTGAACTTGAGAAAAGATAACGGATGATCTTTTACTACTTACTTATTTCCATATTTCATATTGCGATCAATAGTAGCCGGTATTAGTTTACATAAAGGCGTTACATACAGTTTTACGAACTTAATTATCATACAGCAGCAACAACTACAACTGCAGTATGACATTGCAGTAACAGCAACAACAGCGCGCGCCTATTTCCAGGATGTAAGACCTTGAATCATGACAGGAACATGCCACAAAAAATCCTGCAATTCATTTTGTCAACGTGCAAATCCTATTAAATACTGTATTGCACAATGCTTCGTAGCGCCTGAGCTTTCTAGAAAATGCCAGATTTCACATTTCACTGAACAGGACTAATTGCAGGAAAGCATGCGAAGCCGCTAAAAACTCTTATAATCTATAAGTCAACACAAACAGCTGCAGTTCTGTTGGCATTTCCTTAAAATTTCCGGATGCATTCAAATATTGATTTAACCTGTATGTATGTATGAAAACAGCTTTTAATATTTTTATCATTATGTCTAAAACATTCGTTGGAGTTTCACAATTCAATTTAACCAACTTATTAATCTTTTTGACAACAGCATTATACATATTAAGCAATGCCGTAATTCTTTCCCAGCAATTTGACAAACTCTGCTTATCTTCTCGCGGCGCGGATTATAGGCAGTTCAATATAGTAAGACGACGATAACGCAGCCTAAAATAAACACTTTAGGTGAAGGAGATGAGGATCCTCCATCGATTTTCCATTTACTGTATATTTATGCGTATGCTATGGAGAGAACGCATTTCGCTATTTTGTAGTTCTCTTCTGTTCGAGCTGCGTATAGAATTGCAACCGTAGTTTCGCCATATCGAAATTATTTAGCAAGGAAAATATCTTTCCCGAGGCGAGAAAGTGCCGTAATACTGCTGAGCTTCTTCGTCACGGAATTACTAATTTTAGAAACTTAGCAGCAATTTTAGGAATTAGTAATTTATTCTAGTTATTATCATCCTCGTACGATCCAGTACTAATGTTTTGTGAACGTGATTACTAATGGGCGGTACCTATGTAGTTTTTTATTTGTGTCTGTATCAACATATTCCAACTTTTAATACTTGCGATGTCCGCATTATATTGTTTTGAGATGTTCAGGGCCAACTTTTGCTTTTAAACAGTTGCATTTTAATTTTTTACATGAAAAGTTCGTTGAAATAATCTCTGGAACTTCTTTGTGGGGAAGTTATTCGCATCATGCTACATTTCCAGTTAAATAAACTAAGTTCTCCTGGTTAATATTTAATTTATTTCGTTATAAAAACGGAAGTAGATTTGTCTTCCGAAACGTTCATGTTCTAACATTTTTCATTTTGTAGTGTGTACTCTATGAAATATATAACCAAAAATTCGTATAACAGATTTTGGTGGATCTTTTACCTTAATGGTTAGGGTAAGTATAAGAAATTTGCATTTTTAATCGATCGTAGAAGATAGCCATGCAAAGGCATAAATAATATAAATAGGTAGCTTTAGTTGCCTTGAGAGTCTAGAGACCAAATCCTGCTGTAAATGGTGACACTGGGGCATCTATCTTATCTGTTTATATTATTATTTATTATTTAGGAGCACTACTGCTCTTACCCACATCGGGATAGCCTCCAATAGAAGTAAAAAATATTTGAATATTTTAATGATCGAGTGGCTCCTACACTTATACCTAGTGTCTGAAACACTGAAAAACAATGAAAAAAAATAGGTTTTGCAGTACTTAATACATCACGTCTAACAAATAGGTTTTTTTACGCATAAAGACATTCATTAATACACATGGGCAAGTGATCTAGTGACAGTATATCAATAATTCGCTATAATCTAGCCAGCAATCTAGAATGCTCTCTACATGGTAGACAGGAAAGAGTATAAAAAGTCATAAAAGAGCTTAATAAAACCAGGAACGAGCACTAAAAGTGTTAACAGAACAGAAGTAGATTAATTATTATAAAAAGCTTTGGCGCAACGGCGATGACAAGTTAACTACTAAAATTTCCTTTGGTAGTAAAAATGTAGACGCACATACATTTATGCATTAAAAACAAAGCTCTCGTAGTGGAAAAAATATGTAAAATGCTTTACCCAAAACTTCCCTAGTCCAGATTGTGACACTAAATAATTTTAAAATTCAAATTACGTTAGGAGTAAAAATATATTCACGTTTCTAATAAATTAAATTCATTTTCAAATAAAAAACATGTATCCAGCTGGGGTTTAAATCCGCCGCATCTGCAGAGAGATCGTAACAGCACCCCTGCATAGAGACCGTATCTGCATCGATAAAGCCAACTACGCTACCGAGCCTCTTCGAAATAAGTCCGGCGCGCGCCCCTCTTGAACAGAAGGGTTCTATTGTTGAAACGTTTTTACTCTTTTGTGACATTATCCTGTATCTTATTTTCGGAAAATGTAAAGCCTGGCCTATGTGAAAGTTATTACTTCCTTCTATTTCAAAATTAACCCAAAAATAAACAAAATTTTATTTTTTAAGGTGCTGACCCTGTATATATTTGTATGAAATTATACCCATTTCATGCGAGATACTCGTCTTCCTCCGACAAATAGGTTTTGAGTTATACCGCTAATAGACAGATGGGCAAACAGAGAGACAGACTGAAAGGTGAAGATCTGAAGAAATTTCAAAAGGTGATTTGTTAAGATTGCAATACCTCCTTCCTCTTTTAAATTAGGCGGGTAAAAAATTATGTTTTAAGGTGCCCACCCTATATCTGTTGAATCTAAAATGCAACTATTTTCGCCATGGATAAAAAACTGAGCTATGTTCAAAGTATTATTTTTATTAAACTAATAGCTCTCGAGTAAAATCAAAAAAAAGAAAATTTTATTTTTTTAAGGTGCTCACACTGTATCTTTTGATTCCAAAATACGCCTACCTTGCCAAGCGTAGAAACATGAACTATGAGCAAAATATTACTTCTATTTAACTAATACTTCTCGAGTTAAATCAAAAACAGAAACAGAAAATTTATTTTTTATTGTACTCGCCCTGTATATATTTGACCAAAAGTATATTCAGTTTTTAGATTAGATATATAATCCGCATATAAAATACTGTCTTCATTCAATAAATAGTTTTTAACTATAACGCCAACAGACTGACAAACAGACAAGTGTATTTGAAAAAATATTGTTTTCGTCATCTAAAGGCCCTGAAACATATGAGGAAACTCCAGTAGGTGTTTTTTTACGATTACAGTATGATTACTGACCTTAATAGAGAGTTGCATAACCTAACCAAAACCAAAATAATATATATAAGACCAGAAATATATTTTAGGATAAAAAGAATACAAATTGCAAGGATTACAGAATATATAGTTTCCGAGTACGACGACATGCTAATGGAACAAGAAATAATGAAAGGCAGAAAATAAAAAAAGAATAAGAACTGGACGAATTGGATCTTCCATCCTTAGAAATAAGAAAATATGCCATGAAACCGAGGGTGTTTAACCAGTGTGTTTTGCCAGTACTGACGTATAATCGTAAAGCAACAAACATCCAAACAATTAGAATAGCACAGAGAGCAATGGAAACATCACCAGAAAGCATAGAATCCGAAATGACAAAATTAAGGGAATCGCCAGTAACGCATGTTGGTGTCAAAAAATACAACTGATATGGGGTTATAGATAGGGGACAAGTAGCATAAATAGATTGAACTGCAAAATAATGAATATGAATATGATAGAGACCGTACAAGTATAAGAGAGGCAGAAGACAACCACTTCTGCGTTAGTACGATGTCCTTCAGGTAAAATCTGGAATAACTTGTATCCGAATAGCGCAAAACTGTGATGGTTAGAAAAAATCAGGGAACGTGTTGGGTTCTTAATGTTTATTTAAATTAGTAATGTTAGTGCACAAATATGACGCCAATCTAAATAAATACTTTATAAATTGAAAAATGGTTTATATTTACCCTTGAAATCCAAAACACGGAACGCATGATTTTCTGCTTGGTAAGCGCAACTTTGAATGTCTTTGGCTAAGGTGATCCAATATGGCGCTATTGCATGGACTGTAGGTACCCACCGTATATACAATTTGCGATAATGCAATAAACGACAATTTCATGTATTAACCATTCCAAAATTTATAGAAGCCTAGCAGCTAGTAAAGAAATGTTAAACCTGTGCAACAGACTCTTCAGTGATTAACGATGGATTACTAGTTCGATCCCAATTATGCATAAATGTCCTCCGGTCATTAAACGGTGACAACCATCTTCTTACTATTCCGTCAGTTATGACACTTTTCCCGTATATCTCACGAAGTTGTTATGATTTACTGTTGGTAAAACATTTCTTGCATTTAGAAACCTAATCAGCAGCCATTTAATTAACTTGACTGACTTTGAAGCAAAGTGAAGCATGGACTGGCCCTATTACAATGTTGTCCAGTACTGACATGATCTTAACTTGCATGAAAGTAATGGGCGATCAAAACTCTTTCTGGACATGAATGGTACTGCGAATGAATAGTAGATAATAAGTGCTGGTGTTATTTTCATCAGTTTTTTGTACGTTCTGTTTAACTATATTAATGTCTGCAGTCCTGAACACTACCTGTTAAGTAAACTAAGTGAATGGAAGCAAATGTTAATTTTTACTGAAAACGTTAAACAAAATGACTACACGTTTACAAACACGAATTCACTGAACAAGACTCTTAGTATTCTGATGCTTTACTTTACTTTATAGTACAGCACCTATGAATTACTATGTCGATTTGTATGAAAGTGATATAACAAGAACATTTGATAATCATAGCTCGATGCTAAGACGGTCTGAAGTTGGGACGCTTTCCGTCCTCGGTTATTCCTGATTATTAGAAAATACTCCTGAACAGCCATCACAGGGTGTTTCAAACTTCAAAGAAAAATCAGACAACTATTTTACATAAGCAAAATTTATTTTTTATAACCACCAGCAAATGGTTCCTGTCACAAGGCCATGACCATCCATACGAAACCAACCAGAAGGTCATTATGATCCAGGCCAAATCAACAAGAACATGATTAAGACACGACCGCCATGATCATGCAGGTCAAAACCAATAAAATATGATCTAGGCGTGAACGCTATAATCATCCAGGTCAAATCAACCAGAACAGTATTTAGGCAAGAAGGCAATAATCAACGAAACTAAACTCAGGGTAAATAACACTGGTATACAAAATTTTGTACCAGAGCAAGTAGAAGTGGTTTCTATATTTACTTTTCACCCTTAATTCAAAAATGTCATCAGAATTCTTCTAATACCCGTAGTTTTCAAGTTACACCCTGTTTAGTGTTATATACTTTATGGAAACTATACAATTATGATATGGTATTACGCAATTATAATACGTAAATGAATAAAAAAGTTGTATTGATTAAGCATTTAAAAATTAAATTAGTCATAACTGTTGCATGGTGCAATTCACAAACGAGTCAGACGATGGTTTTTCTACAGACTTAGTCATCATCGTTTGTCAAATGGATGTCACAAGCGACATCTGATTTGATTATAATGTCCGAATTACTGGTTCAAGCCATAGCTACTCTGTGGTCAGTGTTCACTCTGTTGACATCTGTACATCTTTCGTGTGTATGTACTGATATAACAAGTTCAGTGTAAACGTTTCTCAGTGACGATGTATTCTAAATTTTCCTTTCATCGTTTGAATTCAAGACATGTAGTGAATATTTGTTGTAGTGTTTTGGAATTGTGTGATTTAGCAAAATGCCTAGAAATTGTATAAATCCACCGAACAGCTTTTGCTACATTTGTGGTGAAGTTACATTTAAATTTTAAAAACGTAGTTTTACTCCTCTCATGAAAAAATGTTATGAGCTTTATTTTGGCTGCAAAGTTGGTGACCAAGACAAATATTGGGCCCCTCACATTTGTTGTGCTACTTGTGTCAGACTGCTTACAAGCTGGTTAAAGGGTTCTCAGCACATACATTTTGCTGTTCCAATGGTTTGGCGGGAACCAAAAGATCATGCCACCGATTGTTACTTTTATCTGACTAATATTTCGGGCATTAGTTCAAAATCAAAGCACACTATTTCATACCCTAATTTACCATCTGCCATGATACCTGTGGCTCACAGTGAAGAACTGCCTGCGCCTAAACCACTAGAAAATATCATACTTGGCGATGATACAAAAATACAAAGATTTGGCAGAGAATAATGATGATGTAAAGGTTGATCCAAACTATGAGACTCTGTGTTCGTTTGGTAAATCGCATTTACTAACACAAGGGAACCTCAATGATGGTGTACAAGATCTGAATTTATCTAAAAAGGAGGCAGAACTTTTAGGCTCACGATTAAAAGGTTGAAATCTTCTCCACCACGAAACAAAGATATGGAAAAGCGGTACCAGGACAAATGGGGTTGGAGCATGCTAGCTGACTATTGTTAGACCCTAAAGAGAGATGTTCATAAAGCAAAATATCGTAGAAAATCAAACACTACTACTGTTTAGGTAATATTATATTACATTTAGGGTGCATTTTAAATACGTTATGTTGTAAAATTAAAATAGTTGTCTCTAAAAATTCTTACGTGTTAGAATAATTCTGAAACCATATTTGAATTCAGCGGAAAAATGCTATTAGATTCACCCATTTTCACTTCTGGGACAAAAAATGAATGAAATTTTGTATACCAGTTATAGATCTAACGAACATTTTACAACTTATATTAGACACCCGTGTAATACCAGACGACTAGCAGCGCAATATAACGATTGAAGTATTTGAAAAAGGAAACAAGAAACACCCAGAAAACAATAGGGGCATAACACTGCTCAACTCTCCAACAAAATTATTCCCGAATGTGCTGAAAATGAGTAACCGACGAAATTCGCCTATGCGAAGAATAACAAGGTTTCCAAAAGAATGGATCCACAACGGATGCTATATCCTCTCAATAAAACTTTGTATATGTGTTTTATAGATTTATCCAAGTCTTTTGAGGGAATCAAACTCAAAGATGTATCAGCCACATTAGAAGAAAAGGACGTTTCCATGAATATAATTACAACTATCAAACAATCAAATACTCACAAGAAGAATTTTCCCTATCCACCGAATTCTCTAGGCCCTACTCTGTTCATCTTGGTTATGGTCAATATTATAGAAAATGTTGAGAGCACTAGTAGAGGGTACCGAATAGATAACGAAGAACTTAAAATATTATGCTACGCCGATGATGCCTTTGTTATATCTGTGAATGAGGATATCCTGCAAAGACTGGTCTACAGCTTTTACTTAACAGCCAATAAATTTAATATGGAGTTATGTTATAACCTAAAGTGCTCTTTACGACAAAATGCCAGTTTGTTACCACATAAAACTACATTACGACGACGAATTAAATTGTTACATACAAAATAGGGAAAATTATACAGATCCGTTGCACCAATCCCGTTACGATGGGCTGTAACAAAAGGGTGCCGACTTAAACGCTCGGTGAGAAGGGGGGTTCAGTATAACCTCAAATTAGGGTTACTATCCGGTAGACGAAATACAGATGTTAAGTGTTAAGCGTCACCACTTTTGTCGGTAACTCCGTTCACGTAAAAGTGGAAACCATAAACGGAGCTTAAAAGGTGTAGAGCTTGATTTCAAAGCAACCTCAGTGAACTTGAGGACTTGACGTTGACGGTACGTGATGTGACGGTGATGTCCCGTATAGTGCGAATCGACCTTTATGGAACAAAAACACGAGCAGACACCTCAGTCACAAAAAGAGCTTTACGTAGCACAGAAATTAAAATACTCTAACAAATAACAGGTTATACACTAATAGACAGAATTCAGAGCGATAGCATAGGGCAAACATGCAATGCCCAAGATGTGGTCCATTGGAAAAGACGTAGAAGATAATGCAATAAGTATTTACGAGGATGCCGAATAATCGACTGCCCAAGATAGCAAGGTAAAACGAACCAGGAGCATCGATATTGCCAAGAAAACCTCCCAAACGATGGGTAGACAACTGGAACTCAAATTCACAAAATTAACTAACATATTGAAACAAACAGGCCATCGGTTGGTATATAAGGTTTCCAAATGTTTTACGATAGTAGACATTTTTAACGTAAATTTAATTACAGCCCAACTATTGATAATGTAAAATGTTTAATTATCGTGGATGGCTCAGACTTTTAAACTATTATTGAATTGTGCATCTTTAAACAACAATTTACAAAATGTTATACAAAAGAAATTTTTATAAAATCAGTAAAAATCAACTAGACTTAGGAAGATCGATTTCATAATAATTGTCCCTAATATAAAAGAAAACCTTTTTCTAGCTCTCTGTAATGATATATTCATCTTAAAGTTAATCAAGTTCTTCAATATCCCATGGGTACCACATTATTGGCTAGGTGCTGTCTATGGCATGAAATATTGGTTAATTAGTCTACTCTCATTCTATCCTTCTTCTTCTTCGTCAAACATCTTTAAACGATGTGTGGTGTTTACGAAAAATCAAATGTCTTCTTGATCTAATTGTTGTAGCGCACTAAGGATGATGTTACACCATCTGCTTCAATTTTCTGTTATTATGATTTCAAATCTTGTATCTAGCAGCAAGGCGACTACTTCCGTCCATGATGGTGGATGATCTTCTGTGAGGTTTTTCCCTTGCCTTTTGTTTTGGACTTCTTGATATTATTGCTTCGCATAGCATTGCCAAATATTTAAATTTTGATCTAGTAGAGGATATAGAGCATCATTTTGTTCAAGCGGGAGAGAAGAATAATCATTCAGCAAGTTGTCCACTCCGTGGGTCAATCGTTGGTACTCCAAATTTTGTTGCAAAGGTTATGGCTATATTTTAGATATTTGGGATTACCATGAATTCTACAGAAGTGGCATCTATTCCAGCTGTTTTCCCAGATGTTAGTCGTTATGGTGCTATCATCTTAATTCATTATTATTTCTGGCTATTGATCCTATTCTTTGTTATGGTTCCCCTCTTTATCATTTTCATACATTTATAGGTCTTTAGTATTACTATGATTTGCGTGGTTCTGGGATTTAGACAGTTCAGATAATTGTTCTTCTGTATTTGAAGATTTAGGTATTTATATCGTTTTTTACTACTAGTGTTCTGTACTTTGCACTTTACTTTGTCTTTCCGCTTGTATTATTTCGTTGGGCATCCAGTGTTGCTTTTGTTATTGCTGATGACTGAAGTCCAAAGTTCGTTTACGCTCAAGTCAGCACTTTGTTCGACCTTTGTATTAATTTCATTGGGATATTGTCAGGTCATTTTGTATTTTAATTAGCCACCTAGGCTTTAGGGCAGCGTACCCGTATGTTAAACCCTTTTAGTTACTTATTTGGCTTCATCGCCTAATTCCATAATAATGATTTTGCACATATTTGGCCTCAAGCGCAGTATTTCTCGTCATCTGGGGCACCCCTTTGTTGGTACTTTGACAGCCGGGTGTTAACGCTCGCAAGATTTCCGAACCTTCTAGAAATTACGCTGTTGGTGCGACTGCGAGGCCTCGCGCTCTCTTTGTCACCGGAACGTATTTGTTTTATTGGGCGCATCGCCATTGGCTGTCGAGAGTCACGTGGTAACGCCGTTTTGGTTCACGCCACTTAGGACGTCGTAACGCTTCTTGCTCGGCAGTTCAACTCAGGCCATTGAACAAGGGAGGTGTGTGTCGTTTAGCGGCGATCTTATTACGCCAAGGCGTAGGTGTGATGGAATTCCATGCCCGGTTCTACGTCGTCACGTAAGGGAGTGTTCCCTTTAGCTCGTTGTGCGAGGATCCCGTTGAGGTAGGACATGATTGGGCTAGCTTTGCCGTCGTAGCGGCGTTTGTTGAAGCGCCAGCCTTTGTCGCCATTTTGGGCGCATCCAGACCATTCACACCGTTGGCCGTTTTAGCGGCGAATTAATTGCCACAGGCAACCTGTTTCCCGCCAGCTGGACCGCATGCCGATCTCTTGGGCCGTCACCAATAAAACTAAGATATTTGTAACCGTTGAATCATAACCATTGTTGCGGTGTTGCTTCCGCTTGTATGCTCGCTTCGCGGGGGCGTATTTGTGTGCCGCGGTACTCCATGTGACTAACTTCTTGTGCGCGAGTTTTGCGCCTAACCATGTGAATAATTGTTGAACTCTTGGCATACGTGCTGTAAGGCGGCATCGCCAGTTTGGTCGCAGTAAAATTGCATGTGCGCGAACTTGATGTGAAATCATGTGCACCGTTAAAAATGTACCCTTCGCATCTTAAATTGTTGTCGCGAAGTGGCGTCGCTCGTTTTTAATCTAATCACTTCCCTCACTTGGGCTTTGCTGTGTTTGCCCAAATTATCATGTGAGCCAGATCACTTCTTATCAGGGCGGTGCCATATTCGCCAAGTTTTGTGCGAGACCTTTCGTATGTTAGCAACGGCGTCATGTTCGGCTCGTTGAGTGTTACACGAAGTTATCGATCGCTTGGGCGGCGTAGCACCAGCTGTGTCATATTCTAAATTCGCCTGCGGGCGTTAGGCTATGTAAGCCCCCTTTTCGGCCAAATATATCTCAGTAACGCGGCCCCCTTTTTGCCTTGCGAATTGGGTTTCTAACTAATTCGCCGCATCTCTTTGCGGCGCCGGATTCTGCCGACAGCTACGCTGTTCGCGTCGCCTTTGCTGTCGCATAACTCGATTTTTATGAACAAACGTTCCCTTTGTGGGACTCATATGTCAAACTGCTCTTGATTTTGTACAGTTATGGGTGTTGTTTAGTAACAGTAGTGCGCCCATCAGCTGATGCTTATTTATAAGAATTAACCCAACGTTTGCGGCACGCTTTGCTGCCCCAATGTAAGAATTGAATAATAGACGCTTATCTAATTAAGAGACGCTTTATTCTTGGTCGATTTGTGCATGTTCTGTTTCAGCGTGCGCCCATCATTGAGAAGATAAATGTACGGTGGGGCCAGTGAGATCAGAGCGTGCAGGTAAGCTTGGTGGTGACATTGCCGTGGCTGAAAGAGCCCCACTTCATGATCTAAGTATTTTTGCCATCACGAAATCGTTGTGTGAGTTTATAATTCACGAGTACCCCTATCGACGGAGTGTCTTGAATACTTTGCCCCCGTCTAACCGCCCAGGCCCGGTTATTCGGGTTAAGACAGGCTTGGTGGCGCCCTCTTTATTTTACCGTTATTTAACGACCCTCTGGCCGTTCCCCTTAGATAATCTCGTTAAGAACCTCCCCCCCCCCCCAACTCCACTGAAAGTCTAGCCGGCCTATCTTGTTGCGGCTGGGTAGCGGCCTAGGAGAACTTTCGTCCCGATTTCGTCCATTACGGCACGCGCCGGCCGTTTCGTTTATGTATGAGCCGGTGCGGTGTCGTAAAGTCAGTTCAAGACCGTAACAATTTATATAAAAAGGCAGATTTTTTGACGTTCTTCTAACACGTTTCTTAAATTTACAGGCTATTACTGCTACCTGGTCGAATCCACAGTCAGTGGAAGTTAGCATTTTCCCCATACGGATTGATGAGGGCTATCGAGACTGAGTAATGATATAGTTAATCGTATTTCGAAAATATCCTCCAGGAGATGTCCACGTACCAAAGCGTCTCTTATAATGTTGCAAAGCGGCGTTGGTTGTAGTAAAGTGGTTATGAAGGCAGAATTGTAGGAAACGTTCGGCTCTCAAGTGTTTGTAATTTTCCCATTCTTAGCGTTCAGGTCGCCCATTACTATCAGTATCCCCAATTTGGCTAGCGGCCTTTCAGTTGTTTCGAAGAATTCCTCCTCAATTTTATCTGGGAATGATGATGTGGATGCGTAGACTAGTACCAGATTCAGTGAGTATGGTTTGGATTTGATTGTGTATAGATGTGTATAGATATAAAATTAAAGTGTTGAGCCTAGAATTAATCTGCAGTTCTCACAATCACGAATAGAAAAAGAAAATTGGAATGAGAAGTCAAAGAATATCGATTTTTCTATTTCAAAAAGTAGCGGCATATCTGATTATTTATTTCAATATTTAAGAACAAGCTGCTTTGCAATTTATAGAAAATAATTGAAAAACTATTCACATATATAATTTAAAACCGTTTTGTATATAGAGCAATTAAATAAAATTGATTTTTCTATTTGTAGCAAAAATATAGGACTGCAAGCCAGGCAAGGGATATTAGTTATGACGCAAATTGTGCAGTTTGCTTTCTACTGTATTGCGACACAGTATGTTACAGATGAGGTAAGATTAAGAATAATAGTTGCACTTCACACCTTCTATTCCATTGTCAGAGGTATAAAATTAAGTTCTGCTTCTGATCTTTTTAAAATATTGTACAAGAATTGATTTAATTATTTCAGTCTTTAAAACTATATAATTACGAAGGTACGTTGACAAAAAATAGTCGGCCTTGGATAAAAGATATGATACAAATAAATATCGCTTCTCGTGACAACTATCTTTTCATATCATAAACGCACAACTTTCGAAATTTGGGCTTATTAAGCAACAAAGAATTTTTGAAAAGGAAATTCATAAGACGATTATAGCGTGGTCATAAAGCACCGCTATATACAGTGGTTGCAATGTATTTGAAGAGGTTTTAAGGAGGAACTCCTCGTCCTATTTTACCAAGTGGACTACTTCGTTCAGAAGTTAATTATAAAGATATAAGAAGCAAGCTGTGAGACCCATTTGCGTGTTAATCTTTGGAAATGTGAAGTTTATACATTATTTGATAATGATGAATAACAGAAAATTGTTAAGCAACTAAGCGGAATAATTAGCAACATGCAATTAATAGGCACAAAAGTTGGAATGCAGCAGCTTGGTCGGAGGCCCAAATGTAGAATTCGGACGTAATACTCCAATTAAAACGAAATTTGTAGATAGCAGGACCCAACTTTAGTTACATGAAACGAGGTTCGGAGAATGGACAAGAGCTACGGAAAATCAGCTTTGGTATTTAAGCGTAGCTAAAAGAAATTTTGCCGTAAGGCTATATACTGGTTTCGCTCTACGTGGTGGCCAGAGCAAGTATATTGGGGAAATTCAAATATTCCACCAAAGATTGAAATGAAGCCTCATTTTACAATAGCAAAACAGGAATCAAAACGTGAAACTTTCAGGCTGTGCCTTGGGACTATTAGATCCGACCATTCGTCGAAATTGTCTCGAAAGGCCGTTGATGTTCCCAAAATGGCTGCCAAATGCGCGGAACAATGACAGTCAACGATACACCTTATTTGTAACTTGGTCGACGGCGCTAACTCATTGCACGATGGCTCGACATACTGTAATATTCTTCTTTGCGCCCGGAAAATGCAGTTGCAACGGGTAATTTTTAAACTGACCTAACACACTTTAGATTAATAACATTGTTAATTGTAATATAAACAGTGCCATCGTGCGTGGTAAATAACTGATTAGTTAAATATGCTGAAAAGCAATTTGGAGATTGGGAAATACATTTTTCAGGAATCAGCTGTTTGATGAAAGCAGAAAATATAACATAGAAATAGACAAGTTGTGTATTAGATTTGAAGCAAACATTCGACAAACTAGAATCAGGAGATTTAGAAATTCTAGACAAATTAATTAATCTTATGATATTTAAAAACACAATAACAGATGTTCGAATACTTAGGGAAAAGTTAGAGAATAAGTAGCGAGAAAGACAGATCTAAATGGAGCATTAAAAACGAAATGTGTTCAGATAAATTCAGGCTAGCAACAGAACTTAATAACATGCAAGACACTTAATCATTGTCAACCACTGAAAACCCTGCTCACGTCTTCGGCAAATGTGTGCGGTGTTCAGGTTCAACAGATCTGAATGAGTTACTGTACTATAAATGGGGACATGCCCTAAAACGTATTTCACAATTGCAATTACGTATAAACACGTCCAAAATTTGTTGGTAGTTTACACATGCAATAATGGTTCAATTTATTGTAGTGCACTGTAACATACTTAAAATTCACGGTAAATAACGCATGCAATATTATATAATAAACCAGAAATAACTTGGATGGAGCGAAAATATCTAGGAGCAATCGACATGAATGCAAACGCGATGGACGAAACGTTTTCCTGGGCTTGTCGAGATGCTGTAGGAGTTGTGAAACGATAGATTGATGAAGAGGGCTTTGATACCGCTGTTACTATAAAGAGCTTAGCGGGACACAATATAAATGAATATTTCGGTTGGTTAATCATTTTAACGACTTAATTACAGCCCTATAGAAATATTTCTCCTTCTACTTTTGTTTGATCAAATAGTCATTAAAGCGAATTTATAAACTAATACTTATTTTATGTGTTTCAGGCTGTAAAGGTTTCAGATGCAATATACAAATCTGGGTGGTATTTTCGAAACTCCAATTCCTTGCGAAGCATTTTAACAATTGCAGTTCAGAAAGCTCAGCAAGAAATATATTTTAAGGCTGGTGGATTAGTAGATATCAATGCGACAACCTTATTAACTGTAAGTAAACGTTAATAAGATTCATCTACAGTGTGTCCCCGGATTGACTTTGCGCTAGGTGTAATGAATAAAACAAATTAGTACGGTTTTAGTCTTTTGCAGTCTAGGCTTTCTTTGCATAAAATACATTTTTACCAAATTACAGTTCAGATGGAAACCGGTTGGCAGAGTTAGCTTAAGAAGAACATAAATCATTGTAGGTAAAGTGGTATGTTTTGTAACTTTACGTGAAAATTTTAAGAAAATAAAATACTCTAAATTAAAAAAATATAGTTATATGCTGAATTTAACTACATTTTCATAAAAAAAAAGTCAAATTTTGCTTTTTACCTTAAAAATTAAGTTATCCGGTGAATAAATATTATTGTGAGGGTGGAGCACTATTTAAATAATTTTTTAGTTGTTTTAATTGAAATTGTTTATTATAATTTAAAAATAAAAAGGTGTGTTTGTTAATTTTTGATATTCAATTTTTTCTTGCAAGTGTAATGAAACTATGTATTGCTAGTTTTTTTTTGAACCTTTTATTTGATAAAATTTTCGCATAAAGTTACCAGAAAGACCGCTCTATCTACAATTATTTGTATTCTTCGTAAGCTAACTCTATCTAAACTGTAATATGATAAAAATCCATTTTATACCAAGTAGGCTAGACTGCAAAAGAAAAAAGCCGTACTAAAAAGAAATGATTCATTGCACCTATCGCAAAGTTAATCTGTATATTATAGCAATTTTTTATAATATTAGTAATAATATAGGTAAATATATATTGTTAATCTTTTAGGTTATAAAAGCCTCTTGGTCGATATGTACAGTGATGAGAAGATTAAAGTCTTAGAAATCCAGCTTTGGAGCCAATAGTGTATAAAGAGGTAAAAATTGTATGTCTGTGTAAAATTGTATGTAAGAGAAGCAAAACATGACAAATAAATATTGCACAAGCAAATTTACATATTACTTCTGCAACGTTACTAAAGTAATAATTTAGTATTTAGATTTTGCACTTTCATTTTACGCTTCACTGGGTAGCTTTAATGGTCCAGGTTTGTTCCAAATATTCACTTTGACTGATTTAAGGTAGACAATGTAGATTAAATAATATTCACTAGTAGCTATGTATAGTTCAGGTCCTATTAGCCTATTAGTAATAATTTAAATAAAATAAATAAGTATTTAACTATCAAATAATAAATAATAAGTCAAATAATAGTTATTTAACCAACAAGTGTGTTAATGAAGGCGCTTAATAATAATCGAAACTGTTTAAAGCACGAACGAGCGAGTTGATTTCAAAATTTTTTCTTTGACCACAAAATCTTTTTTTGTGGGGAAAAATTTGATTAATACAACTAACCTCCATGCAAAATATCATCAAAACGTCAAAATCACAAAAAAAGTTAATGAATGAAAAAGAGTGTATTAATCAAAAACAGTGTATTAATGACGTCTATTAATCCATCTCTTTTTAGGAAAAATAATTCATTAATATTGAAATTAACAAGCGGTCAACGAAAAATGCATTTAAAGGGTAGCTTAATACGTTGGCAACCCACTGTGCACCGTGCAGGTTGCTCATGGGTTCCTAACTGACGATTACTGGTTTTGGTAGTGTGCTTCATAGCCATCAGTGGCGCTGCGAATTAAGTAACTATAGAGATCCTGTATATAGTTTACTAAGAGTTGGGCAAACAGCCTGATTTCACATACATTTTTGATCCAAATTAGATATTTGACATATGTCGAATAAAGAGGTTATGGGAACCAATCTTGCTAACTTACTTTTGATGGGAGAGTTTTCAAAGTATTGATTATTCTTAGGATCTCTAGAAGCGACTATTAGGAACATACTGCCAATTTAGTTAAGATTTAGATTAGCATGTGTGAATCTATCGGTTGCAACACGTTACAAAATATGTAAAAAACGCACTTTTATCACAATTGCTTTGTAAAAAGTGATCCAAACCAATCAAAATGTATCCCGCTGTTTGCCCAACTCTTAGTAACCTATATACAGGGACTCTAAGTAACTAATTATTTCAACTGTCATTTACTGTTAAATGAAGTAAATAAAGTGTAGGATAAGTTTGTGTTATTATAAACGGACAAATAATTATTCTAAATCGTTACCACATATGCTTCGGGAGTGCAAGTGTCTTCACTCGTGTTCAGCCGGGTTGCAGGTGTATGATAACTAAAGCTGATAATTATATGCACGCAAATGTACGAAAATATGCGCATGTATATGCATAGATTTTGTTGACAATATGCACGAAAAGTTACAATATATGCACATAATATGCTCTAATTATTTTTGAAAATAAGTCTTCTAAATAATGTAGTAGTAGTAGTAGCAGTAATATTTTTGGGGAGACTCACGTCTAGCAAGTAGGCCTTTATAGGCCCTTTTTGCCAACCCCGTGAACAAGGTCTAGGCATGCAGAGTACCAGGTACCTTAGTCCTACTTAGAATTTTGCCGAGACTAAGGAATTCCAACGATAGGAAGTGATCTTTTACATGCTGCCCATCGTAGTAACATGGGACCCACTGCTTTACATCACTTCCGAATAATGGCATTCTGTAGAGGTTTTTATCCGCATTTTTTTATTTTTAACAACCTCACTGGGATCGGGGGTCGAACTCTCGACCCTTAGATCAGTAGCCAGAATGCTTACCACTGAGCTATGGAGCCCGGCTTCTAGATAATGTAAAAATTTAATTATTTTGTAGGAGTATACATATTTATTTCTCTAATTTTTATTCAAAGACGTCATTCATTTTAACGTTTCACTATACAAATATGGACTGGCAACGCCAACTTACGCTGTAAGCCAACATAAAAATGTGATTTCCACTAACCCCGCCAGAGTATTATTCACCCAACACTCGAAGTACGAGTCTTGAAATGTTGGCTGATTCCTTATATACATTGCTTCTATGCAAAAAGTGGGTTGCTGGCAGTCTATGTTTATACAGGATGTTTGTAGATCGCTAGACAACTCATAACTTTATTAATAATAGATATATAAAAAAAAACTTTTTTGTTTTAAATGCCAGTGCACAATCTACAAATTGACATACACCAATTGAAGCCATGGCCTCCTATTTTTTCTCAGTGATACACGACTTTGGTTTTTTAAATGGAACACCCTGTATATTTTTAGATACTTGCAATCAGCGCTAAAGGTGCTTTATAATAGCATTCTTAAATTTAAGTTTAAGAACTTACTATTTATTAAAATTGAAAAGAGTGTTTAGGCAAAGAAGGCCATGAATTATGCATAAACCACTAACAATCGAACAAGAAATGCAAAAGAAACTCCACTTGGTTCTAAGAATTTCTCATGACCCAATTATAGTACTAAACGTACTGAAACAATTGAAAACTATGGTTTTTTAATTGGAATAATATGAGTTTCTTTAAAAATAACATTTATTTTTAAATTGTTTTACGTATTTTTCATTTTTTAAATGCTACTTCTAAACGAAATGGCGAATATGGTGTAACAACCCGCAAGAAATTGCGTTTGTAATTATAAGACTTATAAACTTTAAGTTGTCGAAAGAAAAGAATAAATCAAAGCCGCCCCTGCGTAAATCACAAATATAGCGGACGCGAAAGTTCATTTATCAAGAATGGAAAGCTACATTTGTCGTAGTCAGAAAAAGCGATTGAATTACATCCGGTGCTCATAAAGTTAAAAGATTTCTGAGAACACAGAATGCCGATTTGACACATAGCCCAAACCCGTGTGGGATATGTCGAATTCGCAATTCTCTGAGCTCGCAAAGTACAAGTCAAAATGCTAGTTGGACAAAACGGGGAAGCCCGAGAAATATACGGCCCCCCACGATAGAAAATTACCTGGGAGGGAACGCAAACCGCGAGGGCAGTTCACGTCCCGGTTTCGAGTAATAAATTAACCCGTCGAAAACATTTTTCGGTGCCAATTCTAACTAAATCAAAATTACATCTTTTCGATCTAAAACTAAGTGTGTAGTGCCCTACCTTAAGAAAATCCAGGTGCCAAAAAGGGAACCATAGGACTCCAATCAATTTTAGCCGAACTCAATTTAATTCATAACTAAACATCGGACGCGCCGTTTAAATTAAATAATAACCAAATCAAGGGGTAGTAACCACAGCGCAGGAGTAACAGGTCAGACTTAATTGTTGTTATTTTATATTAACCAACTCAAGGGGCCGTCGCTAGATTTATTCTATTCCTTCCAAAACAATTTTTATGTCATAAACTTTGAGCGTAATTCTGAGCAATCATAATTACGAAACTATAGCAACTTAAGCATATAGCCGCTTGGGCGAACAACCAGTGTAATTGGGCAAAATTGATACTTGTTTTCCAATATAGTGTTATAATATTCTTTGGCGTTTTATTTTATGAAAAGTAGGCTTTACAACCCCTAAATTAAGAGCAGGGTTCAGCGATCGAGTTAACCTCCGAGGAAGTGTAACTTTGTGGTCTAAGAGGGAAAACTACTTTTAAGACCACCCTAAGGGTTGCAGCCCCTAACATAAGGGTTGCAATACTTTACATTGGTGGCAGCACAACCCCTTTAACTCGGTCGTTTATCCCTTGCACCTTCAGGAAGGCCGAAAATACACCCTTAAAAACTTAGAATAAAATTTTTCACTTTTATAAAAATTTCAACACCTAATTTACATCTGCCAACCCTCAATCGGGCGGCAGACAACAAGAGTTACTTTCGTATTTCATCCCCCTAACGTAAAAACAACCCCTAGTGGAAATTTCAGCACGAAGGAGTTTTGCAAGAAATTTTATCGGTCGGTAATAAGCAGGGAAATCATAGGTTGCAAAAATTTGGCAGCAAATCAATCGTGTTAAATTAAATGCTACAACCCCCATAAGGTATTATTCAAGTGAAGGATTATAGCGAACGCCCGCAAATTAAGGTGCTTTTAACAATTTTTACGCTTTTAGGAAATGTAAATAATTTTATTTTTGTGTGTTTTTTCTACATTTTTCCTCTAGGAGCATCAAATTTTGGTAGGTTTCTGTGTGCAACAAGACAGCAATAATAATTTCGAATTCAACGGTGTACTAGTAATTAAAACAATTCGAACGCTCTACAAATAGTAACAAATATATATTCGCCGATACTGTGCAAACAATTGGTAGGCAAATATAACAATTTTAAGAAGCATAAACATTTTTTCTGCAAATAAACTTCAACAATAGGGGATAAGATTCACAATAAATACAAGCCGGCATCATTCTCGCAAATTAAATATCGTTTAAAACTTTGCCCAGGGTGGCACACATAGGCGTCGCATAAATAAAATCAAACTAAAACTTGTAAAAATTATTATTATCAGGACAAATACGAAAGTAATAACGTAGGGAGTCATAAAAGCAATTATTTTACGCGTTTAACCGAAAAATAAGTTCACCATATATAATATTGGAAAAATTTCACAAATAGGTGCATATACCGGGTGTCCATTCTCAAAGTCGAACATAGGAAATTAATATTATTGCATTCACTCATTCGTCATTAAAATAATTCATTTTTCTGTAGATAATTTTAACAGACGTTGACAGAAATACCTGATTTACGCCAACTAATTACGAATTTTTCTGACAAATGCTATCGAACCTGAAAAGCAAGGCATGGGCATATTTAAAAATTCCCAAGTTATAAATTAGTATTTTAAAATAAAAATGGCATCTTGAATATTATTAGTTGTATCATTTTATGCGTAATAATTTTATCTTTCCATTGATACCATTACCTTCCCTGTAAGTTGAATTGGCGAGCAGGAATCGTCAAAAACGTTCAATACAATGTTAATCGCCTATGTTCGACTTTGAGAACGGACACCCGGTATATACGGATTTTTAAATAATCAGTGAGCACTTAGCTAAAAATTTCGCAAATCATAAAGTAATTAGCGTAGAAAGGCTATATTTTCAAATATTTTAGGTCAAAATTTAAAATAAAATGGTATCGCACGCAACAGCCACGGAATTGCCGTCGGGTAATCAAGCAACATTACAACCATTTGTGACGCTAGGTATGATTGCGTCTACCGTGGAAAATTTTAGTGGCAAAAATAGGCAATACTTTGAAAAATTAGACCAACGAGGCATTTTAGACAATTGGTCGGATAGTACAAAATTAAACATATTGAAATATAGGTTAACAGGGGATGCTTATAGTTATTTTAGAACCAACCAAGACCTCGACAGTTTGAGTTATAATGAGTTAAAGGAAAAACTAATAGGCAAGTTTACACCAGCGAAAATACCGGGCGAAGCGCTCATACGGCTGGGTAAATGTTATCAAAAATACGAATCAATAGCTAATTATGTGTTGCGATTAAAAACGTTAGGCACAGAAATTTTAACAGACGATTTAAAACATGCGACGGACAGTGAAAAGCCTGGTTTAAGGAAGAAAAACGGGGAATTACTTTTGAATCAATTTCGAACAGGGGTACACAAAAACATTTTGAAACAGCTAGGTCCACTATTAATGCGAACCGAGAACGTAGATTTGGACAAAGCGGAACAATTTGCCATTCAATTTGAATTATCAGACAAAATGTTTATAAATAAATATAATAATAATACAGTTTTTACAATGTGCGCAACACAAAGCAGAACTTGTCTTAATTGCGGTCGTAATAATCACATAGCACAAAATTGTTATTTGAAGTTTAGGCAACATCACCAAACAAGAAACAACGACTTCAGGTCTAGCACAGGGCACAGCACAGCCAAATTTTTACAAGGCACAAAATAATGCAAATCCTAATGTTAGGTTGGAAAAATTTCACAGGTATCAAGGATATGTTAACAATAACTTAGGCGGTCAAACCAATCTTAACAATAAAAGGGAACGCAATTTTTATAAGCCGCAAGGCGGGGTTAATACTACAAATCAAATGACAGGGCGGCAGCAACCCCCTTATAACAATTACACGGGAAATAACATAGGAAGGAACTCGCAACAACAAAATAACTTTCAACATTATAGAGGCACGCACAATAAGGGACAAGCAAATCATAATAATAGGCAACATATAACAAAACTTTATGGGAATGGCGCGAACACTACTGGAAATTTCAATGCGACGGCCAACGCAAGGAATCACCAAGGAAATTTTAATAGGCGAGACCAGGGAAGATCTCGAAATAATGTAAATACAGTAAGTAATTTAAACATGGCAGGGCTTCGTTTGCAACCCCAAAACGGATGCCAGGCAAAATTGTAAAACAAAAAATTCAGGCAAACAACACCTACTTCATCCCTCATTTAGGAAATAAAAATTCGCAAGACACACCTCGCATAGTAAATTTATTAATAAACGGTATATACACGCCATTATTATTGGATAATGGGTCTGCAGTAATAATATTAAAAGAAAAATTTGTCAACAATTGCAATATTATTTTAGAAGATGACATTTATTTGCTAGGAATTTCAGGGCCTGCAGTAAAGGCATTAGGAACTTCACAAGTAAAATTTAGCGTTTGGCCAAGGGATATAACACAACATTTTAAAGTTATAATATGCAGGGATGAATTGGGTGTTAGTACAGCAGGAATTTTAGGTCCCGATTGGCTAATTAAAAATAAAGCGGTTATAAATTATTACAACTGCACCCTAAAAGTATGGGGCAGACAGTTACCAATTTTACGCCAATCCGAACTAGAGTGGAACAATTTAAATAGTACCCCTTATTGGGGTGAGGAATAACGAAATAGGTACGGAGGAGGGATTAATTAGGAAAAATATCGATACACAAGAAGAAGACAACGCAAATATTTTAGAAGAAAGAAAACTAAGGGAAAATAGCTGGCAGGTACAAAAATTGAAGAAAGTGCAGGGATTCCAGTCACCCCAGGTAGGAGGGAAAAACGATGGAATACCCACAGAAGCTAAAGTTGGAAATTGTGGGTCTCAACCACCGAAAGAGGTTCGAGACGGAGGTTGCACTCAGCAACATTGCTCGCTTTTGGACAGTCCAGGAGGCGGAGCGACACAATCCAAAGGGGACTCTCAAGAAAAAGCTGTAAGGGAACCTAATCCAGGATCCACAGCTAGAGAAGCAGTAAGGAGGAAGAAGGCAAGTAAAACCAATAAAAAGATGGACGTCATACAGGCTGATCACCTAGACAAAATCTTAAACTCTTCAGGTACCGAAGAGGATATTGGAATAAACGCCGAAAAAGTCACGGAAAAAAGTGACAAAAAGTTCAATAGTGAAGCCGCGGTTCACATAAATAGAAATGCTAGAAGAAAGCATACAAATGGAAATGCCAGAGAAGTAGGCAATATTTTTATCCACAGTGTTGGAGAATTAAGTGAAGATGAAGTAGAAAATGAAGACTTCCACACAAATTTCATGGAAAGGCAACGTATATACAGAGAAAACAAAACTCTGGACCTGCAGCAAGAATACGAAAATAAAGTAAAGGAAGCAAAATTACTGAGGGATCCCAAAGAAGAAGCTAAGAAAAAGAAGGAAGTAAACCTAAATATGGTAAGTACAAAGGTAACGAAAAACAAAGAAGAATTCCAAGGAAGTAATAAAAAGGAACAGGTAAATTTGGTAAGTGAAAAAGCTTGTGTATCGAAGAAACAAAAATTATACGAAGAAAACAAAGAAGACGAAATCCCAGAAGTCAAGAATTTGGAGAACACGAAGGAATACGAAATAAAATTAGTAGAAGATTTAATACTACCCCCCCGTGCCGAAATAAATTGCGAAACCAAAAATATAAATTTCAAAAATATTAAAAAGCAACAAATTCTGCTAGAACCGACACCTACAGGAATAAACGGTGTATTTGCAGCAAGAACCCTAACGAAAAACAAGGAATGGTTAACAATAAAACTGGTCAACCTAAATAATAAGGAAGAAATTTTAAGGAAAAATACTACAGTGGCAAAAGCGGAAGAAAATTTCAATGTAATAGAAAAGAAGGCAAATGCAAAGGAATATCCAGTTACAACAATTCAAAAATACCAAGAAGATTGGATTATGGAAAATTTCAACTTAGAACACCTAGAAGAATACCCAAAAGGATTAATCTGCGAATTAATAGCGCGCTACAGCGACATCTTCTCGGACGGAGTAAATCTAACCACAGCGCACAACGTAAAACACAAAATAATCGTGGAAAACGACCAACCAATAGCGAAGCGTCCATACAGAGTTCCATTTCACCAAAGAGAAATATTAAGGAAGGAAATCGATAGGTTACTAGAAGCAAAAATTATTAGGCCATCGAGCTCACCATGGAGTGCACCAGTCATTTTAATCGTGAAAAAACAACCCAATGGAGAAGACAAAGTACGGATGTGCGTGGACTACAGGGCCCTAAATGCTGTAACGAAGAACGACGTATATCCACTACCATTACTACAGGATGCGACGGATTATTTGGCAAATTCAACTTTATTTAGCGTTTTTGATGTAACTTCAGCTTATCACCAAATCGAAATGGAAGAAAATAGCATCCAATATACAGGATTTTCAACACCTGACTCCCATTATGAATTTTTACGATTACCGTTCGGTTTGTCGAATTCGCCTATGACCTTTCAAAGGTTCATTTCGTTCACATTAGCAGGTTTAACAGGGAACACGTGCTGGGTATATTTAGACGACATTTTGGTACATAATTCCCTAGGAGTAGAAGACCACATACAAAAACTAAGTGTAGTATTCGATAGGTTACGTGAGGCTAATATAAAACTAAAACCAGATAAATGTAAATTTTTGACAACCGAAGTTAAATACTTAGGTCACATAATTACGCAAAAAGGGATTAGACCGGATCCAGAAAAAATAGAAGCAGTTAAAAACTTTCCATTACCAAAATCAGTTAAAATATTAGAGAATTTTTAGGATTAGCAGGATGGTACAGAAAATTTATACCAAATTTTGCTCACATTTCAGCACCACTAACTAATTTAACGAAAAAGGATGTAAAATTTCAATTAGGAAAAGATGCACTAGAAGCCTTTGACAAATTAAAAAATGCAATCACTTCAGACAGTATTTTAGCTTATCCAGACTTTTCAAAACCTTTTATTTTAGCAACCGATGCCAGTAATTCAGGCATGGGAGCAATTTTGAGTCAAGATCACGACGGTTTCGAAAAACCGATAGCTTTTGCGAGTAAATCATTCAATAAAGCAGAAAAAAATTATACAGTTTCAGAAAAAGAACTGCTTGCAGCGATTTTTTGGAATAAAACAATTTCGATGCTACTTATACGGTAGAAAATTCACTTTAATTACGGATCATAGACCCTTGAAATGGCTTTTAACGGCAAACCATCAAAATTCGAGATTAGCTAGGTGGTCCTTACTATTAGGCGAATATAATTTTGAAATTATGCATAGGCCAGGTAAGCAACACGGAAATGCAGACGCATTAAGTAGAGTTTATGAAGAAAATTGTATTGAGGTAAAACATAACGAACAAAGTCAATGCATTTTAACGTTTGAAGAATTTTTGGAAGTAAACAAAAACTATAAAATATTAAGTGAAAATGTTACGGAAAAAGAAGGGAACTTATTCACTTGTCCGGAACATTATGCGCTAGCACACTGCGTATCTCAAAATTGGGAAATGAGCAAAGGCATTGCTCTAGAATTCAAAAATATTTTTGGGTCAATTACCGAATTGCAGAATCAAAATAAATTAATAGGAGAAGTCGCAACGTTAAAACTACCAGAAAGAAACATTTATTATCTAGTCACAAAATCTAAGCATTTTACGAAGCCAACGTATAAAACGTTATGGCACACTCTAATAAATTTAAGGAATTGCGTAATTGAAAATGGGGATAAATTTTTAGCTATGCCACAAATAGCATGTGGAATAGACAAATTAAAATGGGATATAGTATACGAAATGATCAAATATATTTTTTATTATACGCCAATTAAAGTCATAATTTATAAACTAAACCCAAATAACATTACAGTAAATATAATCAATCCAACGGAATCAGAATTAACTCCAGTTTGGGATAGAGAACTTATTAAAAAGGAACAAGAAAAGGACACTTTTTGCCAAAGTGTCAGGGAGCAAATCAATAACGATACCGAAAATTCAAATTTTTACATAGACAACGAAGGGTTATTGTATAAAAATATGGGAAATACGGATTGTTTATTAATTCCAAAATCATTTATAAGAAAGGTTATTCACGATTTTCACGATTTACCCATTTTTGGTCACCAAGGTCAACAAAAAACAATTTCGAATATTAAAACTAGATGTTTTTGGCCAAATATGAATCAACAAATTATTGACTACGTGAGCAAGTGCCACATCTGTAATCAAAGAAAAACATCACCACATCTAAAACCCGCACCTATTCAAAATTTTGCCGAAATTTCAAAACCATTTGAACGTTGTTCGATGGACATTACAGGTCCTTTTGTCAGTTCATTCAATGGAAACAAATATTTACTAACGTTTATAGATCACTTTTCGAAATATATTGAAATCATTCCGATACAGGATCAAAAAGCTACCACAGTAGCGAAAGCCCTATTCACTAAAGTAATAGCACGTCACGGCACAATGCAAAAATTAATTTCAGATAGAGGCACAAACTTTTTATCACTAGTAATGAAAGAACTTTTAAAATTTTTAGGAATAAACCATTCACAAACAACAGCGTATCATGCGGCTAGTAATGGCGCCATTGAACGCATACATCGAGTTTTAAAAGACTTTTTAGCTATGCACATTAATCAAAAAGGTCAACAAGATTGGGACGAATGGATCCCATATTTTCAAATGGCACACAATTTTTGGACTCATTCATCAACAGGCTTCTCGCCATACTTTTTAATACATGGCCGAGACCCTGAATTACCAATGGATGATATTTTAAAACCACAATCAGTTAAATACAATGCGGACGAAAATTATGTGTCAGAATTAATGACAAAATTAAATGTTACCTTTAACTTAGTAAAAGAAAATTTAATGAAAGCAACAAAACAAAGGGAAGTTCAATATAATAAGAAAACAAAAGAAGTTAAATTACAAATAGGAGATTTGGTGTATTTATACGATCCTACGTCAAAAATAGGATTATCAAAAAAGTTAATGAAACCTTGGATAGGACCTTTTCGAATTATAGAACAAAAAGGCCCAGTAACTTTCAAAATAAAGAATTATATAAAAATAAAGAACAAGTGGTGCACGCTAATAGGTTAAAGTTATGCAAAGGCTTTAACACAGATAAAATTTTAGAAATTCGACCAAATTCCGTACAATTTTCTCCGGACGAAGAAATTAATAATCCACTAAACGACTGGGAGATAAGCGAGTCAGAGGTAAGTAGCGACGAAGAAAATTTCGACAATCCTACACCTAAAGACGTAAGCTTAAGATTATTACAAGGGTTAGACCAGTGTAGGGAAATACAAGACAGGTTAGACAAAGAAAAGAAAAAGAGAAACTGGAGATTAGAGGTAAATCGACAAACCAGAAATCTAGTTTCTCAAAATCAACAAGCCATCGACGATTGGCAAAATTTAGGATCTGTCAATCAAGGCGGACTACGTCAGTCATCCAGGATTCGTAAGAGATCCGAACGTTAAAAGATTAAAAGTCACTGCAAATTTTATTCCCTGTGTGGAAAACGGGGTTTAGAATATTTCCACCGCTTAGGAGTCTAGCGGGTCGTAAAAGGCGACCAATAGACATCCAAAAATAAGGAACGAATAAGAAAAAGCATAGTAATAAATAAATATAAAGTACGATGTTAGTACTTCAGATCTTTAACAATGATGGAATAAAAATAAATAAACACTGTCTATGGTATATATTTTTTCAAGGTCAAGTAAGTGAAAATCACTAATACAATAATATTAAAACAATTTTCTTATTCGGTACCAAAAACAATTAATAACTACTAACAATATTTTTAATAAAAGTAAATATCAGGGTACAGATACGTAAGGAAAATAATGGGAATTAATATTAAGTAATAATATTTTAAAGCTTACTAACGTAGTAGGAATTACAAGGAAATAGAGTAATGGGAAATAATCATTTAAAACATTTTTAAACATAATTACTTTATTACTAATAATAAACAGTGAAGCTAAAAAGAGAAACAGATAGTTTATCAACTATGAATAATTTTAATTTTCATTGTAATATATGAATAATTTTTCTCTTCAAGGAACAAACACTTGTGTTTCTCATTTGAGTTTTAGTGGGAATGGTTGAAATGACAAATATGATTTTAATTAAGAATTATGAAATCTATAATTAAGTGATAATCTTTGCAAATTAATCTTTTTGCATTAATAATAGGAATGCGAAGCTAAAAAGAGAAACGGTTGCTTAGGCAAATAGAAACCAATTTTAATTTTCAATATAATAACATGTGAATATTTTTTTTATTTTAATTTTTCAATGATTATCAACGTGGTGTATGTTTCTCATTAGAGTTTCAACATTGATGGTTAAACCAAATATTTGATTTTAACGTATAAGATTTAAAGTGATAATTAGAAAGATTACTTATACAAATTACATTACATTCAGGTTAACATGAAGAAAATGCTCATACCGTGGGTGATATTAATACTGAGTGAATGGTGCGCGTTCAACCTCGCGATCATAGCCTACGACTGTGACAACCCCAATAACAACATTACAACAATATCCCTTCAGGACATAGCAGATTGCCCAAACCCACAGCAGGACTACAAGGAACAATCAACGGAAGTGCAAGTCATACAAAGGAATGAATTTAAACAACAAAAAGTTTACGCTTGTTTAGTAGAAGTTACCAGGACCATATCACATTGCGGGATGCATTCCCACTCTTCAGAAGTAGCCGGAGGCTTAGCAACTTTTATTAAGGCATTAGGACAAGAAGAATGCAGAAATGTCCACAGATATCAAACCCTAAGAATTTATAACCAACTAATAGGGAAAATTTTAATCAATGGAACCACAACCGCAACCTTAACCATAGTAGGTCAAGTGACCGACGACGCCAAATGTGAAGGAGGTTCATACAACGAAGAAGGTCATTCGTGGTCAAAAGTAATTGTAACCACCGCATTAAAAATAAATACAAAGGAATATTTCGCCACAGTTAAATTAGAAGAAAATGAAATCAGCCTAAACTCAGGACTAACATGCGAATACTTAAGAAGCTATTGTATAGATTCCACGTACGGAGAAACAGTTTGGGACTGGCTACAAGAAACAGCGTGTGATAGAGGACTTACCCTAATATACCAGGGGTCAGCAAAAATTATTTCCCAAATCAATAAGCAAACAGAGGAAATCCTTGTAATCGAAGAAGAAGACAAAATTTTCGCGTTATCACTAATCAAGACAATCACTCTATGCGGAACAGAAATTTGGCAAACAGAACACCCTCGGTTAATGGTCATAATGGGGAAACCTAACCACATCAAGGCTACAATGGAGCTAACACCACAAAATACCGACCTGTTTAATTATATTAACAGTAAATTATTATACATTGAGCAGGCTTACAAAAGAACAATCAGCACCCTATATGTAGACACAGTTCATCGAAGATGCCTAACACATAGGGAAATCTTGAAAAACCGACTACTAATGGCACCACTATCACCAAACGCATTAAGTTCCATTATAAAAAACCAAATGGGATACATAGGAAGAGTTTTAGGAGAAGCCTTATATATTATGCAATGCACCCCTAGGAAAGTGGAAATCCGAAGAACAGATCAATGTTACCAGGAACTACCCATCAAATGCAACAACGAATCAAAATTCATGGCTCCAATAACACATTTAATCCAAAATTTTGCAGAACAAATCGAATGCAATCCAGCAACACCAGCACTTTATTTTATAGAGGGTAGATGGATTAGACTACTACCCCAACCTTTAGAAGCAGAGGCACCTACATTACTAGGAATTGAAGAAGAAGAACGATTAAAATTCAAACCCATTCAACCTTTAGGAATAAGCGGAATATACTCCAAAGAAGAAATCTCAAAAATCCAAAGAACACTTCTATTTTCCCAAGAAAGAAGAGCGGTTCAAAATGCAATTTCATTAAAAATAGCCGGAATCCCCACGGACAATCAAGGATACTCATTCACACAAATGTTCGACGAAAAGGAGTTCAAAAAGTTAGCGAAAAATACAATTAAATTCATATGGGGTTGGTTTACAGAATTAGGAATATTTATGAGCGGTTTAATTGGATTTTACGTAATCATAAAAACCATTAAATACATTTTAGGAGTCGTATTAAATGGACTCGCCATATACAAAACATTGGGTTGCGGCTTAGCCTTACTAGCAAGCGTATGGAACACACTAACAGTATGGTTGGTACATAACCACAACTTGAAAAAACAAAACAACACAGAAGATCAGGACATCGAGGGACAACGCAGCAAGAAGAAGGAAGAAAAACCATCAGCACCAGAAGAACCACAGGCTACAAACATACTCCCATCGACACAACTGGCTCAATCAACTTCGTCAATAAACTCTGCATATCCAAATATTAAAATGTATACAGTGGAATCAGCCTAACACAGCACCAAAAAGTAGGGCAAAATAAATAAGCAATAATAATTAGGTCAAATGGAGAAACATTAGAAAAAAAAAATATATACATATATACATATAAATTAACCAGATATATAAATATCTAAAGATATATTATTAAATTATAATTAAGTACAACAATCGAAGGCTCTAGAAACTTTAGGGGCTCCAATACCCCAAACGACCTGTACGTCCGATGCGGTGTACATATTCATCAATATTCCCCCAACACAGTCCGACGGACTTAAAGATTCCCCTTACGATTGATCCGTTCGAATTCGATCACGTGCTATCAGCTATCAGAAATAAGCTTATGAAGTAATTCGAAGGCAACACTGCTTTCAGCCTTAATTTTTCCAGTTGAGATCGTGCTTTTGACGATCAATGGTCCATGATACGGATCAATTCCCCTTTTTCTCACGCTGAATACGATCACCGTGAATGCTAGTGCTCTGGAAGTCGTTTTCTATCTTCAAGCCCCAGTCACGAAGAATTGCTTCGCCTGTGTCACCTTTTCGATGGTGTCAAGATACTCCCAGTTCAATTCCCTGTGTGGGCACGGGGTTAGAATATTCCCAACGCTTAGGGGTCTGGCGTGTCGTAAAAGGCGACTAAAAGACATCCCAACTTCATCTTTCTTGCAGATTCATCATTTTTCATTGCAAGTTCATCATTTTTCATTAATAAATAATCATTCAATTCCCTGTGTGGAGACGGGGTAAGAATATCTTCACAGCCTACGGGCTTGTCGTAAGAGGCGACAAAACGGCGGTTTTTATCTTTTGCAGCTGGCTCTGCTTGAATTGCACATCTTCACTTTCAACCTTCAACAGGAAAGTCGAAGAACTTGGCTGCCAACCTTTGAATTTCCTCGGGGAAAGTTGCGGAGAACATCAACGTCCTGCGTTCTCCCGTGGACACGGGATTGCAGTCCTGAAATCCGTGGATTTATTCGGGAAAAGTGGCTGAGAGGCTGGGCCCCTCTCGCCACATATCCTCCCAGGTAGTACCGTTATGGTGCACACCTCTATAATTTTGCAAATTGTTTTGGGGCATCGCACTCATCGTTTTTGCATTATTATAGTTGCGGGTCTGCCGCATTTTAATTTGGTCATTCTAATTATTAACCCCCTCCCAACATAAAATTTAAATAGGCATGTTCGAAGCTACCGGACGGGTGGCTGGGAGGCTAGGCCCCTCTCGCCACCTTTCCCTTACATTAAAATTTTTCATTACATAATAATAATCATAATTAATTTTTAACCTCATCGGCGGTTGAGAGACTGAGCCCCTCTCACCAATGAAGACGTAACACGTCAAATACAATTTTTCTTTCAAATAACATAATTCTCATAATTAATCTTTAATTTCATCGCCGGTTGAGAGACTGAGCCCCTCTCACCGACGAAGACGTCAATAAAACGTCAAAATTATTTTAAATATTAAATTAAATAAATTCTCCTACATAGGACTTCGTCCATATGACCAAAGCAGTCGGTGTCTAAGGTACCATTGTATTCCTGCATGCCGGGATCTGGTCCATTAACAAACAGAAACAATTTGAATCATTTCGGCGGTTGGGAGATTGAGCCCCTCTCACCGACGAAGACGTCAACAAAACGTCAAATTAAATTTTAATACTTAAATCAAAGCATACATTTAAATCATTTCGGCGGTTGGGAGACTGCGCCCCTCTCTCCGACGAAAATGATATTAATAATATATTTAATACAATAAATACAATAATTACAATAAAATTACAATTTTTAAATTATACAATTAAATCATTCAGTGGTTGAGAGCCTCGGCCCCTCTCACCACGCCATCTAGGGACTCTCCCTAGCTAATGCGCGTTTCTACGGACTCTAAGGTCCCTTATAGGAAACGCTGTGCTAAGGCATCGGTTATTAAACTTATCGACTTGGTGGAAAATTTGCTCCACGTTACTGCGAGGCAGTCGCCCACAGAGAAGGAAGAAGAAAAGACCTCAAACGAGAGGAACATCAACCTTGGTTTCACTCCACTCCAACCCGGAATTATCCTGACTTGGAGGCCGCCAATCCTGCAGCAATAGCCTCTGCTGCACCTTCCTTTTCCTTTACCATTGGAAATAAATTCCAAACACAGTAATAAATAAATATGAAGACGAAGATATACGAATAATAATATAATATTAATAAATAAATAATTAATACAAATAAATAATAAATAGTAATAATGAAGCCCGAAATAAATAAAAAGAAGAGGTGCAAATAATAAAATACAAATTTATAAAGGCGACAACACGAATGAAAAGGATAGAAAAATAGGATAATGCAGAGTAGGAAGTAAAACAATTATCAGAAGAAAGAAGACCGAGCCGAGAATCAGCAGCCTACAGCCGAAGGATGACACCCCACGTCAACATAACAGTGAAACGCGAAGTGCGGG
Source organism: Agriotes lineatus (assembly GCA_940337035.1). NCBI lineage: Eukaryota > Metazoa > Arthropoda > Insecta > Coleoptera > Elateridae > Agriotes > Agriotes lineatus. Next base: position 94,694 of record CALNHX010001995.1, on the reverse strand, counting down.
AGTGTTTCAAAAGCAGAGTATTAAAACAAAATTAGTGGACATATCACAATAAAAATGAGTGTAGTGCGAAGTCAACTGCGTCACAGAGCAGAGCAATAAATACAAGTGAGCGCAAAACACGGTATGAGGCATAAAGACACTTAGGGAAATAAAGCAAGGTAAATGATTCAATATAATCAGAAGTAATAGCAAATTCACTTACAAGTCAAGGGTTTTGTTAAGAAAAGCAGACATGTCCATAAGGACATGCCTACTTTTAAAAAGCGGGGAGTAGTGTAACAACCCGCAACAAATTGCGTTTGTAATTATAAGACTTATAAAATTTAAGTTGTTAGAAGAAAAGAATAAGTCAAAGCCGGCCCTGCGTAATTTCAAATATAGCGAACGCGAAAGTGCATTTACCAAGAACGGAAAGCTATATTTGCCGTAGTCAGGAAAAGCGATTCAATGACATCCGGTGCTTACAAAGTAAAAGATTTCTGAGAACAGCGAATGCCGAATTGACACATAGCGCAAACCCGTGTGGGATATGTCAAATTCGCAATTCTCAGAGTGCACAAAGTACAAGTCAAAATGCAAGTGGACAAAACGAAGAAGTCCGAGAAAATAGACGGCCCTCCACGAGAGAAAATTACCTGGGAAGGAACGCGAACCGCGAGGCTAGTTCGCGTCCCGGTTTCGAGTAATAAATTAATCCGTCGATAACATTTTTCGGTGTAAAATTTAACTAAATCCAAATTACATCTTTCGATCTAAGAACTAAAGTGTTGTGTAGTGCCCAACCGTAAGAAAATCCAGAGATACAAGGGGACCAGGAGACTCCCATCCATTTTAGCCGAACTCAATCAAAAATATTAACTAAACATTCGGTCGCTCCGGTTAAACTAAATATTAATCAAATCGAGGGGAAGCAGCCAGCGCCGGAAAAAGGTCAGACTTAATCCTGGTTATTTATTAACCCAAAAATAAGGGCATCGCTAGACTTATTCTTTCCTTCCCAACCAAATTAATGTCATAAACTTTAAGCGTAATTCCGTTCAATTCTAACTGCGAAACTATAGCAACTTAAGCACAGAGCCGTTCGGACGAATAATCTTTGTAATCATACAGATTTAATAGTTTCTTTCAATATAAGTTTAATTATTCTTTTGTGGGTGTTTTATTTACTCCAAATTTAGCTCTTACCCCCTTAAGGTGTAAACAAGGGGACAGCAGAGGAATTACAATCCTCTATTGGTGCATTTAGTGACATACGGGTGTAATCCAACCCCTATATCACCAAAACCGTGGCAGCACGTAAACTGGTCACCCGGGGGGAAGCAAAAACAACCCCGGTGGTTACAATACATTTATTCTAAACTCATGTTGAAAGTGGCGTTGCTTGATGACATGTGGATTTTCATCTGCATACACATGTTCGTTGTGCAAATTTGTCATACCCCTCCTTGTGAAACACGCCTCATCAGTAAAGAGAATTTTGCTATTAAAATTGACATCTTCAGCTTTTCTTTCTTGAATGAACCTACAAAACTCAAGACGTGCGATGGTATCAGCTGGCAAAAGCTCCTGGACGTTTTGTACATGGTAAGGATATAGCAATTGTTCTTTAAGAACTCTATGAGCAACATCCTTCGAAACGCCTGTTTGCCATGCTAAGCATCGACTACTTACTTCTGGATTTTCTTCTACTATTTCCAGAATTTCTTCTTCTACCCTGGGTGTGCAAATTGTACGAGCACGTCCACGATCAGCTGTGATCGGTGCAAATTTTCCCGTTTCGCGAAGGCGTCTTTCAATGTTTGCAAAAGTTTGATGATTGGGCACGCGACGATTTGGAAACCTTTCGTTGTACACTCTATTACTTCTGCGACAATTTCCTTCGCAATATCCTAAAACCATCACCATATCCGTTTGCTCAGCGTAAGTGTATTTTACAGCCATTACTACGTAAATAACAAAGAATATTAACTGCTAAAAATCACTAGCTAACACCAACAGCAATTTGAGACGCTTCACAATTGATAAACAATAGCTACTGTCATTAAAAGTACACATACTTGTCACTAATAAATATCATAACAAAATGCCTTATCGTCATTTATTTCTTAGAATACCAGACTGCTAGATAATATCTGTTTTAAGAAATGCAGTGCTCGGTCCCTCAGATTTTATTTTTTTGTGTCTAAACCTTAAAAGATATCATCAATTAACAAATAACAAAAAAGATTACTATTGAATGTCTCTTTCTGAAACTATTTTTTGGAAAGTTATTGGCCTTAACATTAAAAAGTTTTTGACTGGTTTATGCCGTGTTACCTGTGTTTCGTACACTAATGGTCCACTGATAATAACTCATATCACCTTAAAAGATGACCTACATTTGTAAAAAGTGCAATACCAAATATCATCGAAATCGACAACATCGTTCTTTTGTTATAAGCAAAATAAAAAAAATTGTTTTGAACTTTGAATCATAATACTGGCTAAACGAAGCACTTTTGGATATAGGTAAGTTGGGTTAAATCGTCTTATTTTGAGCCCAGGAATCTGTGGTTAAGTGATGTACACACATTTCAGAGACACCCTGTATAGAGGAAAGTAGCCTATTATCGGATAGGTGCCTAATATCAGATACCTTAGAATTTCAGAAAATACGCACTGCCATCTAGGTATTTTGATGTAAACTGGAAGCTTATGTCAATAAAATAAACCTACGAAAATTTCACAGTCCTGCATTACTGACCGTAATGCCAGTTTAAAGTTTTTGTTTTTGATGCCCGTCAGGTTTTTTCAGCTGTTGGTGGTTTACGAAATTTATGTCAAAAGTAATAATCTATTGTAGATTTTTATCTTACCAAAATAATCTTGCAAATTTACACAAACATTATAACGCTTCACTTATTTTGTAACAATCTCTAACTTTTCGATGTCAGTAATTTAAAAAGTTTAAGGTTATGTGCCTAATATCGAATACCCACTACACTACACTACATTCATATGTGAACTATGTTTAGATGGTTAACTAATTTATTATATTTTTCTTTAAGCATTTTGTATTTTTATATGTTAGTTTATTTTTATATTAATATGCTATTTTTAAAATTTTAGTAATTTATTTTTACAAGATTGTTCCTATCCGATATTAGGAGCACATTCTTTTTCAAATTCAATTTCCCAATTTTCAATTAATAATTAATAATCTGTAGAATTATACAGCTTATACACCTTCATTGATTACCAATATAAATAGGTAAAATAAGGATGATATTCACAGAAAATTATCGTCTAGATCTGTATACTTTAGAAGTTGTGATTTTTTTTCAAAAAGTATCCGATATTAGGCTACTTTCCTTATACAGTGTCTGCCAAAAAGTCAGCATAATATGGGAAAAATGTTGATTTTTGATTTTTCAAAAAAACTTTTTACATCAATGATTTGTGCTTGTCTAAAACCTATTTATCCCCTATCATATATATCGAGTGATTTTTACTTATTTAGAAAATGGAGTTTTTCGAAATTGTCAAAATCCGAAAAGTGCTATTTTTCGGAAATTAAGTAAGATTTTAATGAGATTTTTTTTGAGTGTGTTAGTTGTAGCTAACTGAACAATCTCAAGGCCAGAAAACCTATATTTTTTAAATTTTAGTTAAAAACTAATTTTTTGCACTCCCGGGACCGAGAATTTAATCGATGTATCCAAAAACCTACAGAATTTATTATTTATTTACATGAATAGATATATTTACGTTATTACAATTAACAATATTTCGTAAACAATCTGTAGTTTTTTTATTAATTCCTAGTAGAATGTCTACTCCGCCCTTGAAAGGGGAATCTGGAGAAGCTGAGCTCGTGGATGCTATTTCCTGGTTGCCGTATATGTTCGCACCTTGATTTGCGTGTCCAAAAATGTTCTCGGCAATAGTTTTCTTGTTGCTTACTGACGTTTCGACGTAGCCCTCAGCAACAGCCGAGGACTTCCATCCACCGTGTCGTTTCAAGACATCTATGTCTGCACCCGCACCAGCTAACAACGAAGCAGACGTATGGCGGAAACAGTGGCCTGTGTAAGAAGACGCCTATGGAAGTTTTAAAAACGAAGCTATCTTTTGTGCTGCGAAGTGCACTTCTTGTTCTGGTACTTGACAAAAAAGCGCGAATGCTTTGTATTACTACTCCGTAAAGACATTTACTTTTTACATAATGCAACAAAATCAACTAAATTTCTTTCCGAATTTTTAACAATGAATGTCCAGTCGATTCGAGTTTTTGTATTCTTTATGTTGAACAATATTGATAAACCCAGGTCTTGTACGTCGTGTATGGACAGATTAATTAATTCATTTCCTCTGCATGCACAGGCCAAGCCCAACACTAGTGCAACCTGTAATATGACAGTTCGTACGTAAAGTTTATTTCATAATGTTTTGTAATAATTATGTACTTACTTTAACCATTAAAAATTCATCGTCAGGCGCTTCGCGTATGAAGAGATTAACTTGTTCTGCTGTGAGAATTTTCGATTTTTTTGGCTTGTAGCCATCGTTCTTCCTCTTAAGAAAAGCAATTAACTTCGAGAACTTGCTTACATCAATATTTTTTCTGACTAGTATCGTCACCTTGAACATTGAATACTGCGTCCAAAGAGTAGAAGCTTTAACATCTCTTGACTTTTCCAGAAAATACGCTAGGAGCACATCTTCAGTGTACCTTTTTACTCTTTTCCGGTTGCATCACTCGCTGAACTTGTCGTACTGTTGATCATAGAATTTTGCAGATTTCTTGGGGAGTAATTCCAGTTTGGCCTTTTCTGCAGCTTCTGCAATCTCGGCAGGAACAAGATTTTCAGTGGAACTTCCAAAATCGTCCATAATTCGGATTCAGAAAGCAAACACGTAACAAATCGGTCTTTTTTTTAAATGTTTGACATTATTTACAACATTACCTTAGTTACTCATCTACATTTTCTAAGCCATCCATTTTTCCGAATCGAACGTATAAATTTTAAAACCAGCAAAATCAGATTTATTTCATAATTTGTAATTCGGGAGTGCAAAAAATAGCGTATATATTTGGGCACCAAAGTGCCTTAGTAGGTTAGAATGGACAATTGTAGAACCTCCCCCCACCACTTGGCCTTGAGTTCAAGGTCAAGGCTATTTTGGAAGGCTAAGCTTTAAGGGCAAGGCTAAACTTAAAGGTCGAGGCCACTTGGAAGGCTAAGGCAACGTTCAAGGTCGAGGTCTCAGTCAAGCTAAATATGCTATATGTAGAATTTCAACTCAAGGTCCCCATAATTGTTTAATCCAAAAAAGGTACTTCTGTGAGCTTGACTTCAAGGTCGGTTGCTCAAGGTCAATTATCCACATGTAACCTTGGAAATGTGAGAATAAAAGCGCGTAGAAGAGTCTGCAAGGGTAGTAGCATTCGAACGCTGATATGGAAGCTTTGTTAAAAGCTATAGAAGTAGTTAAGGGTCGGCAAGTAGCTGCGGTGGCGAGCAGTACTACGAGAGTCCATAAAGTGCAGTTATGTCCGGTGCTTCTGAATTGTACAACGTACAAGTTAAACAACTCCAGTTTAAAGTAGGTGTGTGTGGGGTTAAGGGCGAACTCCGGATTTTCCCCAGTGATTCAAATAAGAGGAAACAAAAACGATTGGGTGGAGTTCGAGGAGTTGGATTGGGCTACCCTAATTGAAAATCAGGGGATCCTGACGAATTATATCTATTCCTCCTCCGAAGAGCAGTGGTCTCCGCTGGTAGCTGCACGGAAACAGTATACATTCTTGAAACTTCAGGAAAAGAAGATACTAAAAATTGAAGAAGTGGGACAGAGTGAAGTCTACTTATCGAAAGAATCGTTGGAAGAGCTGTGGGACTTGCAGAGGCTGGTGGAATTGCGATTCGCAGCTCTAAAAGCGCAGAACTTTGAGCAATTTTATCACAAAATAGTGACGGGTATTGCAAACCTGCCTGGGGACTGCATTAGCAATATACGGAGTGTGTTGCAAGACCTGGCGGTAACAACCGAGAATACTGTTTCCATGTATGAAATTTTAAAGTATGGTAGTAACATTGTTCGGTGCGACGTTCAAATAGAAGAACTTGGTCTGCAGGTATTAGCTTAGTCATGTGGATGGGCTATTCTCATTGTCTACTAAATAAATCATTATTTATTAAAAAATTGACTCGACTAGGATTTGAACCCAGATCTCTTGAGGCGCAGTGTCTAGAATTCCCTTTAATGCATCGATTGGCTCCCCAGGTGTCATATAATTAGACCACCGAGTCCTTAAACTATTTAATGAAAAACGGCGATGACCTTCGGCGAAAAAACTTGTCCTTGAGTTTAAGGCCAGTGTTGAAGGCTAAGGTGATTTTCAAGGTCGCAGCATTTTCAAGGACAAACTCTAACACATCGGCCTTGATTTCAAAGTCAAACTCTAGAACCTCCTCCCACCAAAAAGAAAAATGTACAAAAACGGTGCAGCATCAAGATAAATCATAGTCTATTGAATAAATGGTGACAGTCTGGTTGTAACATGGACACATGGGAGTAATATGGAAAATATTTCCAGGAATTTTCGGAGTTATTTCCATGGTTTGGTTGCGATCAAATAAAAATTACCGTTACGTTGGATGGACATCCGGACTTTAAAACTTTTGCAACAGTACCACTTCCAGACGGGGATTGGTTTGATTACAATGTGATGGAGCCCATCGAGAAGTATTTAAAAAAAAGCCGCTCAACCAACTGCAAGAGACGTACTTAGTGCGGTTAAACGATTAGTGAGTTTGTTGGACGATTTGGCGTTTGACGCGTCTCACGAAGCCATATACTGTTTTGGTTGGTTCAGTGACGAGGAACTGAAGAAAAAAGAAAAAATGTACAAAAACGGTGTTGCTGTTGGTCGACTATTTTTAAACGGAGCCATAAATGAAGGCCTCCTTGTAGATTTAATGGCTAGTCTCGGTCTGGACGAACACATGTGTGAAGTAAAAGACTTTATAGAGAGGAAGAGAAATGAAGAAGAGCGTGCAGTTTGACGACTCAAAGAATCAGATGTACAATTTGCATACGTGGGCGTATGCGTATCAAGAAGCTCGGAGAAGACTGTGGGAACGAGAGGCTATGGATAGGTTGCGGTTCCAACGCAGGATACTTACTGTGGCTACAGTACTGCGAGACGTCTTGTGCGCAGAACATAGGGACACAATTTATGTAGAACGCTTTTCCACTAGTACGTAGGTGTTTAACCCATGTAATAATACTGTATATATTGTATTCAACTTCGATGATGGGGATATTGGTATAGCGGCGTAGAAAAACTGCTTTTTCTCGACCTTTCACATATACTTCGGTGGCACCCTGCAGAAGACGTCGCAAGATTGCAGGAAACATGTATGCTGGAGTAAATCCCTCATTCCAATCGATGCAATGGTGATTAGTCATTACCCAGTGGGCTTGTTGTTGCAAATGAGATGGTAGGGCTGTGAACGGAAACGGTGATTTTAAGACGTAGTGTGATACTGAGGTACCGTCGTAGGCGGCCAATTCTTTTGGGCTGAAGTGCTTATCCGACGTCTTGAAGCCTTGAATGTCGATAATGAGCTTCATCGTATTAAGTGGTGGGAGCACGATCCAGTTACGTTAAAAGGCGAGGTGCAACTGAAGTGGTTTTGAGAAATTACCAGTTGTTTAACTGCCTTTGACAAGGCGTTATAAGTAAAAACCCGATCGTGAAGAACGAGACAATACGCGGTTGTGTTGGCTGGCACGTTAGCGGAAGTTTCAAATTTAACTCGAAAAACGACAGCGTTTGCATGGAGGTAGTCTTTTTGATGGGAACAATCGATCACAACAATGGGTGATTTGTCAGCAAACTCATTGGGCGTGAACCAAGGCTCGTCGGTCTTGTTATAATAGGATGATTGAAACTTGGAGTACATATCGTATAACGTGGCGTAATAATTGAGACCATAATTGTTATGTAAATTATCTTAGGGGAAACGTTCGGTGTTGAGATAAACTCGGAAATTCGTAAGATTAATTTTGTCGAAATGGCTATTGTCCTTAGAGATGAGCCCCGAACGTTCCGTCTGAAAACCTACGATGACGTATCTGGGGGTTTGCAATTTAGTGGTTGTTGCAATGGTATGAGAACGTTGAGTCACGGCATTAACGCCTGGTATGATATGAAGTTGCCAGCTGCGAAACGCTACTTGCTTGTCGATATTTTTGTTAGTGTATTTGGTTAGAGATAATTCTTGAGCAAGACCTGGAGTGACATGTGGAACTTTCCAATACAGCTTGTCAATCGTAACTTTAGCCCTCTCCGTTACGGTAGCACCGAATACAGCGTCAGCATCGGTATTGCTGCGAATCAGGACAAGTTCCTGTCGGATGGTAAGTATAACTTTTCCATAATCTTCGGCAAAACCTAACAGCATTCTCAAAGGTATGCAGGCACTGAAGTTGCCCTGTGCATCGGTAATGTGAGTATTGGGGGCGTACAACCAGCCAGCATTTTGAAGCTTTTTAACATCATCAAAAGTATAGGACACATATCCCTTAAGAGTAGATGTAATACCAGGTTTGGTAACAGAATCGACAACGACACCATTGATTTCGTATCGGATTTCGCTAAATAAGTGTGCCAACCCATTGTTAAGAAATTTAGCCGTCGTAACTTCACCGGTTGCTTTCCGTAATTTTCCCTCTATGTATAGCTAGCTCAAACCTGGTAGATTTGACATATCTTTAGGAATTGGAATTCGAATTTCATCGTTATAGTCGAAACGGTTTGTATACGGTTGATGGGTGTGCAACTGATTGCTAACGATGGAGTTGTCGACGAGGACACGTTCCCCAATATTTAGAATACTCATGACAGCACTTTAAAACCCAACGATCGCAAGAATTCTCTGTTTGCCTTTGTTAACTGCTTGGTGGACGAAGCTGAACTGATTTTACAAGGCTGTGGACAACGTCCCTTATACGAACTGGATTGGACATGGTAGGATGAAAGTTTGAATCGAAAACCCATTATAACTTCTTTAAATGCAATGTTACCGTGACGGTTTTCTTACTAAAACTGACGGGGGTATCAGTAACAGTTAGGTTAGTGATCTGTCTCGTGCTGATCGGTAGGTAAATGACAGGGTTAGGTGTTTCCACTATTTTCTACCCAGGCGGCACTATGGGGAAGAATTGATGAACGATGTGGCCAGGCTTACTATTTTTATAGGAACCGACAGAGATATTGCAGTGGATAAGGATGGAGTTAATGTTCAAAATTTTCGTAACATGTTTACCTGCATGCCACATATTCGCATCATAAATTTTGCTGTCAAATCCCAACATGTCTCGGATAGTATTGTCACATGTAAAGTCGATTGGAACGTTCAATTTTATTTCGGTTTTTAAGGTGCTGTTGTTTCCGCGTAGCAGCACCCGCCCATTACTTCCGCTAGACTCAAGTTGGTTATGCAGAAAGTCGGTAATGTCCGTAATTTCGTATGCACCCTCAGGTATAGTAATATGAGGTAGTCCGACGAGATGAAATTCATTGTTGGGAGGTCTAATGTTAGCAATAGTATTGTAGGTTTCGAAACTTAACAACCCCAAAACATATTCGCTACCGTCGTCTAAGAAAATAGGGGGGTCAAAATTCGCAGTAAGGATTGATGAATCACCTGTCAGAGTGAATATACTAGACATGATGAAGCGCAACACTTAAACTGCCAACAAAAGCGGTTTCGCAAAGTTATATACGAATTTGAGACACAGGTGACGGCATGTGTATGACATGAGTCGTTGATATCTATTAGAATTATACGTGATCGTGTTATTGCCACCATCGCTACGAAAGTGTTTTACTAATTCGGTTGGAGGTTGTAAGCGACCGATGCTATCGAAATACAGAACAAAGGTATCCACTTTTACGTAAGCCGTCCAATGCGTGCCAGGTCCTACATCATCGTCCAGGTTAGTGACACCACATTCTCGTTTACGAATCTTGATAGGCAGGGCATCCCGCATAAATATTCCCCTAAAGTGTGGAATTTCTAGGCGTTTAACGTAGTCTGTAATATCGATGTTGGTTAACGCGCGGCGCGGCAGCTTCAACGGTAGTTTTTTGACTGATACGGTCGTAGATATAACCCTTTTCCGCGAGCAATGGATTCCATAGCTTTGTTATGTCGCTCCTTTTCCTGGAGATTCTTTTTAGCAGCCTTTGAGTCTCCCACTGCTTTAGCGACTGCTGCAGCACCACCTCCGAGGGATCCCAATGCTCCTAATGCAGCAAGTATGGGTACAAGCGGCAATATGCCTCCTCTCTTTGGAAGAGGTAGTACTCTTGACCGCTTCCGCCTCCTCCTCCTTGTTTTTAAAGCTCCTCCTGAATGCGAGCGGACTGTGATACCGACCCGTTTGGAATGCGTTCGCCGTGTACGCTTCCGTTTCACACCCATTCCGACTGTCGTCTTTCCTTTCATAATTCCAGTAACAGCAAGGGCTGCAGCTCTTTCCCCAAGAGTAGAGTCTTTTGCTTTAACACGTTCCCAAGCTTTCTCTGCTAGAACTTTATCTGCCGCGTGACGTGTCGAAAGATCGCTAGATTGTGAGTATGCGATGTCGTGTTGCTTGCAGGCCTCGTCCAGAGGATTTCTTTCTCGATCGCCTCGAGAAAGACGTTTTTTTAAGTCGGGTACCAGGTCCACAAAATTTGTACCCTGGTATGTGTAGTTCAAAGGGTAATTTGTCAATAAGGGTATTCAGGAAACCGCGACCTTTCCGCTTGGCGCGTTGGTGATGACTGGTTTGTTTACGCTTAGTAGCTTTTATCTTAAAGACTTACACACGACTGATGTTCTTCAAACGGAATTAACAAATATAACGAGAACGCACGGCGGGTAGAGCGCAGTTTCCTTCCGAGCGAAAACGATGGAAAACGTCAAAATTGTGAAGCAAGGGTGTTCCTTACCGGTAGTAAATCACACAATAAATTCCATATCCGAGACTTACAGAAAGCACAGCGCTTTACTGGGTAAAGGATGTAAACGATGTGTGGTCGTAGGTCGATCCGGATCTGGAAAAAATAACCTCATGATCAGTTTACTAGTGCATCGAAATGGGTTGCGATTCACAAACCTTTATATATATTCAAAAACACTCGATCAACCCAAATATAATTTTCTGAGAGCAGCCTTTCAACCATTGAGAGACATTGGATTCTTCGAATATAGTAACGATTGTGAGGTAATCAAACCCCAGGAAGCAAAAGAACATTCCGTGATAGTTTTTGACGACGTAGCTTGCGAGACGCAAAGCATAATTCGAGATTATTTTTGTTTCGGACGTCACCGAAACATAGATTGTTTTTATCTATGTCAGACGTATTCATCTATTCCTAAGCAGCTCATAAGAGATAATGCAAATCTCGTCATCATATTCCAACAAGACAACACCAATCTGAAGCACATTTACGACGATCATGTCAACACGGACATGTCATTCGACAAATTTAAAGCAGTGTGCTCTTATTGTTGGAATGAGGATCACGGATTTTTAGTGATCGATAAAGAAAGCGAAACCAACGCGGGACGATATAGAAAAGGTTTCGACAATTACTTTAATATATAGACAGCAGCCAAAGAAGGGAAGGTAGTAGTTTACCAACAACTGAAGGAGTTGCAACATGGATAAGCGTTTAGCCAGGGAACTTATCAAAACCCGACAATCCGTTAGACGTAAATACGCAGCTGTAAAAGCAGACATCGCCCAATCCCAATCGATTTTAGCTAAGCAATTTAAACCTCTTTCCAAACCGCTCACCGAATTGCTGACAACTATAAAGCAAGAAGGTGTGCCAGTGGGCGAACCAAAAGTGGATTATTTGCCAATAACAATTAAACGTAGAGTATCCACTCCCTCTACCTTGCCCCGTCCGCGAGCGATAACCACTCCAGGCCGAGTTTCTGCGACAAACCTTCCGGGATCGTCACACACGTCCACACCAGGGCCATCACACACCTCCACACCTCGATTTTTGCAGACGCATGTGTTATCCGAGAGTGAACCAGTAGAGGAATACGATGAGCAGTTGCAAACGGAGGTTGCTGAGCCGGCAGCAGAAGAAGGTGCTGTACAAGCGGCCAGAGAAACCATCCAACACATGCTGGCACCGGAAGTTCTTGGTCAATATTTAGAACAATTTCAAGGGTTAGCCCGAAAATACGTGGAAGGAATGATGCGAGATACTGAGGACAAGTGCGATTTGCACTACGGAGTCCGATTCGACATAGAGATAAGTTTGCTATAGGAAATAAGGAAATCAAGTTCGAGGGTAAAAATATCGTTATTACAGACCACGGCAACAGAATAGTCTACAAAGGCACTCCAGGATTGTACGAATTGATGTTTAAAAAGTAACCAAATATATACAAAACAACAGATTTAGAGCAATATCATGATATAGTGGAGCGGTCCGCCGCACATCATGTAAACTACGACCCCACACAAAGAATCAGCGGTAACGCAGGGTCTAAATACATGAAAATAGTACGACCTCTAACTGCCTCCTCAACCATAAAAGCTCCCGGCAGACCAGCGACGAAGGTATCACGGCGTGGCAAGGGATTACTAACAGTGACGGACAAAAAAGTGGAATATGTTCCTTGGAAGGATCCCAACTCATTAGTGAATCGGTTGCGTATATTGATAGCTTTTCAGGCAGCTGGACACACGGGTCATTCCAATGAGATAGTCCGCATCACCAAAGCCTTACGAGACGCGAAAATAATCTTCTAAGGGGTACAAAACCTTAGGGTCGACGGAATGTCGATCACAACGCATTCAACGACGAAGCAGTAATGCCGATAGACAAATTTGGAAGACACTACCATAGCGCGCGCTATTATTCTCATCCCAAACGTATCTTTATGAAAGTGAAAAATGTAAACCAACTCCATATAGAAGTACCACTGCTGCTAGTGGGGCGTGGGTACGATAAAATCGGATATTCCAAAATTTCGGGACAGAACGAGTACATTTTTCTGTTAACAACCTGCGAGATCATAAGTGTTCAAGTCAGCGGACCTTTGGTAGTATCACACATCAACGGCATCCCGCAGGACACGCTTGTCGGTAAAACATTGCGGCGAGGAGATAAACTGCAATTCGAATCCATAAACAATAAGTTATACGTGCAACTGCTGCTTAAATGTCCCGTAGGAGAATAGAAAGCAACAGTTGACAATGAACCTTAAAGAAGCCATAGTTGGCGAACTCCACAAACCAGCACGAACACATTTCAAGAGAAGGAGCGTTATTCTAAAAGGCTTGAACGATTTATATCAAGCTGATTTGGTGGAAATGATCCCTTATGCAAAAGTCAATAAAGGCTTTCGTTATATTCTGGTAGTCATTAATGCCTTCTCGAAGTATGTGTGGGCCTATCCCGTAAAACGTAGAACAGGAAAGGACGTAACAGTTGCCATGGGTAAAGTGCTGAGGAGTGTAAAGGTGCCACCCCAAAACTTGCAGACGGATTTGGGGAAAGAGTTTTACAACACCGATTTTCAACGATTAATGCGACAGCACAACATCAATCACTACAGCACGTATTCTAGTATGAAAAGCAGCATAGGGGAGAGGTGCAACCGCACCCTGAAGAACATGATGTGGAAGCAGTTCAGCCTGCTAGGGTCCTACAAATGGTTGGATATTCTACCCAAGATCTTAGCAAAGTATAACACAACCAAGCATTGCACAATAGGAATGAAACCTGCCGAAGTGAACTTAAAGAATGCGAAACTTCTTTTAAACACAGCGTACAGTCACACAAAGACCGTGGATCCGAGACCTCAAAAGTTTCGTACAGAGGACTCGGTACGCATCAGCAAGTATCGTTCGGCATTTAGCAAGGAATACACGCCAAGCTGGAGCAACGAAGTATTCACAATATCCACTGTTCGACTTACAAACCCAACAACCTATCGACTCACGGACCAAGAAGGTCAGGAAATTAAAGGAGGGTTCTACGAGCATGAAATGCAGAAAACAAAACATTCGGACGTATATCTGGTCGAAAAGGTTCTGAAGAAAAAAGGAAATTTGGTGTATGTAAAGTGGTTGGGATTCGACAATCGACACAACTCTTGGAAATCTAAAAGCAATGTCGTATAACTTAAAGAACTACTGTAGCACTCTCAAAATAAAAAACTGTTTTTTTTTGTAAATTATTGTTTTATTAATGCCACTAAACACAAACAATATTTCTTTGAAACACTTTCATCTTTCTCCCAACAAAAGCGACAACAGCAAAAGAACGGAATCATTAACATTTTAACGAAGCTGCTATTGTTAAAATATATAAACTTATCGTTAACATTCAAAATAGGTAAGCGTATTTGTTTTCCCAACATTAACTACAGTAAGAATTATAATCACAAACATATTAACAAAGCTATTATTTACAAACTAGGAACTATTCGTAATCTACATATATATAGTATACACTACTAAGCGCAAGAAAGGGTTTGTTTGGTGAGACGTCTGCTATAAATAATAACCAATACTGTTCCGCGAACATACTTTAATTTACATTTGGTTTGCGGCTGCCCGCAGCAGTTCGTCAAGCCTGTAATCAGCAATACTGCAGTGACCCCACGCTAGTGTCTTCGTAGTGTTGGGAATAACGTAGCGCTTGTCATCATGCGACGAAAGCGCAACCTTATTTATTAAGTCGGTGTACATAGTGTGCAAACGGGATTTAAAGACGTACATTTGACACAAGACAGTCTCCCGCTTGTTCTCGGCAACGGCCTGATAAAGTTCGCTGGTCAGATACTTCCGAACAGCGCTCTTTTTCACTCCTTTGGCTTTCTTGTCCACTTTAGATACGCTGTTTACACAGTATGATTTTGCACCGACCCCATAAAAGCTACGTACGACTACGCCAGCATATTCGTCTTTGAATTTGCCAACAACAGACTCGGTTTGCGGAATACCGTGCAGATTATCCACATAATTTGCAGTATCGAACCAATGAAGGTTGCGATTCATGTCATCATAAAAATTGTTTGTTTTAATTTCTATAATGAAGGAGTCAGTGTCTGTGTAGAGTAAACAGACATTATTGTCATAACGTTTTTTCAGAAACCCATAAAAAAATCGTACATGACAGTTTTCGAAATATCCAAAACGGAGAAACCAACGTAACTAGGTTTGGCATACCAAACCCACATTCTGTTCATTTCTACGGCTATTAAATTTTCATTAAAGCAGATTCTATCTTTAAAGTTAGGTCGCGCTATCATCGTTTCAGCCCCCAGTCTATTACCAATTTTCTCCCAATGACTTACTAACTTTACATCAACCCTTTTGTCCACGCTCTCCAATGTTTTGCCAAATACGCAGTTGTTAGCCAATTTAAAAGAATTTCTCTGAAAGTTGTTTGTCGATCGGTTTCTAAAGTCAGTATTAAAATCAATGTAGGTTCTGAGCCAAGGAGATTGGGTAAATTTTAGTATTCTATGTACTTTAAACAAAGTCAGACCCGCATTCAAGGCCTGCTGTAATGCTCTGTAGTGAATGACATATTTCCGTTTTCCATATAAATTTGGAATCAATTTGGGTTGTTTAAATTTTCCCTCAGGAGGAATGAGAAGCTCCGGACAAAAGGAAACGTCATTGTGAGCGTCGTGCAAATGCTGTGGATAGTCCAAATCTACCTCCAACACGTACCCGGTATTAGACTCGGCAGACACTTGAAAAATGTCAAAATTTGAAATTTCCTCGTCCTGTCTCATTGCGTAACCATAAAGGTTGGTTGCGTCTAAAAACATGATAAACGACGTAGGTTTAGAAGCATCGTAATTCCCGACAAACTCATTGTTGGCAATAGCTTGTCTCCCCACACAAGTGCTGACTCCTCCGCGAATACTGTTTCTAAAAAAGTGTAACATTTCTAAATCAGTAAGCAGCTCAAGTTCAACCCCCGTAAACTTTAACATAGCGTCCCAGCTTAATCCTGGGGCCGTGTAGTACTGAGCTGGATCCAACTTGTAATGTTTTAAATAAATATTTCTAAAATTTTCGAACACGTCTGCCAAAATAAACACTTCACATTTGAGATAGACATCGGAGTATTCGCCCAACGTTTGACAATCAAAAGTTTTCCAAACCTTCACGGCTCGTTCGTAATCAGTTTGAGAAATATGGGTTTCGGTTAGACGGTCATAAAAGTCCTCGATCGAGGGTAAAGCAGACTCATCTAATTTTTGGAAAGAATCTATATAGGAATATGGAAACATACCTTTCTGTCTCATCAACCCAAATTTGATGCCATTTCCGAATTGACTTTGAATTTCAACGCACTGGCCATCCGACAAGGTGTCGGCCAGCGATGCCAAAGACGAGCCCATGAAGCGAAAGCTATCCAAAAATCTGATGTTCAGATAAATGTTTTTTCGCTTTCCCTCCACAAAAATGTCATCAACCCAAAGACGTTTGCCAAACGAAATGTACTTTTCTTTAGTTACCGGAATAACATCAATGTCTTCGTTATTTTGAGCCAATTGTTTAACAAACAGGTGTGAATCGTAATTTAGATTGTGAAAAAATACCGGAATAAAATTTGGAAGTTTATAATTTAAATTACAATTGAAGTGGGCGGCTCCCCGATAGTCTCCAGTCAAATGATCGTGATCGCGTACTTTTACATCCCCCTCACCAAACGGTCGATCACAAATGTAACATGAAACGGCTTCGTTAAAGTTGTGAATTTCCATAGCAGACATAGCTTTCATAGGTACATTTTTCAAATGATGCGAATAGATGTTTTGCGCATCTCTATCTAAACGTTCTATAAACATGTCCACCGCATCCTACTCCCGATAAATTTCGAATTTTGACAGACTGTCGTCATACGAACATTTCAAATAGTACGCGAAAGAGTAGAGTATGTGTTTACAGGTTGTAATCGTATACGGTTTTATGGGATCCGGTCTCATCGACGGGTGCCAAAATTGTTTCAAAATCCGCGTACACTACGAATCCGACCTTCAATTGCTTCTGATAATTTTCAAATTTGAGAATATTCTGCCTTTCTTACCTGACCACACTTGTCGGTGATCAACTCTGTCGTTGGCAATTTAGTATACACATGATTACAGTCATAACTTTGATGCATAGTCAAGTGTGCTTCAGTTCTAAAGTAATTCAGGCAGCCGTCGCAAAAATGCTTTGCATCGTCTCTAGCCGTTATTTGTCGCGATACTAATCTAGACAAATCTTTGATCCAACAGTAGTGACTATTACCTTCGTCGTTAATTACAAGCAATAAATTTACATGCCACCTTTTTTTATACGAGGTGTAGTACAAAGGTCCCACAACTTCATATTTAGTTACATTGTCTTTAAAAAATTTCTCCAAACCGTATACGGTTATAGAAAGCTGCGGATTAATTGTTTCAAATTTAGAAATATCGCGCAACCGAACCGGAAATTCAATACCGGTTCATTGTAAAAATCGACGACAATCCGTATACGAAGAAGTTCGATTAGGCAATCCTTTTCGTTCACAGAGGGCCGAGGTTACTGCCCAACCGAAACAACATTCGTCATTGTTTTGAACGTTCACGATCGCTTTCTTGCGCTGAATCTGCTTTGGGAGCGGGATGTACGAGGATGCCCGAAATAGATTGTATTTGTTGACGTTGATTTCAATGTACAACAACTGCTTCAAGATCCATCCTGACAATACAGAAAATCGCCAAAGTTAGAATTGTTACAAAAAGCTACAGATCTCTTGCACACACCTGATTCCCGCTTCTGAAATTCCGACACCTTCTCGTCTAGCCTTCCAGTCAAATTATCATATAAGTGGCTCAAGTCTGTACCGCGAGTGACTACCTCGTTAGCCGTCTGAAAAGTTTTTACGTCTTGTAGATCTTGAGCTTCCAAAATAAAATACCCGAAGAGTTCGAAATTGATTTTGATGATAGTTAATTTTGTTAGCTGCCCTTCTATCAAATTTAAAATTTTTTCCTTCAATTCGGTCATATATTCCACAACGCTTATATAATAATTTTTTGTGGAAATCCTATAACTGGCCACACGGGACTTGAAGGCGTTTTGAAGGGCCACCACACCTTTCCCCAAGTGAAAGACGCCGCACCGCCGCGTGTGACGATTGCTCCTCAGATGACCAACGAAGCACGTTCGAGGAATGTTTTCATCGCACACGTCACAGTATTGCGTTCTTGGGAAACCACCTATCAAAACAAACTATTAACACACTGTACAAACACACCAAGCACGCCTACCATCACTACTGGAGTTGTTTAGTTTTGGGCGTTTACTCGGCCTCTCACCACCCACCACCGAAGTCTCCATAGCGTCGCCTGTAATTAATACAACTACACTGAAATTGCTGCTCTACATCAACACAATTTAAACTCACCACTCGTAGATGGATGGCCCAGCTGTTGACGACCACTTTCTCTCCGGTGGCGGAACAAATTGTCGGCTCTGGTGAAGGACTGTCCACATTCGGTGCATTGAAACATTATAAATGATTAATTGCAATTCTACACTGGGTAGGCTCTTCGCTAGAACGTTAGAGGTATCGCTTTCGCCAAGTATCGCTTCCCTAGCCAAACATGTAACTACAAGGAGCACACTCTAACACACCACCCAGGTACCACAAACGTGGACGTTAAGCCTTGATACCCTGGAGGGGATGGGGAACTAGGTTACGTCGTCTTGCAATTTAAGGGAACTTACATTTGTTTGTCTTAGTGAATTGCCGCCGCTAGTTGACAAATTCGCTTCGCGGTGTTTATTAGAGTTCGTGAGACCTCAGCTTGCCGCTGCGTCAGCTGGCAGCGCCGTTGTACATATTCATCGTATTTTTTAGCCTTATGACTGTGCCCACTGGCAATTTTGGGTCTCACCCTTACTATTTTTTTGGTGACGGCTGCCAGTTGTAATTCAATGTTATCCAACTGCACATCCATACCGTCCCTCAAGCGTTCCAAAGATTTAATTTCCGCTATTCGTGGAACCTGAGCGGCAACTCTGTCCTGGTATGATTTTAAATTGTTTTGCGTCTGTGGCATATTTTCGTCGTTGTCATCGTCGGCGTCGTCGCTTACCGAAGAGATGGGCGATATCACACCATCACCCTGTGGAATGGATGATAGTGCAACATCGACCGCCTCCCTCTCAGTGTCCTCGGACGCAACAGAGGAATCGAATGTTGCTACTGTGCCCATTGCAACTTCCGCCACCGGAGAGGCTCGTCCGCTTTCGGATGCTACAATGCGCACAGTATTGTTCTTCTGTGACAGTGGTTGCGGGGTTGCCAGTTGTGCGTTGCGGCTGGTCGGTCGCCTTGAGCCTGAAACGACTTGGATACCCAATCTGAGGTTTTGGGTCTCTGCAGCAACATCGAAAGCGTCTTCCGCATAAAATGTATTCCCGAAATCAATAGCAACAAAAGTTTGTTCCGGGCGTGTGGGATTGGGGGACTGAGACCTCACCTTTTTCTGCGGTGGTGGTAAATTCTCGCGTATCGCGTCGTTAAAATCAAGACTTCGCATATCCATAAATTTTTGCGTGTTAAACGTTGATGTGTCTTGCACACCCTCGATGCGAACGGCCCCATGTCCAGTCTCAATCGCACAATCCCTTAGTCTCCTCAATCAATAAATCTACTTCCAAATTTGGCTCAATTTTGCGTTTCTGCCCTCTAACCAAACATTCTTTTAAAATTTTACCACTCGCCGGTTTTTCAGCGGACGATGTGATGGGACTACACCCCGGAACTGCATCAAGTTGGGTTAAAATTTTGCCCTTATTCTGCTTTTTTAACACGCTTTTCCTGCTACTTACCGGTTTTTTTGATGTTCTCAAATCGGCCTCAGATTTTGAGGCCGCCACTACAACCGGTGGCTGCAGCTGGACATTTTGATGTATTGTTACCTTGTCGTCGGACGCTTTCGATGTAGAAGGTTGAGCCAGTGCGGATTTGGGATAAGATCCGCTAACTCTCGGACAAATGCAGAGTACCACATCCTGCGGTTTCCGCAAACTCAACTTACTATACCCTGGCGCCCGCGTAACACCACCACAAACCGTACAAATCACAACACCTGAACGATGCATTAAGAACGAGAACAAACTTAAGAGTGACGCTCCTTACCGCCACCACATGTATTTATACTAACAATATAGTGGGGGCTTGTCCTTGCCTTGAGACATTACATTCCGAGCGTTTTCAAATAACAACAAGGAGCACCGAGCTTGCCTTTGAGACATTACAATTCGAGCGTTTCCAATAACCAGAAGGAGTACTGACCTTGCGCTTGAGACTTTACAATACTTCCAATAACAACAAGGAGCACCGAACTTGGTCTTGAGACTTTGAACTTCGGGTGCTTACAATAACAACAAGGACCGCTCACCTTGGCCTTGGTCTGGGAATGCAGTGGATGTCGGTATTGCAAACTTGAATTTTACGGTCGCGACGTTCCTTACCGTCAGCGTCCTACATAAACATATAGTCTACAGCGAAATAGCGGTGTCTAGAAACAAATGTCACAAACTATCGGAAATCGGAGGCTCAGATAAAAATAATTCAAGAAACACCACACTGATTGCCCAGTAAACAACGGATATATGAGCGTTTTAAAATTTACAAGGTGAAAAGGTTGGAAAAATCAGAAAGCAAAAGCTAATATATACATAATTTTAAAAAACACTCCGATATCTTAATAAACAACGGAGATATGTTATTTCTAATATTTAACCCCAAGTGGTTTGGGTAGGTGGTAGTTTAAGTTTAAAATCGCAAAGTACAAGGCGATAGGAACACAATGAAAAAAACTCCGATCAAATATCTAAATAAACAACGGAGATATGTAATTTTTAATATTTTACCCCAAGTGGTAGGGGGGAGGTAGTAGTTTAAGTTTATAATCGCAAAGTAGATGACACTAGGAGTACAATGCAAAAAACCGCGTTTAAATATCTCAATAATTAACGGAGATATGAGCTTTTCAAGATTTTACATTTTAAAAAAAAAATAAAAAAAAAATAAAAACAAACAAAAAAAAATTTTTTGTGTGCGACATTTCTTCAAAAATGTTTTTTTTTTATTTGTTCTAAATTTGTTTTGCTCTTTTTCGGCCATGAACTGTAACTTATCGGCCCGGTAACTTATCTGGCCGCTTCTCTTCGCTGAAACTGCACTACCTGGTGGATTGTTTGGTCTGAATAACACTGGTACATCCGAATATATTATACCCTTCACTAAGGCTAAGATAGATAATGTTATTGTTAATCCTCGCAACACACCAATCATAATCAATAATATTATACACACCCCTAACGAAGTAATTGGGATGGTTTTACAAAAAGGTGATAAACTCAAATTTCAACAACTTCATCTCCTATCCAATCTGGCCGTTGAATTTCAACTCACAGCTCCAATTATTGCAACCTCTTAGCGTGGTATGTATATTGAAATAATACAACTTTCTCTAATTACTACTTTTATTTCTTACTAAGTAATATCTCACAACTGTACACTTTTATTCATTACCATATCACATTTAATTAATTCAATGAAAAAATGCAACATCTCATACATGCATGCTACATTGTCTGATTTTATGCGTAGTGTATCCAAAACGCTCTCGATGTTGGTTTTTACAACCCCAGGTAAAGTCCAAATACCTCGAGTTATACTTAGATAAAACTGTTCAAACTCTTGACACTTTAAGCACTCCAGTTTGTATTCTAACAATTTTAACAACTCCCAACATTCGAACACTGATTCGAGTCCTAGGTACACTTCAGATATACCTATTTCTTAAAGCACAATAACTTTCCTCAGTCCTATTGTTTTAAAACATATTCTTTTCACAGTACTCAGGTTTCGCGGTTGTAATTGACAGTCTCTATTGTAAAAGTAGTTACATATGACTCCCTGATTTTCTAAAAGCACTCTAAACTCAGCCTCCTCCAACAACACACAATCACCTTTGTTGCCGTTAATTACAACTGCTGGTACAAACGATGCTCTGGTACAACACAATCCCACAGACGCGAATTTACTTTTTGACTTATTTAACGGATACATCGTTGAGTTCAATACAACACTTGCTGTTTAAGACTTTCAACCGACTGTTGTAACTTATCCATTCTTACCCACCAAACTTGATACTACCCATCGACATCACACCGCGTTTATATATACATCTTTCAAGGTTATTTTTCCGCGTTTATATATACATCTTTCAAGGCTATTTGCTTTAACGGTGGGACATTTGTATGACCTTGTCTTTCGTAATAATATAGTAGCGCTTTCTACAGCAGCCGCCAGTTTACCATCATGAGTTTCTATGACGACAAGATTGAATTCTACGAGGAGTTTGTGGACTTTATTAGTTCGCAACTACTACATCCATCACCTCATCGACTCCAGGCTGTCGTGACCATCGACTATTCTATGAGCCTTGCCAGTGAGCGCCTATGGCAGACGACCGTCCTGAGAACGGTGCCTACCACATACGAGGGCGACCCATTCCTGTGGTGGAGGCAACATATAGAGGTTCCCATCCAGCTCTTTCTCGCGCAACTACCAGATGGGGATGTAATGTACATTAGTTATTGTTGGACTGATTAAATAAATCTATAAACGTGTCTGCTTTTTTTGTGGTTGTGGTATATATAGGACCCTAATACCTAACTCGCTGTTAGTCAGTTGCTCCACTTTCTACAGTCATGTGTGTCGACGATCGTGAAATGCATTTCCAAAGCTTTTTCGAACGATTAGATTCCTTCAATACTTGGACTGGAGTTCAAAGTCCAGAATCGCTGGCCAGAGGCTTCTTTCATATAAAAAACAGTGAAGATGATGTGCTAGGTTTTTACTGCGGAATTAGAATTCATAACTGGGATCCTCATGACGAACCCCTCTCTGAACATCTCCGCTGGTCTAAGAATTGCAAATATGCAAATTACATTCGCGCTTTACGAACTGCGCAAGACCTATTACTAAACACCATGACACTTTTCGAAGAGTTAACTACTTTCGGAGATGGCGGTGGTATCGACGTTGTTGGTGGAGGGGCGCTTACCAACCAAGGTTGCTGCTGTTGTCGCAAAATATATCCAGTGCATTAGTTTCATTCATCCGCTTTACATGGTGCCCCTAAAATTTTTAGTCGCTCTCGCGGCCGTTTATGATGGTGTCGTCTACGTGCTTCAACCAACACATTGCTGTTCGGCGTTTCTTGCTTACAACGATGGTGTGCACAACGTTACGTGGCGTAAAATGGATACCAGTTCGTTGGCAACTCTTCCCGTTTTTAAATTGCCTGTGAAAAACTTTACGAAAGATGGTGTTTTTACGTTCAAGATGAAATACAATTGTTCTACCTATACAGTAGACACTAATTGGCAAACCATTTTAGTGAAGACCAAGCCTGATGTTTTGAAGATGCTGCTTCAACCCCCCGACAGCTCCTGTTGTGTTTCCACGGTCGTTTTAAGCGTTATTTTATTCTGCATTTTGTGCCTGTGTGTTACATATTTCTTTATCTGTTGGTACTACAATAAATTAGTCTAATGTATATGGAAGACAAATAAATATTACTATTCTTTATGAGTTCTTTTAATTCTTTAAAGTTATGGCGCTGAAGATTCTTTTACGTTAACTTAACATAACTACATACACACTCAAAAAAGAACACACACATATATTTGTAAATATTTATTCAATCCAAATATAATTAATGGCGACCACGTCGCCATCTAACAATCTCGATAAGAATTTTATTGTGGGTAGCTTCACGTGCCGGCTCCACCACTCTTCTGTCTCCTGGAGACCTTGGAATGGTTCTGGCAGTGTCCTCAGGACGGTGGTCTCAGCTAACTGCTCGCTGAGGACCTTCATCGTGTAGTTGACTGTGATGACAGCCTGGAGGTGACGAGGTGGTGGAGGTAGCGGTTGCGAGGTGATGAAGTCCTCAAACTCTTTGTAAAATGCAGGGGCATCTTCAAAAAGCGCATCTCCAAAAATAGCAGGCATGATGATAACTGATAGCTGTAGTAGAAAACGATGCGACTTATATAGGGCAAAACCTTGAAAGAACTAACCTTGAACAATAGCCTAGAACAACTGTTCACGACCTTCAGCAAACGAACTTGCAAAATAGCCCTGACCTTGAAAGTTGCCTTAGCCTTCCAAGTGGCCTCAACCTTGAAGTTTAGCCTTGACTTTGAAGCTTAGCCTTTCAAAATAGCCTTGACATTGAACTCAAGGCCAAGTGGTGGGGGGAGGTTCTACAACTGTCCATTCTAACCTACTGATATTCATGGTATAAACAGTTAAAGCCCATTTTATTTAATAAAAATACATGGAGAGGCGCCGCCGGTTGATATTCGGCGTTGTTGTCACGTTCAAGGAAGTGTCCCCCCGTGAATTCCACGTTGCATTTACGTTTTGACAAAGTGTCTCTCTCTAGCGTTTGAGCAAAGAGCATATTAAACTGCAATCAGAGCAGAGCCATATGGCCTAATACCACTGCACTATATCATAAAAATGGTAATATTTATGTTGTTATACTTAACAGTAAAGGAAATTTGAATTAATATAAAAAATCGTTATTATATCAGTATGATTAATTACAGATTCTCCACATCTTAAATTGAATTCTACCTATATTTGCAAGAAAACTATAGAAAGATAGACTTTCTAACCTATATGAACTACAGTTAGTCACACAATTTTTCCTTTGACACATTTTTAATAATTATTAGAAATTGCCGGCAATGATGTTTATTAAATTAGACAAATGGCAATTTAAATTAGGCGCCAATATTGAAATAGTTACTACAACGCTCAACAGATGGCGCAGCGGTATGGGGAGCTCAAGGTTGGTAAAACTGAAAGTGTGTTTAGGAGGTACACTTCGCCGAACTTGGCCACAACGCCGAATGCTAGAGAGGGCCACTTTGTCGAAACGTGACCACAACATCGAATTCACGAGAGGTACACTTCGCCGAACTTGGTACAACGTCTAATGCAAAAAAAGGCCACTTTGTCGAAACGTGACCATAACGTCGAATTCACGAGAGGTACACTTCGCCGAACTTGGCCACAACGCCGAATGCTAGAGAGGGCCACTTTGTCGAAACGTGACCACAACATCGAATTCACGAGAGGTACATTTCCCCAAACTTGGCTACAACGCCGAATGCTAGAGAGGGCCATTTTGTCAAAACGTGATCACAACGTCGAATTCACGAGAGGTACACTTCGCCGAACTTGGTACAACGTCTAATGCAAAAAAAGGCCACTTTGTCGAAACGTGACCATAACGTCGAATTCACGAGAGGTACACTTCGCCGATCTCGGCCACAACACCGAATGCTAGAGAGGGCCACTTTGTCAAAACGTGATCACAACGTCGAATTCACGAGAGGTACACTTCACCGCACTTAGCTACAACGCTAAATGCTAGAGAGGGCCACTTTGTCGAAACGTGACCACAATGTAAAATTCACCAGAAAGACAGTGCGCCGAACGTAGCCACAACGTCGAACGCTAGAGAGAGACACTGTGTCAAAACGTGATCACAACTTCGAATTCACGAGAGGTACATTTCGCCGAACTTGGCTAAAACGCAGAATGCTAGAGAAGGCCACTTTGGCGAAACGCGACCACAACGTCGAATTTACGAGAGGTAGTTACACTTGGCCGAACTTGGCCACAACGTCGAATAATAGAGACAGCCACTTTGCCGAAACGCGACCACAACGTCAAATTCATTAGAAGGACAGTTCGCCGAACTCGGTCACAATGCCGAATGCTAGAGAGGGCCACTTTGTCGAAACGTGACCATAAAGTCGGGTTCACGAGAGGTACATTTCGCCGAACTTGGCACAACGCCGAATGCTAGAGAAGGCCACTTTGTCAAAACGTGACCACAACATCGAATTTACGAGAGGTGCAAGTAGAGGGAAGTGGATGGTTCTGGAACGTGCAAGACGAGGCCACGTTCAAAGCGAGGCCACCGACAGTAACCTTAAAGACTGGGTATAACATGAGATGTAGTTTTGTGTTCAGTAGTGTATCGTGTGCTGTACTAGCAAAAACAATGGATCAAATACAAAAGGTTGGTAAAACTGTGAAGCGGCGAGTATCAAACAAAAACGTGAAACTGTTATATCCAGTATTGTTAAACGCAACAACTTATCCGTTGAATAAGTCAAGAAATAAATCTGTTAGTTTGGGCTTGACATGTTATGGATGTTTTGTGCCGCCAGTGGTAATTAGCGGGATTAACAAAAAATTTTATACTGCTAGACGAAAGAGAGTGGGAAGTCTTTCTTAAAAATGAAGATGTGATAAACATGCATTTTAACTATGAAGATGAAGAGTCAAAACCGGTAGATATAAGCCCTGGCAAAAGAATATATTTTCAAAAAATTGGAAACAAGAAAGTGATTGTGCTGCAGGAACTTAGGCGATCCCAAGTGTATCTCGGTATGCAATCAGTAGCAGAATTGTGGGGGTTGTTGCCGCTGCTGCAGGCCAAAGCCGAACTATTGAAAAGGCAGATGTTTGAAAAATTTTACAGCAGCGTAATCGACGGTGTCTGGAATTTACCAGGTGACTTTAAAGGGAGCATTGAGGACGCTTAAGAAAATTCGCAGTCGTGCAAATTTTCATCGCAACACGCTGTCGTGCATCTGTCTGACCAGTATTACTGGCAAGTCGCTATGTACTGATTACATTACTCTTGACAATATTTCCTGACAGTGTTATTTCTCATTTTGGCGGTCAACTCACCTCCAAGATCGTGTAATTTAAAACCATTGGAGTTCTTCCTTTGGATCTTTCTTGACCCTAAAGTCTACTCTGATATCCCTGCAACAATTTCTGACCTCAAACACAATATCTGGTGCTTCATTGACGAAAGAGAGCCGGATTTATGTGCAAAAGTCATGGAAACTATTTCCAAAAGAATGATCGTCTGTTACAGGAGCCGAGGCAGCCATTTGAATCATGTTGTATCCCATTTATAATTCCCATGTATCAGTTTCTTAATGAATTAAAATCACTCGGCCCTTTTACCAAAAAATAAAACGGTCAGTCCTTATTGAAACACCCTATAAAAGGCATTACAATTTACAAAAAGATTCGACAATTCCTCTATGTCATCATTTTCCATTTGTTCATTTGTAAATTCTGAATATTGTTTATACAATTGTAAGTTATTTCATAAGTGTTTTTCTAGAAAATTAATGAGGTGCAATACAACAGAAGGTGATTCACTACAACTGCTAAAAGGTTCAGGATGATTTTAAAAAGAAGTTCAATAGCGAAATGACCATCATTCCTGGATGCTTTAGAATTGATTTTTTCACATAACATTGTAAGGTAACATTTTGAAGAAATGGGTCATAGTAAGCTTCTATCATGTAATAGTAAAAAGTTGCACTGAACATACAGTGTAATTAATTAGAAGAATCTACTCCAGGCATTTTTAAATGGCTTTAATTGAATTTTTGTAATGGAGTACCCAGTATATTTTGGGATATCTATATTCATCAGTTAATGGGGCATGGTTTTTATTCAGGGTGTCATATACAGTGAGCGCCAAAAAGCATTGGTCAGTTTCAATTTGTAATAACAATTTATTTGCTTAAATTACACAGTTAATCAGAACTATTTCTTAAAGACTAAGAATGGGAGATACACTTATGAAAAATGCTGTCGGTTAAATGACTCCCCTATTGTTGAATGCACTCTTTTAAACGGTGGCCGAAATCTCTCATCACACGTTGCCGCATATCCTGCAGTACAGCTTCAATATTTTCCCGAATAAACATTTTAAGCTTTTCCAGATTTCTTATCTTTCTTGTAAATACTCTGCTCTTCAAGTAATCCCAAAGAAAAAATCAGGAGTGGTTATGTCCTGCGATCTCGAGGGCTAATGAAGGTCACCATAGCAAGAAATCAGTTTATTTGGAAACGATTGTCGTAGGAGATTCGTATTAATTCTTGCGGTGTAATTTGTACTTTTGTAGCACCGTCCTGTTGAAACCAATATTCATTTACTATCTCCTCCTCTATTTGCAATAAAAATATCTTTAAAGCATGTAATGTCTTTGAGATGTAACCGTTACCGTTTCACCAATTTCCTCGAAAAAATGAGCCCCGACAATCTTTGACGGTGAAACAGCACACCAAACTGTCACTTTCGGAGGATGTCAAACATTGAAACAAAACTCCCAAGTTTCCGATTTATGAAGAAATTATTATTGATTCCATAGGTGAAGTGTATGGGTTTTTATTAGGTATTGAAACTGATCAATGCTTTTTGGCGCTCACTGTACAATAGACAATAGTTAGCCCTCACATCAAAATTCCTGAGTTGTGCTCAGCAGAACCCTTCCTAGACCTACTCTTATTTTAAATTACGTTTCCCCTTATTTTCTTTTCGATGCAATTTAAAAAACCATCCTTCTCTTTGTAGAATAGCAGCAAACAAAAAGAACATATAGATCAAGCTTTAGCTAACATAAGAAACAAAAATAAGCAAGAACCATAAAAGCCAACAGAATAGATACCTATAGCACTAGATTATTCTAACGTAAGGACAGCTACTACCTAATACTACTATTTGAACTTACAGGTCTGAAGTTAGATGAAGCAGCGTTAAGTGGAATGGGAGCACCATGTGGTGGGGGAGGGATTCCTGGCGCTCCAGGTGGTGGATATGGCGACACACCAACAGTTCCAGGCATACCGGTGGGATAGAGATTGGGCATTCCGGGACCAGTAGGGTAAGGTGCACCTACAGGATACGGAGCAGTTGCAGGTGGTGGATTAAATAGTGATAGAGCTGTCTGGTTGTTAGGCATGCTCATTCCATATGGTGGAGGCTGTACAAAACCTGCTGGTGGAGGCTGTACAAAACCTGCTGGCGGAGCACCGTGCAGTCCAGGGGGAGCAGGTTTCTTAGCATCTATTATTTCTAAGTCATCAGTATTACTATCAACACTTGGGAATGGCATTGGGAGGGGTGCTGCAGATGATTCGTACGATATTTGAATGACGGAAACGTCTCCATCCATTGCTAAATGAGTTATGCGGTCGTAACGTATTCTTTGGGGAAACTCGCAGTAGTGTTGGCCGTTTATAGCAATCTAAATATGGAAATTATGTAGGAGAAGGCGGGGCAAAGTGAAATTTCAGGGCAAAGTGAAATGTGCAGTTTCACAGAAAACTAGTGGCGCCACCTATCTTATATTATTATAGTATGTGTTCCATAACACCACGGCCTCCTGGATTAATAGGAGACTGGACATCTATCACGGTTTGGCGCGTTTGCAATTCCAGGTAATATTTTCGTGTTGAAGGGGGCGCTGTCGTATGGGGAATTAAGGCTGCATATTATGAATATTTTCTTGAAAATATTGCATTACTGCCCGGATGCGAATTCTCAAAGTTGTTAAGAAGATACATCATAAAATCTCGTTTTTATATTATTAAGCTATTATAGGTATTTATCAGTTTATTAGACTCAATAGTTATATTCGTCTATTCTTGTAAATCCATATTACCAATTAATCAACTTTTTTAATTTCATATTTGTGTATGCAGCCACCATCTATACAGTGTTGTTAAGGCTGCATAATGTTAAAAATGTTGTATAGCCAGCAAAAAGTATTTCAAAGAAAATTCAGGAAATTCGTGTGTATAACCTACAAATTCGAGAAAGTGTTCCTAAAAAGAATACATTTAAACAACGATTAATACCATTTTATAATAGTGTAAGTAAAAAAATTGCTTTGTAAAGCTTGCTACTACATTTGCGCATGTTTTAAAATTATTGAAAAAGACGAGTGGCAAAAAATTAAGAAATTTATTTGATGTTTTACCAAAAAGCTACATACTTGCTTTAGTAGGCAATACTGAACCTAGTCAACGTCAGATAGCTAAAAAATGTGCAGCATCAGTCAACAGTGTGCCATTTAAGCAGTAAATTGAAAGCGAACTATCCTATGATACGTGCTGGTTGATGTGGAAGACAGCAGGTCATAACTCCAAGAGACAAGAAGTAATTACACCACAATATTACTTTGAAATACAGGAGGGCAAGTCAACATTGGCTTTGATGTACGTGCAACTTTACTTATAGAAGATTATCTTAGAGGTAAGTAGAGTTCAAAGTGTTACCGTCAGTAATCAAGTATCAGATCAATTGCCTGTAAAATGTGGAGTACCACAAGGATCTACTTTAGGCCCTTTGCTATTTACAATATATACTAGAAACTTTAACGTATTTCTTAGATTTTGTAAATTTCATCAGTATGCTGATGATACGCAATTTCTGTATTTATTTGATCCCAAAAATATTCAAATTTCTAATAACGAAATAAATGAAGACCTAAATATATTGATGCACGATTCTAAAAAACACTTCAAGACTAAATCCATCGAAATTATCGGTAATTCTATTTGGTAAGAACACACTTCGTAAAACGTATGTAAATTGTCTAAATATACAAATCATAATAATAACTCTCTATTACAAATTAGCAATTGCACAAAAAACCTAGAACTACAGGTAGACACTACCTTGAGATTCAAGGAGCATATGTCTGCTGTTATCAAAAAAGCTTATGTTAAATTAAGGATTATTTATGAAAATAAATTTTTTTTAAATAAAACTATGAGAACTATATTCTGCAAATCTTTGGTACTTTGGAATTTTAATTATTGTGATGTAATCTACGGTCCCTGTTTGGATTTCTTCGATAAAAATAGAATTCGCCTTATATTTGATATTAGAAAGTACGATCACATATATAAATTAAAACTACTGTACTCTTTCATAAACTTGTTATTACAAAAACACATCTCTGCAATAAAATTCGCTTTAGATCTGACGTACATAATATTAACATTAGAAGAAAGAATTTTCTTACTCCCCCTCTTCA
This sequence comes from Agriotes lineatus, assembly GCA_940337035.1. NCBI lineage: Eukaryota > Metazoa > Arthropoda > Insecta > Coleoptera > Elateridae > Agriotes > Agriotes lineatus. The sequence continues at coordinate 63,659 of CALNHX010001995.1, read as the reverse complement.
CAAATCTGCGTTTTTTTAAAGAATCTTCCCTCACAATATTTCAAGAATTTATAATTACGTTTTATCAGAAATTAAAAAAAAATCAGTTCAGAGTTTCAGAGATTGGTACTTTAGTGACTTATATATTAAACAGATCTCATCGCTTTAAAAGTATAAGTACTTATATCACGTAATCAATAATTTCTTTTCATTTATATAATGCTAGGGTGACGCACATGCACTGCTTCAAACTTTTGGGTTTTGTACACCATGACCATGATAGTTAAGTTGAAAAGCAGAACTGTGTACTGAACTTCGCCGTATTGGCACTGTAATGTTTTTATATTAAGTGTTTTTAAGTTGTTTTTGCCAATAAAGACATTATTATTATATATTCATGCAAGCTGGAGCACCTTGCCATACAATAAACATGTTTTGACTAGACAACAGTACACTATTGTTACCATGGCCGGTGAATTAACCGCACCCTTATTGAAAATGTTTAGGAATGCCTAAAGAGAGAACTGGCAAAAGAGAACATTACCATGAAGGTTCAACTAGCAAGAATCATATATCACTGGAACCAGAATGAAAATTTAAAGAAATATTCCACTAAATTGCATTAAAGCATGCCCTGAAGAATCAAAACATTACTGAAAGCTAAAATATTGATATTTTTAGAATAATGTTACACTATTTGTAAATTAAATAGTTTAAAAATGAATATTTTTCAAAAACTACTCTACTTTCTTTTATTTCCAACAATCTTTGTAGCAAAAACAATGGATCAAGTACAAAAGGTTGGTGAAACTGTGAAGCGGCGAGTATCAAACAAAAACGTGAAACTGTTATATCCAGTAATGTTAAACGAAACAACTTATCCGTTGAATAAGTCAAGAAATAAATCTGTTAGTTTGGGCTTGACATGTTATGGATGGTTTGTGCCGGCAGTGGTAATTAGCGGGATTAACAAAAATTTTATACTGCTAGACGAAAGAGAGTGGGAAGTCTTTCTTAAAAATGAAGATGTGATAAACATGCATTTTAACTATGAAGATGAAGAGTCAAAACCGGTAGATATAACCCCTGGCAAAAGAATATATTTTCAAAAAATTGGAAACAAGAAAGTGATTGTGCTGCAGGAACTTAGGCGATCCCAAGTGTATCTCGGTATGTAATCAGTAGCAGAATTGTGGGGGTTGTTGCCGCTGCTGCAGGCCAAAGCCGAACTATTGAAAAGTTAGATGTTTGAAAAATTTTACAGCAGTGTAATCGACGGTGTTTGAAATTTACCAGGTGACTTTAAAATGAGCATTGAGAACGCCTTACCACCCATATAATCGGAGAATGTGCGCTGCATGCATGAAATGCTAAAGTATGCTTTGGACGTCATTAGATATGATATTACGTTCAAACAATACACCCAACAACAGAAGCGTTGGAGCAATAAGTGTTTCTGTATCATGTAGTTATAACTATGTAATAACAAAATTAAAAGAGTTAAAACATTTATTATATATATATATATATATATATACAGGGTGACACAGCGAACATGTAACAGAACATAACATTTTTATTTATTTGAATTAAATTTTGAAATTTGGGTGATGCATTTATCATAAGAGCAACCTTTTGATGACTGAGTAAAGCCAATTTTTCCATTTCCGGTTTAACCGGAAGTAACCCTGAATTTTAAATATTAAATAGCACTCTGTATACATTTTTAGCCTACCTGAACCGCTATAAAATTCTCTTTTCAATCATGTGTCACAACTTGGCATTTGATTTTAAAATGGCTGCCAAAATCAATTTTTCTCCCAAACCCTTAGTTGACCATGACATCACACTTGCAAATTATCAGCATGTAAAGGACGTTAAGATGTTAAGAATGGAGCAATGCAAGCAAGCTCCAATAGAGAAGTAGCTAGAATATTTAATGGAAGGCATCCAGGGCGTGCAACTATTTATCCTGACACAAATAAAAAATTGATTCATTTTTTCAACAGTTCCAGGTTAAATAGGTGCACTCCCTGGATGCCTTCCATTAAATATTCTAGCTACTTCTCTATTGGAGCTTGCATTTTCACCAGTAATTCTAATTATTTCTACTTTCTCAGCTACAGTTAAGCGTAATTCAGCCATTATTAATAGCTAATGACGTTTGCAACAATAATAAAAATGCTGTTTCTCCATGGCACCATTTGATACCAAATTAAAAGTTAAAATTTGGGACTGACAAATTTATGGATAAAAATTAAAAATTCGAATTATTAAACAAAAATCGGTATCTGGGGTATTATTTTGATTCTAAACAACTTTTTTTAATAACTTTTTGCTGTAACTCTAACGCGATGCAAAATATTAACAATACGACTCATGTTCTTTATCGTAGTAGGCCAGGCTAATAACGTCATTTGCGCTCAAGAACATGAATAGATGCCTCTTGGTGAGTTGTACAACTGGTGAAAAATTCAAATCGATTCATACAAAAACAAATAAAATACAGGGGTGCTTCCATGTAAAGTGAAACACACTGTATGTATACTGTTTAGAATACAAAAAAAATAAGCGTCTTACCCATTCCGTTCGTCTAAATTTATATGAAAAATGTTTTAGAATTTAGAATAGCAAAGTAGATGATGCATAAATACAATGCAAAAAAAATCTCGATCAAATATCTTAATAAAACACCCGAGATATGAGCGTTTTTAAGATTTAAAAATAATTTTAAAATGTAGTACATGACAGTAGGAACGCAATGCAAAAACCTGCATCCACATATCTTAATAAATAACGAAGATACAAGCATTTTAAAATTTTGCTTAGAAACAGAAAAATATTAGAAATGTTTAAAATGTAGTACACAAAATCGTGGTATCCTTATCTAATTGACGGCCATGTTGGCCAAATAGCTAATAAAATTATTGTAAATCAAATTTTAAACGTGCTACTAATTTTTAATGTGTAACCGGCTAGATGTATGACTAAGTGTATTTATATCATGTGCAACCCAGCTCTGTAATCTTGGTGGCCTACTGCCTTTTTTATGAATTTGTTCAAATTTCAATATCTTCACGTCCTTAAAAACATGTGTTTTGGTTCCACAAGTTGTTAGCCTTTGAAAATGTTTTAAATATAAACGAAACGTCAGGCGATACATACAAGTGGTTTTATTTCAATCTAACCATTAAAGCTTGGTACCTGTGCGTAGCACTGATATTGGAGTTATTCCAACCCCTATACCAGTCAAGAAATAACATTTTACTGTGTATGTAACCACACAAGCTGTGAGAGGGACTATTTATATATATATTATACAGACTAACTCACTGACTAACTTAGTAACGAACCTAACCTAGGTGTGGATGGTGTGGGTGGCCTCACAATAGTTGTAAAAAAGAACACTTAAATAGTTTCTTCAAAGAAGCAAATTAACTTTTAACACATAGACCACCCACAGCATGTCTGGTAATTCGAGGTCTTGATAAACTTTAAACCTACATCCCAGAAACCACCCCGACTCTAGAAGGGTGGCTTCTGGGATGAATGTTGAGTTCTTTACCAAGGCTATGTCATCCTAAAATAAATGTATTGTGAACCAGATTTATGAACATAAAATATTCTTACAGTCCCATATTTTTCTACAATGTGGGCTACCAGCGCTTTTTTTAAAATTATTAAAATTTATTACATGAACTATTAAAATTAACACAAAATTACCAAAAGACAACATAAATGGCCCAAGGACTATGCTATTTAGAAATTCTTTTGTAAATTTCTTATATGTATACTGTTTAGAATACAAAAAAAATAAGCGCCTTACCCATTCCGTTCGTCTAAATTTATATGAAAAATGTTTTAGAATTTAGAATAGCAAAGTAGATGATGCATAAATACAATGCAAAAAAAATCTCGATCAAATATCTTAATAAAACACTTGAGATATGAGCGTTTTTAAGATTTAAAAATAATTTTAAAATGTAGTACATGACAGTAGAAACGCAATACAAAAACCCGCATCCAAATATCTTAATAAATAACGAAGATACAAGCATTTTAAAATTATGCTAAGAAACAGAAAAATATTAGTTATGTTTAAAATGTAGTACACGACAGTAGGAACACAATGCAAAAGACGGGGATCAAATATCTTAATAAACAACGGAGATATGAGCATTTTAAGATTACATTAAAAAAGTAAAAAAAAAAAACTTTCGTGTGCAACATTTTCCCGTTGTTTTTTTTCTGAAATTTTCTTTTTACTGAGTCCAAAGACATTTTCGGAGTACAGATATGGACATATAAAATAAAACATATATTTACAACAATATCTTACCAGCGGAGCAGACTCGATTTTTGCAGTGGAGCAGACTGTAATTTTTCATGCAACAGCCAGTTGCTTATATACGCAATCCCCCGGATTGCCTGTTCATTTGAGAGAAAGGGTTGACAAATTATGCTGCAGATTCTAATTTTAGCAGTATCTAATCTGTGATTAGAATTAGAACTGTATTTGTCACATTCCTAGTTAAAAAAGAAATAGTAATTTAGCTAACTACAGCGTTTGCTACAGTGTTAGACGACGAAAAAATAAGGGATTGATTATATTTGGAGCAACACCCAAAATTTAATTCGAAAAGTGTAAGCGGTCGCCTTGCATTGATGAATTTCCTTAAATATGTTAATATAAAGCCTATTATTGCATTTAAATTGCATTTTTAGGTACGTACCGAAAGCACGTTGGAAGTAAACCATCTCGCATACTAAACAACTTTCAATTTCACAGGTTTCTCTGAATCGAGACTAAATCGAGCACGTTCGTTTCAGACAGCGAATGCAAGTAAACAAAGCCTGCATACTAAACAACTGATAATTTCTACAGACAAAGCTGTTTTGTGAATGCTGAACGCAGATTTGCAAAGACCGCTGGTGGCGCATAAATACGTGCGATCAGTTTTAATTCAAACAATTCCATTGATACATCTTTAAAGTGGACCACCAGTGCATGTATGTAGATATAGAATTTGTTACTAATATTAAATAGAAGACACCAGAATGTGCAAAACTCCAAAAAGCGCTAGCGAAAGATAGACCACAGATAGTGGGAACACTAAAAAAACCTGAAGGAGGATACACGGAAACTGGGAAAGAAACACTGGCAGTTTTACTACAGGCACACTTCCCAGGCAGTATACTATTACAAGAAGACAATACCAGTGATCACGGTGTAGAAATACCTTTACGCAGGGCCACACAAGAGAACTGGAAGACAGCACATCAAGTGATAAACATAACAAAACTTAAATGGGCATTACACAGTTTTGAACCATTTAAAGCTCCAGGTGGAGACGGGATCTACCCAGCTCTACTCACTCAGGGCTGGGGTGAACTATCCACCCGTCTATGTGCAATGCTAAGGGCAAGTCTGGCCCTAGGCTACATACCAGCAAGCTGGAGAAAGGTGAGAGTGGTATTTATACCAAAGCCGGGAAAGGAAAGCTATGCCCAGGCAAAATCTTACCGACCAATAAGTCTGACGTCATTCATTCTAAAGACGCTAGAAAAGTTAATTGACAGGTATATAAGGGACGAAGTACTGGTGATTTCTCCATTACACAGATACCAATATGCCTACCAATCAGGAAAATCCTGCGAACTGGCTATACACGAACTAGTCAGCAAGGGGGAAAAAACTATACAATCCAAAGACTTTGGCCTAGGAGCCTTTCTGGACATCGAAGGTGCTTTTGACAACACCTCGTTCGACTCAATTCGTCTAGCCTTGAATAGCAGGGGAATAAACGACACCCTGAGCAGATGGATACTAAACATGCTTAAAAGCAGAGTCATAACCACTTCTCTTCATAAGACAACCGTAAAAGTGTCGGTAACCAGAGGGTGCCCACAAGGAGGGGTATTGTCACCTCTACTGTGGAACCTCGTGGTGGATGGCCTTCTACGGGAACTAGAGGAGAGGGGCTTATACACACAGGGCTACGCTGACGACATCACCATCTACATACACGGAAAATTTGAGGGCGTAGTATTCGAAAGAAGACAATTGGCCCTCAACATTGTGGAAAGATGGTGTGAAGCCAAGGGACTATCGGTCAACCCGGAAAAAACCTCGCTTCTGTCAATCACAAGAAGGAAGACAAACAAGTATAGGAAACTAAAACTATACGGAAAAGAACTACAGATGGCAGAGAAGGTCAAATATTTGGGTGTGATTTTAGACACCAAATTGACATTCAAACACCATATGGAACATGTTACAAGCAAAGGCTGCAGAGCATTCTGGACCTGCAGAAGAATGTTTGGAAAAACATGGGGACTGTCACCAAAAATGGTATACTGGCTCTTCACAAGAGTCATTATACCAACGATAACCTATGCATCCTTGGTATGGTGGCACAAGGCAAGCAATATTAAAAATAAGAACCTACTTAGCAAAATACAAAGAATGGCCTGTATTGGAATAACGGGGGCAATGTCAACAACCCCGACAGCCGCGTTAGAAGCCTTGCTGAACCTTCCCCCATTACACCTAAGGGTAGAGGCGGAAGCGAGACTAGGAGCATATAGGCTGAAAACACAAGGGTATGATCGTTATCCTGGACATCGAGGATACCATACCGAAATCTTTAACCGATTACGTGAAAACCTCATCCTGCAGATAAAGTCCGACAAAATAAAGACATCCTACCAGTTCCAAAAACCGTTTGAAGTATATCTTCCAGAGCGGGAAGAGTGGAACGAGGAAGAAGTCTTAACCAAACTAAAGGGGGAAGTCTGGTACACAGACGGATCAAGAACAGAAAATGGAACAGGTCTGGGCATTTATGGTACGGGACCAGGAAATGCAATAAGCATAAACCTGGGACAATATGCAACAGTATTCCAGGCCGAGGTAACAGCAATTCTAACCTGCGCCCAATTAATGGTGCAGAGATCCTACAAAGGCAGGAGAATACACATCCTGACGGACAGCCAAGCAGCTTTAAAAGCGCTGTCATCTAACCAGTTCAACTCAGAACTGGTATATGAATGCCATAAAAAACTGGTTCAACTGGGAGAACACAACAAACTGAGTCTGTTGTGGGTCCCAGGTCACCAAGGAATAACAGGCAACGAAAAAGCAGACAAATTAGCAAAATCAGCCAGCACTACCCAGCTGATAGGACCAGAGCCTACCTGTAACATAGCTTATAGCATGATCAGGGAGCAAACTAGAAGCTGGTTACGAGATAAACATCGCAAATTCTGGCACGACTACCCTAAAGCAAGGCACTCTAGGAACTTCATAGGGGAACCGTCCAAGAAAGCGACACTGGCACTCCTGGAAAATGGAAGGGAGAAAATAAAACACATAACAAGGATAATTACAGGACACTGTTATATGAACAAACATATGCACACAATAGGAGTGGCAACAAACACAGAATGCAGATTCTGTGAAGAGGAGGACGAGACTTCAATCCACTGGATATGCGAGTGCGAGGAACTCATAACTCTGCGACATAAACACTTTGGGGAAACAACAATTGACCCGAACTGCTAATAAACACCTCACTAAACTCACTAGGAAGCTTTTTTGAGGACATCGGAATACCTCTGTGAGGCTAGGTGAAGCACTGGGATGTGCACAATAGGTCTTTTAGGCCGCAGTGCAGAAAGGGGAACTAACCCAACCAGAAGTATATATCTATCTAATATTAAATATGGAGGAGTTATGATTGACAATAGATTGAAATTTAAACAACATATTGGCTGTATTGTAACTAAAGCTGCAAAAAAGATAGGTTTGTTTGGTTGAATAAGTTCCAAATTAAACATTTGGTCAAACATAGTAGTCTACAAGACAATTACAGCTCCACAGTTTGAATATTGCTCCAGTATATTACAGTATGTTACAAAACAAATGTATGCGCATTGTTTTATCTAGCAATAAACGAACATCTGTTTCTTTAATTTTGGAAACCTTACAGCGGCTTAGCATTAAGCAAAGGATTTATTTTAATACTCTAGTATTAATTTTTAAAATTATTAATAATAAACTGTCTAGTTATATGACTGAATTTATAGTATACAATAAGGACATTTATAATTATAAGACTAGATTTGTAAATGACTTTAGATCGCCCTTAACAGCAAAATCATGTTCTCAAAAAAACTTATTCTATAATGGACTCAAATTATATAATGAAATGCCGAACGAAACTAAACAGGCTGTAAATTAACAGTTTAAAAAGCTTTGTTCAAAATATGTTAAATCTGTTTGTTAAATAACAATATCTGTGTTTGTAAACATCTTAAAGATGAATAAACAACATCTATCTAAATTAAAAATAGAACGAAGTATTCGAATGATCATTTTTAATTATAAACAACAGTTTGTTTAATAAACAGTCTAAAAATACGCAGTAAAACCTTTGAAAGTTGTAGCAGTCTCGAACGAAAAATAATTACTCAGAGCTCCGTAAATTTAATTATGTCTTTATAAGCAAGTATTAAAAAACAAATTGTTACAATTTCCCATAGATTGGTTGTCAATTAAAATCTAAATAAACTTAAATATTATTTAAACGTGCTTTACCACATCTGAAATAATAAATACGTCTTTGTTGATAGAACAACTGCAAAAAATAGGTCGTGTACGTTTTTCTATGCTCATAACCAGTAGGAAATTAATAGGTTGATAGATATTAAGCCAATTAAATGTATCACATTTTAATGAATATTACTGTAAATTTTAACTTCTAAATTCGTAGTATTGGAAAATATAATATCACTCTCGTCTGTATTAACTTGCAAACTGTGTTTGAGAAATACTTTTTGTTACAGCCAGGTATTTCAAGGCTAACTTTTTTTGTGTACGCTGAGTTTCAAACAATAAAAGTGTAGGTTGCAACGAACTCAATTTCAACTGGTTTGAGTGCGAAACTCGTCCTTTGCTCACACCAAGTTAGTATAAATACAGCCGTCAAAGCTGGGAGCAACCATTCTCTTGCTTTGCGATGGTTAGCAACAGTGTAGTCACGTGCAGTGTTTGCGAGGGTGTTATTTTGCCGAAAAAATGTTTAAAATTTAATAGGCTCAGTTTGAAAAAATCGGAAAAAGGTAATGTTATACTTTGCGCCTGCACGGAACCAAGCGGCTCATCCCTCAGTTCCGCACAGGCGTCGCCGCAAGCCGCCATAAAGGTTTTAAGTGACGTAGTAGTTGCGCCTACTTACGAAACCATTTCTCAGAGTAGTAAAGGTTCCTCCAAAATTTTAAAGTCAGTTTTAAAGAGAGGTCAGAAAAGGAAAAGTCCGGCAAAATTCAGTTTAGCAAAATATGTAGAGCGTATTGGCATGAATGTAGGGACTGAGAAGAAAACGGGGGAATTTTAAATTCAAGTGGGAAATGTATCCACATTTGATAGTCGGACAGTTGGTGATCTGTCTACTCCAAAATTCCAAAATATGCCAATGCTAAGTCTCCGCATCCATCGCAAACGAACATGTTTATGAAGACGTTCGATTTTGACGACATTCCATTGGAAAAGGTAGCTTCCGGCGACGGTGCGGCGCAAGAGTTTACAGCCCTTGTAGATGGTTTGGAGATCGACTCCGGCTCAAGTCGATCAACCAGCCGAATTTCGAAGCAGCCGACAATCCAACCCTCAGAAGACGTGACCGCTGCCCAATCCGTAATCGTACAAGCCTCTCCGGTCGCAGGCGGTGCAGCTGTCTCGCTCGAACAACACGCCACCGCTGTCATGTCGTCGGCCACTGGGAGTGACGTAGTCGATACTGTGGTGTCGATTACGTCTACCCCGCAAGAGGAGGATGAAGACATGAATGACATGTCACCATCCCAATGTGCTGAAAGGGAATACGTGTCTAATCGCGATGCGATAGACGATAGATCAGCTGATTTGCACAGTTGCGACAACTATATAAGGTATATTTCATAGATATTAGATATTAGATATATTATTTTTCTATCCATATATGTTATTTAACATTGAAGGCGTTTAGAACGTGGTTTTCCCAGTTTAAAAGCTCATATTGTTATTAGATTCCTAGAAGTTCGAGCCGCCAGTCTAGAAGCGGCGATGCACGATGAGTACCTAAAAAGCGTAGCTGCTTTACCTAATATCCTCCACGGCCACAGCACAACTAACATGAACATCTTTAAGAATGCTGCGTTAGCAAGGCTAGAGCTAATCCAAAATCTGTTAGCTGTGGAGAGTGCGATTCGTGCAAGACGGTAGCTGCTCAATAAAAAGGCAAAGTAAAGAGTAGATAATCGTTTAACATATCATACACCCCTAACACAAATAACCTTCCCCCTATCCTCTCCAGGGTGTCCAAAGCGAATCCTCCCCGTGGTAACACCTGGGTATTCCGTTCGAGGTTTAATTTGTTAATCAGTGTTTGTAACATTTTTGAAGGTATTCATTGTGTGTGTGAATAAAGGTATTCATTGTGTTTGTGAATAGTAAGCCTCGAGCTGGGTAGCTAATCGCGCAGTTAGTATATTAACCGATTGCGTGAGACTAATTCGTCATTATGTTCAGGTGCACTGCTTGCGGAGAGTCCTTCACCAGAGCTGACAATTTGTTTCGCCATCGAAGAGATAGCTGTCGCCACGAGCTGGGCCGCCCATCGACGAGTGGTAAGTGGAAACGTGTTGATTGCTGCTGATTATATCGATTGTGTGTTTCCTAAAGGTGACGCTATGGAGGCTTCGGTAACAGCTGGTGAGGGACCATCGGGGAGTAAACGTCCAAGACCTAATGACTCCAGCGGTAGTGAGTGTGTCTCTATTGTAGTGTTTCATGTTTTCTAACGTTTGCTTTAACAGAACAGCTCCCCAGGACGCGATACTGCGACGTGTGTGACGAAAATATTCCTCGAACTTGTTTCGTTGGACACTTGAGGAGCAATCGTCACACGAGGCGGTGTGATGTCGTTCACCTGGGGAAAGGAGTGGTGGCCCTTCCAAGCGCCTTCAAGTCCCAGCTAAAGGGTGTCCACGGAAAATTATCATATAAGTGTTGTATATTATATGGTCGAATTGAAAGGCAAAATTATAGGTTTTATAGAAGGGCAACTGACCAAATTATACAGTATAAAATTCAATTTCGAACTTTTCGGGTATTTTATTGTGGAGACTCAAGATGTACAAGACGTCAAAAGTTTTAATACGACCAACGAGGTGATTACTCGCGGTACAGAATTGAACGTATTATATGATAATTTACCGGGGATATTGGACCAGAAGGTGTCCGAATTTGAGGAACGCGATTCAGGTGTGTATTACAACTGTAAATCTTGTTAATGTTACTACCCGCAAAATTTTTACTGGGTGGATCTTGAAACAGTTGCTCTACTTAGAATTAAATATAAATAAATTCAATCCGTTTCTGGCGTCTTTGTATATCCCGCTCCCGGAGCAGATTCAGCCCAAGAAAGCGATCGTGAACGTCCAAAACGTCGATTACGAGTGTTGTTTCGGGTGGGCGGTTACCTCGGCCATCTGCGAACCAGATGGACCGTCTAATCGAACGAGTTCGTATCCAGATTGTCGCGAGTTTTTAAATTGTAAGGACATTGAATTCCCTGTTTTATTGCGCGATATTTATAAATTTGAAAAATATAACCCCCAACTTTCTATAAATGTATACGCGTTGGAAAAGACTTTTCAAAACGATGTTACCATATATGACGTTGTGGGACCTCTGTACTATTCGCCACGTATAAAAGAAGACGGACATAAATTTGCTGCTTCTAACAGACGACGAAGGTAATAGCCACTACTGTTGGATCGCTGATTTGTCTAGGTTAGTGCAAAACATTTTTGTAATGGTTGTCTAAATTACTTTCGCACCGATGCCCACCTGGAGAACCATAAGCTTTTTGACTATGTGTACACAAAATTGCCTACGACAAAGTTGATCACGGATAAGTGTGGGGAGGTGAGGCCTCAGAACATTCTTAAATTTGATAATTATCATAAGCAATTGAAAGTGCCATTCTTAGTTTATGCAGATTTCGAGACCGTTTTATCACCTGTCGGTGGTGGGAATCAGGAGCCGGATCGCGAAAGACCATATACGGTCAAAACGTGCGAGCACAAACCGTATTCTTTCGCGTATTATTTGAAATGTTCTTTTGATGATACTCTATCCAAATTCTAAGTTTATAGGGGTGAGGATGCTGTGGATGTGTTTGTTGAGCGTCTAGACAGAGACGTCCACGCCTTATATTCCAACAGTTTGAAGCATGTTGTACCCCTCAAGCCTCTGGCTCCGCAAGAAATTCAAAATTTTAACGATGCTGTTTCATGTCATATTTGCAATCGTCCTTTTGGAGGGAGACGTAAAGGTTCGCGATCAAGACCATTTGACCGGAGATTATCGGGAAGCTGCCCATTTCAATTGCAATCTAAATTATAAACTTCCAAATTTTATTCCCGTATTTTTTCACAATTTAAATTACGATTCCCACTTTTTTATCAAACAGTTAGCTCAAAATAACGAGGAGCTGGATGTCATTCCGGAAAATAATAAAAAATATATTTCATTGGTAGACCGAAAAGGGAAAAACGTTTTTATGCAAATTCGATTTTTAGATAGTTACCGATTTTTAAGTGCTTCTTTGGCATCGCTGGCCGCCACGTTATCAGATGATCAGTGTGTTGAACATGACATCAAATTCGAACTGATGAGACAAAAAGGTGTGTTTCCCTATTCGTATCTGGACTCATTTACAAAATTAGACGAGCCGGCGTTGCCCACAATCGCCCAGTTTTATGATCATTTAACCGAGACGCATTTTACTGAGGTGGATTACAAGCGCGCCGTTAAGGTCCGGAAAACTTTCGAATGTCAAACGTTGAGCGACTATTCCGATGTTTACCTCAAATGTGACGTGTTTATTTTGGCAGACGTTTTCGAAAACTTTAGAAATTTTTATTTAAATCAATATAATTTAGATCCAGCGCAGTACTTCACCGCCCCCAGTTTAAGTTGGGACGCCATGTTAAAATATACGGGGGTTGAGTTGGAGCTGTTGACGGATATGGATGTTTTACTTTTTTAGAAAGGGTATTCGTGGGGGAGTCAGTACTTGTGGGTACGTGTTGGAAGTTGACTTGCGGTACCCCGAAAATTTACATGACGCTCACAATGACTTACCATTTTGCCCCGAGCTGTTGGTGCCTCAACAGGGAAAATTTAAAAATGCAAAATTAATTCCAAATTTGTATGACAAACACAATTATATTATTCACTATACAAATTTGAAGCAATGCTTAGAGGCTGGTTTGATTTTGGTTAAAACACATAAAATGCTTAAGTTTAGACAATCTCCTTGGCTCAGATCCTACATCGATTTAAACACAAATTTACGTAACCAGTCTGACAATGAATTTCACCGAAATTCATTTAAACTAGCTAACAATAGCGTCTTTGGTAAAACCATGAAAAACGTGGACAAAAGGGTTGTTGTAAAGTTAATTAGTCATTGGGAGAAAATTGGTAATAAAATGGGAGCAGAAGCTTTGATATCGAAACCTAACTTTAAAGATAGAATTCGGTTTGGGGAAAATTTAATAGCAGTGGAAATGAACAGAACGTCGGTTTTATATAACAAACCCATTTATGTTGGTTTCTCAGTTTTAAATCTTTCGAAAACGGTAATGCACGATTTTTATTACAATTTTTTGAAGCATGAATACGGCCCTAATGTCTCTTTAATGTACTCAGACACGAACTCTCTCATCTTGGAAATTTTTACTGAAAATTTTTACGCGAACATGCAACGGCACCTTCATCGCTTTGATACATCAAATTACAAGAATGGCCTGCACTGAATTCCGAGAAGCGAGCCTGTTGTTGGGAAATTTAAGGATGAGTACGCTGGGGTGGTTGTGTGTAGCTATTACGGGGTTAGTGCAAAAACATACTGCGTAAACGCTGTTGGTAAGGAAGCCAAAAAGGCGAAGGGAGTTAGAAAGAGTGCCGTTCGGAATCACCTCACCACCGAAATTTATAAATCTGTAGCCGAAAACAAGAGGGAAGTTGTATTTTGTCAGATGTATGTGTTTCGTTCCCGTTTACACACTATGTACACCGAATTAATGAATACGGTTGCGCTTTCTTCGCGAGATGATAAACGCTTCCGTATTCCTAATACTACCAAAACCTTAGCGTGGGGTCACCGCGGTATAGATGATTACAGTCGTCTAGACAACTTGCTGCGCATTGCCGAGACGATGACGTAGCAATATGTTCGCGGAACAGTATTCGTTATTATTAACAGCAGAGGTCCTACACAGCGGGAGCTTTCTTGTACTTTGTAGGTTTAGTTATTGTATATAGCAATTATAGTATAGGCGGTGGTAGGTTAAGAACACTAGCTTGTACGATATAGGTAGTAAGTTAAATTTTACGAAAAATCTCATTGTTTGGGTTAGCATTACCAAGTATATTTGTTATTCAACACTGTGGCCACTCATGTTCAGCATTTACAATAATAAAGTACTGTAAAATATAAAAAGTGTTTTATTTAAAGAGAATAAATGGTAGTGAAACAAAAAAAGTTGTTTATTATTTAAAAGAGTACTATACAATCATAGTAAGTTATACAACATTGTTTTTGGATATCCAGGAATTGTGACGATTATCGAATCCCAACCACTTTACGTAAAGCCGATTACCCTTCTTCTTCAACACCTTTTCTACCAGGTATACGTCCGAGTGTTTGGTTTTCTGCAATTCGTGCTCGTAAAATCCACCTTTGATTTCCTGGCCCTCCCGATCAGTGAGTCTGTAGGTGGTAGGGTTTGTAAGTCGCACTGTGGATATTTTGAATATTTCGTTGCTCCAGCTGGGTGTGTAGCCCTTGCTAAATATCGAACGATATTTACTAATGCGTACAGAGTCCCCTTTATGAAACTTTTGAGGTGTCGAATCTACAGTTTTTGTGTGGCTGTACACGGTGTGTAACAGACGTTTAGCATTTTTTTTTTTATTAGTAAGTTACTGGCTAAGCTCACAGGGGCTGTTCACAGTATTGGTAGTTAAGAATATTTTGTCTTACGAACATTAGAACACAGCACTGATAACATTGGTTTAAACGTATGTGATACACTATGGGAAGAGAGCACTTTAGTTAATCACTAATTGTTAATCGCTGTCCTAGAGTAGGATGTCTTGGGGTAGTCTGGGTTTTAATCGCGTCGCTGATGATTTCTTTCCTAGGTTATAGTGATCGGTGGCTGGACAGTTGTGGAGATGACTGAAAAAGTTCTGGGCTGTTGTTTTTATATATTCTTCTATGCTTGGTATTTCTAGTTCACGATGAAGTTGGGCGTTTCGGAGGTACCAGTCGGCATTTGTAGCTATCCTCAATACCTTGTTTTGGAGCGTTTGAATTTTTTTGAGGTTTGTCTTGGATGTGGTACCCCAAACGACACATGCATACATTATTACAGGTCGTATGATACTTTGGTATAGCATTTTACAGCATTCGATTTTTAAGTGTGTTTTCCTGTTTAGTATGGGGTATAACATTGCGATTCTTGCGTAACCTTCCTGTAGTTTTTTATTGACGTGTAGGCTCCATGTTAATCGTCTATCTAGGTGTAGCCCGAGATATTTGACAGCTCCGTCCGCGGGGTTCCATGGTATTTGTTGATTATTTATGATGATAAGATTTGGATCCGCGGGCCTGCGCAGTGTAAATATTTTTGCTTCACATTTGGTTGAGTTTATTTTAATGTTCCAACGTTTAAACCATGCCATGAGGCCGTCGATGGAAGTTTGCAGCATTGCGGCGGCCATTTCGATATCTGAGTGTTGGGTAAGGATAGCTGTATCATCCGCGTACATTGCAGTGGTACTAGTGTCTGTTGAGGGAATGTCGTACAAGAATATATTAAATAGGACTGGTCCCAGTACTGATCCCTGAGGCACCCCGGCTGCAATTGGTTTTGGTTCCGAGGATCTGTAGTTAATTTTTACTTTAAAGGCCCGATGTGTGAGAAAAGAGTGTATAAGGTTGGTTAGATATTTTGGGAATTCCAGTATTCTCATTTTATGTATTATGCCTTTCAGCCACACTCTATCAAAAGCCTGTGCGATATCCAGGAAGGCCACCGTGGTGTGTAGTTTATCTTCAAAGCCCTTTATAATAACTTCAGATATTCTGAGCAGTTGGTGTGTTGTCGAGTATAATGGCCTGAATCCAAACTGGAAGTGCGGTAGGATGTCATGGCTTTTTATGTGATCATTTAGTTTCGCCAGTATGATTTTTTCAAAGACTTTGGAGATGGTACATAGCAGACTGATTGGCCTGTAGCTGTTAGGGTCGTTCTTTTTCTTGCCAGGCTTCAGGAATATCATCACTTCCGCAGTTTTCCAGTAGGTTGGGAAGTAACTAATGCTGATACAGATGTTAAAGATAGCGGCAAGGTACGCAAAAGCTTTTGGTGTCAGATTTTTTAGCATGCTGTTTGGGATTTGGTCGTGCCCCGGAGCTTTTTTGTTAGGCAAGCTTTTGACAACTTTTTGTATTTCCAGTGGAGTCGTTGTAAGAATTTCATTGGGGTTTATTAGTGGAATATATGCGTCTACCTGTGTTTCAATGTTTTTTGTGTATTGAATATTGTCTGGTGCAATGTTAGTTGTAAATGTGTTCTGCAAGTGTTTAGCCATAAGCTCACATTTTTCTTTGTCTGTGCAGTACTCTATGTTATTAAATTTGATTGGAGGAGTGATATTTGGTTTACGGGTAATTTGCTTTGTTACTTTCCATAAGGAGGTGTCTTTGCTATCTACACATGATATATATTGGTTGTATTGGGAGATTCGATACTTTTCGAGATCCCATTTCACTTGATGCGCTAGTTTATTTAACTCTGTTTTATAGCTCTTGTTACGGGTGCGTTGCCATAATCTTCTGTAAGTGTTTTTTGCCTTGATAAGCTCTTAGCATTTTTAAGATTAACTTCAGCCGGCTTCATACCTGTTGTGCTATGCCTGGTTGTGTTATATTTGCTTAAAAGTTGGTGCAGAATGTCCAACCATTTGTAGGACCCTTGTTCTTAAGGGTGCGGTTACATCTTTCTACGATGCTGCTTTTCATAGTTGAATAAGTGTTGTAATGATTTATCTTGTAACGCCGCATCAATGCTTGAAAATCGCTGTTATAAAATTCTTTTCCCAAATCGGTTTGTACGTTTTTAGGAGACACCTTCATATTAGCAAGAACTTTTCGCATAGCTGGCGCTACATCTTTTCCCGTTTTTCGTTTTACCAGAAGAGCCCACAAGTATTTAGAAAACGCGTTAATAACGACTAAAATGTATCGATAACCTTTATTGCTTCGTGCATATGGCTGCATCTCCACCAAATCCGCTTGTAGTAAATCATGCAATCCTTTGAGAATCACCCGTCGTCTCTTGAAATTCCTTCGCGCTGGTTTGTGAAGTTCTGCGACTAGATCCTCCTTAGGACTCATTGTCGAATGTTGCTGTATCGACTGCTATGGGACATTTAAGCAGCAGTTGCACGTATAACGTATTGTTTATGGATTCGAATTGCAGTTTATCTCCTCGCCGAAATGTCTTACCGACAAGCGTGGCGTGTCGGATGCCGTTGATGTGTGATTCTACCAAAGGTCCGCTGACTTAAACACTTATGATCTCACCGATCGTTAACGGAAAAATGTACTCCTTATTACCGAAAATTTTGAAATATCCGCTTTCATCGTACCCACGCCCCACTAGCAGCAGTGGTACTTCTATATGGAGTTGGTTTACATTTTGCACTTTCATAAAGATATGTTTGCGATGAAAACCGTAGCGCGCGCTATGGTAGTGACCTAAAAATTTGTCTATAGGCATTACTCTATCGTCTAACACCTTCTGATCGTAATTCAATATGTACTCCGCTTTTGTACTCGCCTTAGTGAATTATTCTTGCATCTCGTAGAGCTTGGGTGATGCTTACGATTTTGTTGGAATGGCCGATGTACCCCGCTACCTGAGAGGCTAGTAATATGCTCAGGCGATCCACTAATGAATTTGGATCCTTCCAAGGAACAAATTCCACTTTTTTATTGGTTACTGTTAAAAACCCTCTACCGGTACGCTGCACCCTCGATGCGGCTCTGGTAGGTTGTCTAATACCGGAGAATGTACCCAGGGGGCGTACTACTTTCATATATTTTATGCCGGCGTTGCCGCTTATCCCTTGGGTTGGATCGTAGTTCTTACGATTTGCGGCGGACCGGTTCACAATGTCATGGTAATTTTCACGGTCTTTGGTTGTATAATTTAACGGTTTCTTTAAGAACATCAATTCGTAAAAACCGGGAGTGCCCGTGTATACTATTCTATTGTCGTGATCTGTAATAACCATGTTCTGACCCTCAAAAGTAAGCTGTTTATTCCCAATTGCAAATTTATCAGTGTCTATGTCCCATTGAACTCCATAGTGGAGATCATATTTGCTCTCTGTATCTCGTATCATTCCCTCGATATATTTTCTAGCTAACCCTGAGAACTGTTCCAGATATTCGCCTAAAACTTCGGGTTCCATCATTTGTCGCACGGATTCCCTAGCCTCTGCTACCGAACTTTCAATGCTGCCTCTTCTTGAGCTTCCACCTGCCGCTCCTCGTCTGGTAGACTCTCATACAATACTTCTTTGTCAATAAATCTAGGTGTGGATGTTGCCAACGCTGAAGTAGACGGTCCGGGAATGGCAATGTCGGAAGTTGACACTCGTACGGGGGTTTTACCATTTCTCGGACGGGCTGGATAGACGGTGTGGACACTCGTCGTTTGATGGTTCTCAGCGTGGGTCCTACTTCTTGTTGTATTGTTTGACCACCTTCTTGCTTGATGGTTGTTAGCAATTCGGTGAGAGGTTGGGAAATTGGTTTAAATTGCTCCGCAAGAGCCGTCCGCGATTCGGCAATATCTGCTTTTAAAGTTTCATATTTCCGCCTGACATCCTTTCTAGCTTTAATAAGATCGCTTACTAACCTTTTGTCCATGTTGTTATTACTCTCGTTGTTCGTAGACTAATAATTGTACAGCAGTGACCCACGCCTATATAGTGAAATAACTGTCAAACCCTTTTCTATAACGGCCTGCGTTGATTTCGCTTTCTTTGTCAATAACCAAAAATCCATAATCTTTGATCCAACAGTGCGAACATAAGCTTTTAAACTGGTCGAATGACATGTCTTGTTACGTGCTAAAAGCATATGATATTAATACTAGTAATCTACAGTATATAATTGTTGAATAAGAGATCAAGTGGGATTAATGCGATAATAGCTCATAAAAATTAGATCAGATTGGCATTGGTCGCTACTAGAGAAAAAAAAGATAAACAACGGTTTTGTTTAAAAAAAAACGTGTGACAGCATTTGAAAGTGCAAGGGGTTTCGTGGTATATAAGTGATAATCTCGCCATTGCATATGGTTTAGCTATAGTAGGGAATGTTACTGGCTAGCCGTCCTGGTAGGAAATTTAAGAAGCGAGTATCATTTTTCCCGACGAATGTAAATTCGAGCTTAGAAGCGATTTGGGAAACCACGGAATAACGTTTGCAAAGTTTATTGCCTGTTTAACAGGGTACGTACAGTTATTTTGACATCTACCGCATTTTATCTTGAACTTCGAATTATAGCAAAAAGTGTAGGCGTAAAAACCTTCAGAAAATTTAGTCTGCTGGAAGTCACCAGGCAGTTTTGAGGCCTACTTGCCGAATGTGATAGCTGACGGTTGGGAGCTGTCAAGCTGACAGTTAATCTGATTTATTAAACTTCTACAAGTGTAACCACGAACAGATAAGTGATTTTGATGATATTTTGCATATGAAAACGCTGTGTAAACATTAGAAAGACTAGTAGTTTAAGTTAAGAGGGGTACCCCGTCCCGTTTAAATAGTAGAGTAATTGAGTAATGGACAACATCTGAGTAACAATTACCCCGTCCCGTTCATATAATAGGCTAATTTTGGATGTCTCAAGTTTTGATTGATAATAAAACTAGTTAAGGGAATTGCTCTCTTTCATTTTAATTACAAGCATTGAGTTCAATAATTGTTTATTTAGATATACAGTGAAGTTACAAGTTTCTTGACATATATCAGTTTACCTGAGTATTAACTTGTTGGCGCTCCCTTTAACATCTTAATTAAAGAATTCGCGACGTCTTTACTGTTGCTAGTAGACGGGCCTCAAGTACACTTATATAATGTTCAATTGTTGAGTTAAATAATTAAAGAGCGACGAACTAAAGGTAAGTAAAAAGCTAACGGTCTGTGTTTACATGATCATCGTAAATGTGTTTAAGATTGGTGTGGTCTTGCCGGAATACGATTATGATATTTACCTTATCTCGTACCAGTTGTTTCGAGATTGATGAGTAAGTCTGACAGAGGTAAAATAATCTATATTTCGATAACGTCCGAAACTGAAATAATCTCTAATTATGCTTTGAGTATCGCACGCCACGTCATCAAACACAATAACAGAATTTTCTTTCGCTTTGTGTGGTTTGATAACCTCACACCCCTCGCTGAATTCGTAGAATCCGATTTGTTTTAGTGACTTCAGGAGTATCTTCAGAAATTTGTATTTAGCCTGATCGAGAGTTTTGGAATACAAATACAAGTTGTGAAACCGCAACCCATTGCGGTGCACCAAAAGACTGATCATCACATTGGTTTTCCTGGAGCCGGAAGGCCCAATGATCAAACCCCTTTTACATCCCATACCCAGTAAAGTGCCGTGTCGTCTGTACCTCTGTGACATGGAATTTACTGTATGATTTACAACAGGCAGCGAACATTTTTGTTTCACAAGTTTGACGTTTTCCATCGTTTTCGAACGGGGACGAACTAGCTTCTAACCACGTTGTGTTAAGTATACAGTGTGACCAGTAAGGTCCGCATCATATGGGATTTTTTTTATTAATAGCTTTTTTCGAAATTTGACTTTGGCATCAATTTGTGCTTTGATCGAGATGAAAATTAACCAAAAAAATAGTAGTCACGTCATTCGCATTATTTGTAAAATTTTATGTTTTTTCAAAAAAATTCTAAAGTGGGGTTATTTCTCAAAATATCGAAAAAATTTATTAGAAAAAGTTTTTCTAAATGCAATTTTTAGTTCATATGCAAAATTTCAGCTGTATAAGATAATTTAGATTTTTTGCCCATTTTTTTTAAATTGCACCACTGTTGCAAAGTAAGACTCAGCGCAACCTACATAAAACTTCTTAGTTTTGACAATGTTTTATTCTTTAACATAGCGCCATATTAAATGTGCGTTTTTCTACAAAATCCAAATAGGGCTATTAAAATTTGGTCACATGCGATGCAAAGTTTATTTGTTTTTGACCCTGTATAATGTAACTCCATAAAATAACTATTTTTGAAAACGCAGTTTGTGTCTAAAAGTAATACACGTTATTTTATGAAGTTACATTATACAGGGTCAAAAACAAATAAACTTTGCATCACATGTGACCAAATTTTAATAGCCCTATTTGGATTTTGTAAAAAAACACACATTTAATATGGCGCTACTTTAAAGAAAATGTGTATGAAATAAAGCATTGTCAAAACTAGGAAGTTTTATGTAGATTGCGTTGAGTCTTACTTTGCAACAGTGGTGCAATTTAAAAAAATGGACAAAAAATTTAAATTATTTTATACAGCTAAAATTTTGCATATGAACTAAAAATTGCATTTAGAAAAACTTTTTCTAATAACTTTTTTCGATATTTTGAGAAATAACCCCACTTTTAAATTTATCTTTTAAAATAATAAAATTTGACGGATAATGCGAATGACGTGACTACTATTTTTTTGATTAATTTTAATCTCGTTCAAAGCACACATTGATGCCAAAGTCAAATGTCGAAAAAAGCTATTAATAAAAAACATCCCATATGATGCGGACTTTACTGGTCACACTGTATATCTCCCCCTTTGAGTTTCACACCGTCAGTCGCTCTTCAACGAGCGTTTGCTTAAGATGAGTTGTACTAGACGTAAAACTCGTGGTCGTCGTCAAATCGTAAGACGGAAAGGTCGCGGTTTGTTGAACACCCATATTCACAAGTTACCCTTCGAATTACATATACCAGGTTACAAGTTTTGCGGACCTGGCACTCGTTTAAACAAACGACTTTCTCGAGGCGATCGTGGAAGAAACCCTCTGGACGAGGCTTGCAAGCAACACGACATCGCATACTCACAATCTAGCAATCTTTCGACACGTCACGCGGCGGATAAAGTTCTTGCACAGAAAGCTTGGGAACGCGTTAAAGCAAAACACTCTACTCTTGGGAAAAGAGCGGCAGCTCTTGTTGTTTCAGGGATTATGAAAGGGAAAACCAAACTCGGCATGGGAGTCTCCCGGAAAAGGAAGCGTTCAGAACCCATTACTGTTATGGAAACACCCCGGAAACGAAGACGTACACTACCTATTGCCGCGCAAAAATTTGGTACGGGAGTATCTAGAAAACGGAAGCGTACAGGGTACGTAGGCGTAAACGTATTGGAGGTGCTGTCGTTTTTAAATCACGAAGAAAACGCCGAATTCGCTCTAGAGTAGTACCTGTTCCCAAGAGAGGAGTTATATTGCCGCTTGTACCCATAATTGCTGCATTAGGAGCACTGGGGTCCCTCGGAGGCGGTGCTGCAGCAGTCGCTAAAGCGGTAGGGGACTCAAAGGCTGCTAAAAAGAATCTCCAGGAAAAGGAGCGACATAACAAAGCTATGGAATCCATTGCTCGTGGAAAGGGGCTATATCTACGACAGTATCAGTCAAAAAACTACCGTTGAAGCTACCGCGCCGAGCGTTGACGAACATCGATATTGCACAGTACGTTAAACGCTTAGAAATTCCCCATTTTAGGGGAATATTTATGCGAGATGCCCTACCCGACAAAATTCGTCAACGAGAATGTGGTGTTACTAACTTAGACGATGATGTTGGACCTGGCACACATTGGACAGCTTACGTTAAAGCTGATCGATTTGTTCTGTATTTCGATAGCATAGGTCGCTTACAACCTCCTCCCGAATTAGTAAACTACTTTCGCAGCGACGGTAGCAACAACACAATTATGTACAACTCTAATAGATATCAAAAACTCACGTCATACACATGCGGGCATTTGTGTCTCAAATTCTTATATAACTTTCCGAAACCGCTTTTGTCGTCAGTTTAAGTGTTGCGCTTCATCATGTCCAGTATATTCACTCTTACGGGAGATTCATCTGTTCTTACTGCAAATTTTGACCCTCTCATTTCCTTAGACGATGGTAGCGAATACATCTTAGGGTTGTTAAGGTTCGAAACCTACTGTACTATTCCAAACGTTAGACCTCTCAACAATGAATTTCATCTTGTTGGAGAACCTCCTATTATTATACCGGAGGGAGCATATGAAATTACGGACATTGCCGAATTTTTACATAACCAACTCGATTCTGATGTGGGTGCTAAACAGGTACTGCTAAGTGGAAACAACAGCACCTTAAAAAACGAAATAAAGTCCACCGTTCCAATCGACTTTCAAAGCGGCAATACTATCCGGGACATGTTAGGCTTTGAGAAAAAAGTTTATGCTGCAGATAGGTGGCACACAGCTGAACATGTTACGAAAATTTTGAACATCAACTCCATTCTTATTCATTGCAACATCTCCGTTGGTTCATATAAAAATGGTAAGCCCGGCCATATCATTCACCAATTCTTCCCCATAGTACCGCCTGGGTACAAAATACTGGAAACCCCATACCCAGTCATCTATCTACCGATCAGCACGAAACAGATCACTAACTTAACTATTAAAATACTAGATCAATCGGATAATCCTGTCAGTTTTAGTAAGGAGACCGTCACGGTAACATTACATTTAAAGAAACTGTAATGGGTTTTCGATACACCACTTCTCCGTACCGCCCCTGCTTTACTTCCTATAAGAATCATCGCCTACACCCTCGTAAGATTAGTATGGCTTCGTAGACCACGCAGCTAACTAAGGCAAACAGAGACTTCTTGCGGTCCTTGGGCTTTACAATAGTGCAATGAGTATTTTAAATATTGGAGAGCGCGTCCTCGTCGACACTTCCATCATTAGCAATCAATTGCACACACATCAACCGTATACAAACCGTTTTGACTATAACGATGAAATTCGAATTCCAATTCCCGAAGATATGTCAACTCTTCCCGGCCTGAGCTATCTGTACCTAGAGAAAAAGTTGCGGAAGGAAAACGGTAAAGTTATAACGGCTAAATTCCTTAACAATGGTTTGGCTCACTTATTTAGCGAAATCCGATACGAAATAAATGTATCATCTATCATTATTGAAGGCACTGAATACTAGTTGTAAATCTCGTTCATAATATAAAGGCTCGCTTAGCTCTTCAACCACAAACACCTGCGGGTGTGACGTGGGATTCGTATGCATATGTTTGCCAAATTTATCGATAGGCGTTGCTCGAGCGTCGAACTGGATATGAATACCGAAAGCGTGAGCTTATACTTATAAAATATTAATAATCAGAAAGTAGACGTCGCTAGGAGTATAATAAAAAACACCTTTTATACACATATATTTAATCAGTCCAACAATAAGTAATATATTGTTATGATACACTATATTCTTTGATAATTTAAATATGAATACTAAAGAAACAGTTTAGTCAAATAAATTTGGAAGTCAGATATAAGCAAATTAATAGATCTAAATACATGTTAAAGTATAATGAAACTAACTTTCTTATTATTGGTTAGTCAAATAATAGCATAATGATTGATTACTCAAACTTAATCTGTAATAAGAAAATTCTGAATAGGAATAAATACCAAGGTTACTACTAAAATGTATCTGTTATGATAATTAAAATAAAATATCTGTTTTGATTATATAAAAAAATGTAGATAGGAGGCAGCAAGAATCGTGTCTAGTAGTAATAATTTGTAATTTGTTTAATTAGTTACTAAAAAAACAACTCAAAAATGTATACAT
Organism: Agriotes lineatus; assembly: GCA_940337035.1. NCBI lineage: Eukaryota > Metazoa > Arthropoda > Insecta > Coleoptera > Elateridae > Agriotes > Agriotes lineatus. The sequence continues at coordinate 38,610 of CALNHX010001995.1, read as the reverse complement.
AATTTGATATGGGTGTGATTTTCGAATAAAGAAACATTAATAAATGTTGTATAATTTGTAAATGTTATGGTTGGTGCAAATTATATGGGTTAAAAGCAAAATCTTCGAGGTGGAAACATAAAATAAAATATTAAAAACAAGAAATAAAGGGACAAGCTTTGGTCAGTGAGGATATTATTGATACTACATTGGAAATGGAATACAAGACATAAACAAGAGGTTAGTACGTGCAGCGAATTGTTTTTGGGAAACCTGTGGGTATCATTGAAGACGTAGGACTACCTAAAAAAAAAAATTCATATTTGGAACAAGTTTTATGCTGACACTTACCAGAGAGGGATCGGAGCCGCAGTAATCCAGTACAGGAGCTAGGAGACTTGAAGTTGACAGCAGTAGGGGACAATGACAGGAATCCAGTATATGATGTGATGCAGTTTGGATAAGGACCCAGCAGGTGTTTGAGTGTAGTCGGAGTGAGGATCCAACTTGGAAGGATTTTGGCAGTATTAACAAGCAAAGTGTTAAATCAGGTTTGTGTTTTAAAAGGTTAAATGGAACATTTAAAAAGCTATAACCAGTAAGAAGATATAAAAATATAATTGAATTTCATACTTACATAAGAGATTGGTGAAAGAATTGCATATTAGATCTTATTGTAAAAACCTTGATATTCGTTCTGAATTTTGATTAATTTGACGTTAGGTGTCAATTTTTTTAAAGTCAATGAACTGGCAATTAAACAAAGAGAATTTGACAAGTCAATCATTGGGTTACTAGATATTGCGAACTACCTAAGAGAGTTTCATTAATAATATTGTAAAATACGGATTTGAATTGAAAGTTAAAAATAAAGGGCAAAGTAATACGATAATTTAAATAAATTTATCAGCTAGCATAACATAGCAATATACTACATCCCCATCTAATAATTGAGCGAGAAAGCGCTGGACCTCTACATGTTGCCTCCACCACAGGAATGGGTCGCCCTCGTATGTGGTGGGTAGCGTCCTCAGGAGGGTTTACTGCCATAGACGCTCGCCTCGAAGAATCATCGAATATGTACTGTTTGAGGCTTTCGCGGTTACTCGGATTATTCTCCTTAGCATAAAATTTCGGCTTAGACCGCGTAGTATTTGTATATAAACACCCAGCATTTTCTGGCTTAATGTGCCTTGCACCTTGTGAAGTCGAGCAAAAATCCGCTCGATGGTCATGCTCTCTGGTGGCTCGTGTTGTTTGAGTATCTTGAGAACGAGGATACTTAGGCAGATTTGGCCGTTTTGCTGTTTGTGCATCCATATTCACTAACGTTTCGCAAGACCTTGCAGCTTGCATCATCAGAGTGAAAGTCGCACTAAGAACCGAAGGTCAGTGTGGAGCTATTTATAGTCCTCTGTGCCAGGCGCGCGGAGTGGCGTAACGCTGGTTGGTCATCCGAGTGCAATGTAATCCGTGGGGCGTGGCCGTATGACGCACAGTGGTTGTAATGCTTTAGATCGTGTATCACAGGGGTCCACGTTTTACTAAGTTTAAAGCCATCTTCTCAAGATACTCAAACAACATGAACCACCAGAGAGCATGGCCATCGCGCGGGTTTTTGCTCGACTTCACAAGGTGCAAGGCACATTAAGCCAGAAAATGCTGGGTGTTCATATACAAATACTACGCGGTCTAAGCCGAAATTCTATGCTAAGAATAATCATCAAATAGTCTATTGTTACGGCAGCCTGGAGTTGACGAGCTGATGAAGGTCTCGGTTCGGAGGTGATAAAGTATTTAAGCTCCTTGTAAAATGCGGGAGCATTTTGAAAGAGTGCATCAACAACAATATCAGGCATGATGACTGGTAGCTGTAGTGGAAAAACGTTAAGCTTTATATGTGAATCTCAAGGTAAGACCCTTGACCTTCTATACCCTCATCCTTGACTACGCTCCTATATTAAGTTGTCTGTTTTTTGTAGCAGTCGCCATAATCCTCCAGCGCCTACCATAATCTTCAAGCAGCTATGGCAACTAACTTCAAGAACGCAAAACAATTTTACCGTCATTTTCGTCGGGTTTTGGCTAGTTGCCCTCCAGCATCCTCTCAACGGTCTCTCCAGGCAGTGGTCACAATGGAGTATGCCTTGAACCTACACGGAGAAGCCATAGCGGAAACGACCACCTTACGGACGTGGGCTGCACCCTTCGAGGAATCGTCAGCTGTGTGGTGGCAGACCCACATCTTCAAGCCAGTGGACCTGTACCTAGGCCGACTGGAGGATGGGGAAGTTACATATATAACGTATACTTGGAAATAAATAAATATATTTACAAATATTTCGGTGGTTTTATTTCAAAGTTTATATGGCTCTGCTGCGATCTTCGAGATTGTGACCTTGAATTGTAGAATATAAAACTTTCGCAAAGGTGCACGTAGCTAGTCAGTTGCCATCATGAACTCAGCACCTCGATATGCAGAATTTGCAAAATACTTTAATCGGTTACGAACATTCGGCGATTGGAGTCGAGGTCAAACTCCAGAATCGCTAGCAGATGCCGGTTTCTTTTCCATCAGCGACACGATTAATTGTGTAGTGTTTCTACTACGGAGTTCAAATTTCTGGTTGGGAGCGCAATGACAAACCCCTATCTGAACACCTCCGTTGGTCACCCAACTGCAAAATTGCCAAGTTCTACCAGTAATTACAAACCATAGAAGACTTGACTATGCAACTTATCGATGCGATGCATTTTTCCCCGGAGTAGATGTAGCTGGCAACAATGGAACGGGCGCGACCGACAAAACAAAAGCTTGGTGTTGTCATAAGTGATGCAAAGTGCGGCACCAAACCATTCACTAGTTGCCATCGACTTGTTGAACATGCTACCAATACAATTTTTGGTTGCTCTCGCTGCAGTTCATGATGGGATTCTCTACGTCCTTCAGCCACCACGGTGCAGTTCCGCATATCTTGCTTACAATGACGGAGTGCACAACGTGACGTGGCGTAAAATGGATACCAGTTCCTTGACAACTATTTCCGTTTTTAAAATACAAGTAAACTACTTCACTGAACATAACGTTTTAACGTTCAAAGTAAAATTCCATTTCCCTTCATATGCGGTAGATACGAATTGGCAAACGATTTTGCTAAAAAATAAACCTGATGTCTTGAAGAAGCTGCTCGCACCCTCGGATAATTCCTGCTGTATATCTACTATTGTTTAAGCACTATTTTATTCGCTCTAATGTGTATGTCTGTAACGTATTTCTTAATCTGTTGGTATTATAATCATTTAGTCTAGCCACTACCGTAATTACTCTTTGTATGTGCATCTTAAATAAAACTTTTTATTAAATTATGTGTATCTTTCACTCTACGAAGGTACTCTAGATGAGTAACCAAATGTTCTATCAGACTCGATGGTCTAGCGGTAAAGATACCCTCGGCTGCGGGTACCACTGCGAATGAACAGGGAGACCTAGGTTCGAATCCTAGTCGAGTCATAGTTTAGACATGAAGTATCCTAGGCGTTTACTTCATGCCTAATTTTTTTTTAATAAATGTGTTAAGCGCAGTCTGTTCTAAGCACTACTTAACTCTTTCTATGCCATTGGCCGTAAACGCGATCTTGACCTCCCTTTGAACGCGGCCTCGCCTTGCACGTAGCCTCGCCTTGAACGTGGTCTTTCCTTGAAAGTGGCCTTGGCCTTGAACTCAAGATCAAGTGGTGGGGGAGGTTCCAGAACCATCCACTTCCCTCTACTGGTACACTTCGCCGAACTTAGCCACAACGCCGAATGCTAAAAAGGACCACTTTGTCGAAACGTGACCACCACGTCGAATTTACGAGAGTTACACTTCGCCGAACTTGGCCACAACGCCCAATGCTAAATAGGGCCACTTTGTCAAAACGTGACCACAACGTCAAATTCACGAGAGATACACTTCGCCGAACTTGGCCACAACGCCGAATGCTAGAGGGCCACTTTGTCGAAACGTGATCACAACATCGAATTTACGAGAGTTACACTTTGCGGAACTTAGCCACAAGCCCGAATGCTAGAGAGGGCCACTTTGTCGAAACGTGACCACAACGTCGAATTTACGAGAGGTACACTTCACCGAACTCGGCTACAACGCCGAATGCTAGAGAGGGCCACTTTGTCGAAACGTGACTATAACGTCGAATTCACGAGAGGTACATTTCGCCGAACTTAGCGCAATGCCGAATGCTAAAGAAGGCCACTTTGTCAAAACGTGACCACAACGTCGAATTCACGGGAGGTACACTTCACCGAACTCGGCCACAACGCCGAATGCTAGAGAGGGCCACTTTGTCGAAACGTGATCACAAAATCGAATTTACGAGAATTACACTTTGCTGGACTTGGCCACAACGCCGAATGCTAGAGACGGCCACTTTGTCGAAACGTGACCACAACGTCGAATTCACGAGAGGTACACTTTGCCGAACTCGGCCACAACGCGGAATGCTAGAAAAGACCACTTTGTCGAAACGTGACCACAACGTCGAATTCACCAGAAGGACAGTTTGCCGAGTGTAGCCACAACGTCGAACGCTAGAGAGAGACACTTTGTCAAAACGTAACTGCAACGGTGAATTCACAAGAGAGACACTTCGTTGAACGTGACAACAACGCCGAATGCCAACCGGCAGCGCCTCTCCATGTATTTTTTATTAAATAAAATGGGCTTGAACTGTTTATACCATGAACATCATATAGAAAACCCAAAAACATAAATTAAAGGTATTCAACTGGACAATTATATCTCACATCGGCTTCCGCACACCCTAATCTTAGGCATAGACTTTTGGAAGTCCGTGGGAATAGTCCCTGATGTGTTTCGAGAGGAGTGGGAATTTTCAAAACCTAGTTTAGCAACTGTCGATACCCCTACCGGCAATTTACAGTCGAACTTCGACCTAAACTCGGACCAACGACCTCAATTAGACACTCTCGTTAACCGACATTTTACTACCGCTAAACCCGAACTCGGCTGCGCTAAGTACGTGAAACATAAAATTACCACCAATGCCTCACCGAAGAAACAAATATATTATCCGGTCTGTCCCGCAATGCAGACGCATATCGATGCTGAGTTAGATGGTATGCTTAAGTCAGGCGTCGTGGAACGATCTCGTTCAGCCTGGTCGAGTCCTATTTTGTTAGTCGAGAAAAACATGGAAGTTATCGCTTCTGCGTTGATTTTCGTAAACTAAATAGCGTCACCGACAAGGACGCCTACCCGATACCCTACGTGTCGTCGATTTTAAACCGCTTACGTGATGCCCGGTTCATAACGTCGCTTGATATCAAATCCGCGTACTGGCAGATTGAGATGGACGATCAGTCCAAGAAATTAACGGCCTTTACAGTACCCGGGTGCGGTTTGTTTCAATTTACTCGGATGCCCTTTGGGCTTCATAACGCGTCGGCGACTTGGCAACGTTTCGTCGACCATGTGTTGGGTCCCGAATTAGAACCCTACGTTTTTGTCTACTTAGATGACGTGGTCATTTGTACACCGTCTTTTGAAAAACACGTGGAGATTCTTGACGAAGTATTACGGCGACTAAGCGACGCTGGTTTAACGTTAGGAAGTGACAAATGTCATTTTTGCCAACCGGAGTTACGCTATCTGGAATATGTCATTAACGCCCAAGGACTCTTGGTCGATCCCGATAAAGTATCAACTATTCTTAACCTACCGCAACCTAAGAACGTTTCTGAGATACGTCGTGTAGTCGGCATGGCATCGTGGTACCAGCGTCTTATAGTGAATTTTTCAGCCATTATCGCCCCGATGACGTCACTATTGAAGTAGTTTCAGAAGTTTGAGTGGACCGAGTCGTGCGAAATCGCCTTCGCGACCATTAAAAATTGCCTAGTTTCTGCACCTATTCTATCGTTCCCCGATTTTTTCTCTTGTTTATCGTACAGACGGACGCTTCCAATGTTGGTATCGGCGGCGTGCTGACCCAAACCATCGATGGCCAAGAACAGGTCATCTGTTACATCAGTTAAACTCTTACGAAACCTGAACGTAATTTTTCGGTTACGGAGCGCGAATTTTTGCCCGTCTTTGAAGCCATAGAGAAGTTACGCCCCCATTTAGAAGGTACTCATTTCATCGTCATTACCAACCACCACTCGCTTATTTGGCTTAACAACCTTAAGGAACCCACCGGGAGACCTGCCCGTTGGGCTTTTCTTATTCAGCAATACGACTTTACGATTAAACACCGGAAGGGAAAAGACCACGTCGTCCCGGATAAGCTATCTCGTACTATACCCGAAATAGATGTAGTCTCGGTTATCGAATCAGGAGAACCCGAAGCCGGCGTTCAGGTGCCGCGTGATAGTCAAACTGACAGTTGGTATAGACGAATGTGTAGACGCGTCGTAGAAAACCCTTACAGTACTCAACATGGAAAACTGTCCCAAGGTAAATTGTTTAAACATGTTAACGCAAAATACCCCGAACTGACGGAGGCAATGGTTGGAAAGATTTAATCCCGAAGCCTCAACTTACCGAAATCCTTCGGAGAAATCATGACGAACCTACCGCAGGCCATTTGGGCATTTACAAAACTTACGGTCGGATTGCTCAACAGTATTACTGGCCCAAACTTGAGGCGGATGTGAACCGCTATGTTACCCGTTGCGCGACGTGTACAGCGCAGAAACCCGAACCGAAACGCCCGGCCGGCTTAATGTGCCGTCACCCCGTCGTGGATAAGCCGTGGCAAATGGTATCTATCGATATTGTAGGGCCGTTGCCCCGTTCAAAGAAAGGCTACGTGTACATCCTATCCGTGGCCAATTACTTTACAAAACTCAGTACACGAAGTTACCGACATGACCCCGTATTTCGCAAATTTTGGTAGAGAGATACAGCTATAGGGGACGCGTGCGAATTACCCCGACGATGTAAATGTGTCGGAACAGATACGAGTAGAGAGTCGTGAAGACTTATTGCGGCGGACTCCCGCGCTAAGATCTGTGTATGAAGACATTGTTAAACGACTAGAGGTAGCGTACAAGTCCTCAAAGACTACGTACGATTTAAGAAAGCGTCCCGCCCATTTTGCCGTTGGCGATACCGTTTGGCGCCGCAATTACGTACTTTCCGATGCGGCTAAGTATTTTAACGCCAAGTTGGCCCCTAAATTTGTAGGGCCGTTCTTTATTCGACGTCAAGTTTCGCTTGCCACTTACGTGTTGTCCGATGAGACCGATGCCCCGAAAGGCCCTCTTCAGGTGGCTCGTGGAACAGGTCATTTGGCACTCCGTTCTTGTCCCCCCAGAAATTTCCCTGTGTTCTATTGGGACGGTTGGTCGGAAGTGTCCACAGGTGTAAGACCTACTTTACCCGATGTTGAGACAAATTTCCCTGTGTCCTATTGGTGGGTTGGTCGGAAGTGTGCATGGGAGTAAAACATTTCGTGTTTACCCGATTTTGACAAGCGCTTTCCGTGCAGTTTGAACGGTTTTCCGCCGTAAAACCCCAAACTTTTCTTCTCTTTGTTCTATCTTTACCTTTATTTTCTTTTTCTCAGTTCTATCTATCGTGTCCAGGCGACAACTACCCAACCCCATTGTTTTTCTTTCTTTTCCACCTTCCAAAACCGCACTGTTAGGCGACCGTCATGGACCCGGTGTTAGGGTCCAGCCGACGTTTCGTGGCCGCCGACGCAGTGCTTACAACGCCAGTTTCGGGCCTGGTCGGTTGATGTTTTTTTGCGTAGGTGTTGTTCTCCTAGTTTGAAGAGGCGGTCAAGCCGGATCGGCAAAACCGTTGTTTCTACTGTTTAGTTTTTGCCTGTTTGGTTCCCCGAGGGAGCCAGACGTAGTATCGTTTTGTGGACCCCTGACGGAGTACCACTCCTGTGGGACACCATGTTTTTTTGTTGCCCGTCTTCCGCGGTCCGGGGAGTAAGTGCTAGCCGTCAGCGAACCGCCAGGTCCTTACCTAGTTTCCGTGTTTCCACTGGCGTATCCAGTTTTTCTTCTTTCTCTTCTCTTTTCCCATCTTTTGCACCCTATCTGTTGGCCAGTATGCGAAATCCTTTAAAGGGTGCAACCTATCGCATGAATGGTTTCGGTAGATTAAGTGTTGGCAACGCTTAGCAAAATGTCCAGTTGGTCTTTAAGAGACTTCGGAGAACTCTCTTTCAAGTAAGGGGAGTGTCAGGCCCTTTTGCAGTGTTTAGCAATTCAACTAACGATTTAAGCCTTCAGAACAGTCTGACTGTATTTCAAATCCTTTTTAGATAATTTCCATAGCATAACATTGTAACGTCAGTAAGCATAATGATTTTGTAAACCCCTGTTCTGATGTTGCTAATTGCGGCATTTTGGAAATCCCTTCTAGTTTTGTTACGGCAGTTGGTTGTTAAACATTTCAATATTTCGAACATTGAAAAAATCAGCCTGTGGGTGCGACAAGGATGGCTATGGCTCGCTCCGCGGCCACCAGCTGCATGTCTAGCGCATTCTGCGCTGCGATTGGTGGAAAGCGATCATTCCTCGAGCCCAGGTGCACGTTTACCCGCGCTGGCCTCTTGGCAGTTACCAGAGAGACGTGTTTGAGTGAGCTTGTGTGGTGGCAGTCCGGTCTCTTCTTACGTGCCGCTGCATGGAATACGGTGTTATGTGGCTTGTATAGTCAATTAATCCGCCATTGCTAATTATGCGGGAGCACGATCTCTGTATTTACCCATGTAACGGCTACGTTCTCAAGAATTTGCATAACCAAGGGAGGTAAACGCAAAATTTCAATCCGAAAGGGGATCCATTAGGACATTCAGCCAATTCCTGTATCGCTTTAGCCACGTTTGGTGCAAGATGCCTGTACGAATACTATGTGGAGTGCGTCCTCGTTCGCTATCAGCTGAACTAACAAAGCAACGATCTGTAATAAAGTAATAATCTTTGTGCCGCCAGTAGCTTTGATGGTACCGCTTCCTGCATTCAAATTTGCTGTAAATACAATATTTGTGCGACGTACACTTTGTCTAAAATTTACTGTTGCGAGTCAACGCTTGCTCTGTCAACTAACTTTAGTTACGCCGTTTCATACATTCAAATTTGCTGTAAATACAATATTAGTGCAAACGACACTCCTTCTAAAATTTACTGTGGCATGTTAACGCCAACCCAACCCCATGCATTACGTAAAATCGCTTGCGAGATAGTGCAGTGCAACGTACATTCCGACTAAAAAATTCACTGTTGTGTGGCAACCTTTGTGCCGTCAGCCCGTTCTAATTGTAGCGCATTTATCGCATAAATCTCTCATTGCGTACCACCAATTTGTGTGGCTTTGTGTGTCGTAATACAGGGCGCTCGGATGACTCGGGCCCTAATTCAGGCTATGCTCTCACGCGTCCCGGCGTACCGCCGTTGGGCTCAAGCCTACGTTTACCGTTCACTTCCGGCCTGGATCTGGCGTCCGGCTCGACTGTGCGCCCCCCCCCCCCCTACTAACAGTAAGCGCTTTTCTCAGCTGGGCGTAGTGAATAAGCTACTTTTTCGAGTTGCTACATTTGTGATTTGTAATGTGTTTGATAGGTCACTAACTGTGATCCAATAGATGTATTAACTTTATCGTCTTTTTCTTGTATCTGTTGCGTCTTGTGCATGTCTGTTACAGGGTGACTGTGTCACTGTGCTACAACAGCTGTGAGCTGAAACCCGGACGCGGAAGAAATGCATTCCAGGTAGGTGGTCGCGTCTGGTACTGCACCGTAGCTCCTGAAATAGTTATTTGAGTATTTTCCCGAAATAGTTATTTGAGTATTTTCCCGAAATAGTTATTTTGATATTTTCCCGAAGTAGTACTTTGAGTACTTCTCGCCCCGTTTGACTCTCCAGGTCCGGTTGAACGTGGAAATCTCGATATTGGATCTGGTGGCGCCCTCTCTTTAACAGCAACCTACACATATCACGTAACGCTTGCCCTGTGGAGTACGGGTGTCAACCACGCCCATCTCCCTGAACGCATTTGAGCCGAAGCCTTTAGCCTGTTTTATCGATCTTCCAGGGTAAGCGTGCCCCATTTCCCGGATTTGTTTAGCATCCGATACTCGCCTATCAGCGGGTGTCGTAAGGACAATTTAATACCGTAACAATGTCCACAAATGGCGAGCAGTAAAACGTAATTGTACAAGTATTGTATTATATATTTTTTGTACGTTTTATTGGAAGCATATTATTTCGTCTATGCGTTACTGCCTACCTTACATTATGTGTCAGTAATAAATAAAATTTTCTTAACATAGGTACCTAATGAACGTTACAGTTTTTAGGCAAGTACTGAAATTTAAGGAATACTGGCTACAACAATAGTCTATAGAAAATATTTATTTTTAAACTATATTAATTTAAAAATAGTGTAACATTCTAATATCAATATTTTAGCTTTCAGTAAGATTTTAATTCTTCAGGACATGCTTTTAATGCAATTGAGTGCAATATATTTTAAATGTTCATGTATGTTCCAGTGATTATGATTCTCTCTATCAGTAAAACCTTTGTAGTAATGTTTTCTTTTGCCAGTTCCCTCTTTAGACATTCCCAAACATTCTCGATAGGGTAGATGTTCTGTGAATTCTCCTGGCCGTAGTAACAATGTTACATTGTTGTCTAGTAAAAATGTTTTGCTGGATTTGTTTGGAAATGTTATGTCTTTGATTAATTCGTGCAACACAATGAAACGTCATTGAGTACTGTCATAGCGCATATTTTCTCAATTTTAATAGACATACGTTTCTGAAGTCAAAACCTACTGGGATGACGACTGTTTATGAACACCCGTTATATGACAAGGTGTTCCAGCTTGCATGAATACCTTTCTATCTTATCCAAACTACTCTTACATTTTTGGGAGCAATCTGTTCTCGAAAACCGTTTAGTATTCCGCTTGTCGAATGGTTCTCTCAACATGTTAGCGTGCCGTGCCCTTTGCATTTATTTAGACCCCATATCATAGCAGCAGCCGGATGTTTTATAGTTTTGACAATATAATTCATGTATCGCATGATCATAAATGACACAATCGTGACGCATAATGTCCTTAGTTACATGATATCACAGCGGTGATAAAAAACAAAAATAATTATCATCTTATTTACCTTTGTTGTTACGATTCTAATAAATTTGTCAGTTTGACAATTAAATTGTGTATTAGTTTTCATCTGTTAAAAGGCATTTTTTTCAATTAAAATTACTACTAATTGGTGGGGAAAGGTAACAAACAATGAAATTAGTAAAATCATGAGAAAGACCTTTCCAAAAAACATTTCATTCATATTGTCTCATCGACGCGCCAGCGTAGCTCAATGGTTAGAGCATCGGACTGCGGTGCGAAAGTCTGGAGTTCAAATCCCAGATCGATGCCTGGCGGGCGGTCTACCCAGTCGCTTTAAATAATTGGGGACCCCTGCGTTCGAAAGAACAAGGGGTAATAATGCGGTTGTCTAATGCGTGATGCTTACCACATCTCCACGTGTCATGAATTTGACACGCGACAGCCGGGTGTGAAAGCGAAGATACGGAAGCTCTGACCTTCCGCTTTGCAGGCCAAGCTCCTTCATGGGGTGTTAATGCCTCACCATTATTATTATTATTATTATTGTCTCATCGAATATAACACCTGGTGTGATTAATCATTTAAGATATTAAATTCGTGAAATGGAAGCTGGACATTCCATTCTTCCTTTGGACTCGTGGAATCTTCAGCTCAATTTCACTCATAGTGTCATCGATAATGGCTGTAGTACTAGTTACATTATAATAAATTACCTATACAACCTGAGATTGTAACTTATCTTGCAAAATTTGAGTGTTTTTCATTGCTGAACCTAACCTGTAATAATAATAAAAATTAATTTAACAATATAAATTATTTACTTCAAGTTACAATTTGCCAATCATCAAGGGTTAAATGTTTATGGTCATAAGCACATGCTAATATTTTTCTGATCATTTCTGGAGTAGGCAAAGTTTCTTTACAGTTTTTCTTCATTTTAGTTCAAGCTCGTATAAGTTACGTCTAGCAGTTTGAACTGATACCTTTCGGAGAGACTCTTCAAACTTCTTTTATGTCAGCATGACTTGCCTTCCTGTATTTCAAGAATTTTTTTTGTAATTGCCTCTTGCCTCTTGGAGTTATGCCCTGCTGTCTTCCACATCAACCAGAACGACCACTTGCGTACTGTTGACTGTGATACCCCACCTTTTCAGCTATCTGACATTGCCTGAGAGCTGTATTGCCTATTAAAGCAAGTATGCACAAATGTAGTAGAAAGTGTATTAGAGCAATTTTTGTACTTACACTCTTACAGAATGATATTAAACTTTGTTTAAATCTATGCTTTCCAGAACAATTCAGACGCTTGATTTTGTAGGTTAGACGCAAGAACAAGAATGTCTTTAATTTCCTTTGAAATATTTTTCCCGGTTGTCCAATACTTTTTAACCTTATACAGCCTCAACAACAGGGTACAGATGTTGGCTGCATACATAATCCTGGAATTAAACAAGTCGATTCATTACACATGAGACAGTAATGTAGATTTACAAGAATATTGCGAATGAGTCTGCTAAACTGATAAATACCTATAATAACTTATCAGAAGCGTGATTTTATAATGCTATGTTTCCTTAACAACTTCGCATCCGGGCGGTAATGCAATATTTTCAAGGAAATATTCATCATACGCAACCTGAATTCCCCGTACAACAGCGCCCTTTTCAAAACAGAAATAATGCCTGGAACTGCAAACGCGCCAAGCCGTAATATGAGGTCGTGGTTAACAAAACTAGCAAGTCAGACAATATTTTCCACCTTCTCTTTATACACCGTTGTAACGATAACTTCGATGCAAATTTTTGACAAACAAATAATTTAAATTATTTCAAATTTGAATGTCGCCATTTCGCTACATGTTAGCCCGGTAATTTTAATGCACGTTTTGAGTTGAGGTCAGGCGGTGCGCGGCTCTATGGCGCGCGTCTTCAACGCAGCTGTTTTCCCCACTATTAAAATCCCCAGTCGGAATTTGATATAACGCGGGCCAAAAAAATGCATAAAAGCGCGCGCTCCGGGTAGAATGAACAACTCTTCGAGTCCGCCTACCTAAATCAGTAACCTCTCCTAAACCCGAAGAATCTACCTGGGTTGTGCACAAGGCGCTGCTTCCAGTGATGTGCAAAACCACCCTTTTCCGAGACTCCGGCCAAGCTTGACGCTGATCGTGTAACTAGCTCACGCTTTATTCTGCCGTCATAGATGCTTAGGCGCTGCACCCAGTGACAAGGATCCACCTAAAATCCCGACCGAGCTTGGAGCTGATCGCGCAACTAGCTCAAATTACGTCGGTTCGTGAGTATTTACCGTGTACCCCAATTTGGACATTGGAACGGTCCCCCGAGACCTGCCCATCTTCTCCGTAGTTTCTCCCAGACACCCTGCGTGTTATAGCTCGAAATTCTCCGGGGAAGTTTCACATCTAAGACGTTAAGTATTACGTCAATTATTCGACTTCCTGGCGGCCCCCCGTATAAGTCCAGTATTTCATGAGCAGAGCCAGTATATGTAGGAGAGTACCGCCACGTCCGCCATGTTTGTTCCTTTGTCATATGCGTCACTTTGAGGTTTGTAACACAATTCCGTCAATGTGACATTTATTGGCAATCCCAAATTTTATTTAAAATTGGCAAGACCGTAAGTCTATGTCAAATTCGAGGTTAACAGGTTAAGTTTTGTTTGTTATTTGACAAGAATTGCGCAAAACATAACCTGCTAACCTCGAATTTGACATACACTTACAGTCTTGCCAATGTCAAGTAAAATTTTAGACAACTCAATCAGTTACTGCTGATGGGAACAAAAATGGCGGCGATGGCGGCATTTTCACGGATCAAAGAATGGCGGTATTCTCCTATATACACTGGCTCTGTTCATGAGAGGACAAGAATCCACTTAGCGGCCGCCGGAGCAAACCACTCCGTAATCACCTGTTACGAAATTATAGTAATATAACCCAAACAGAAGGGAACTCACCGTTAAGTCACAAGCACTGGGACACTCAGATTCACCAATTAATATAAATTTAATCCCCACACAACATAACCCTTATTAGCACGAAATAATTTGTTTGCTTGCAGAACTAGCGGCCACTTTTGCGAGACCCGGCAAGGAAACCGGACCGTCCACTCCCTCTAAACGAAACTACCGAAACTCAACGAGTCGGGAACCGAAGGGTTGCAGCCGCTATTAGGCGTAGAAGCGTCCGCAAATGGAATTATTAATTGTATACATTAGACAGTTTTGTTAGATTTTATGAAGCGAACATACTTTATTTTTATTTTTGTAATACACAGGGTGTCCCAAAATTAACCTGCCAAACTTTAATAGCGAATTCTAGAACTGGAAATATTAAGTAAACTTTATATGTATAACCATAGGCTGAAAAACCCTTGGTTTTCCAGATACAGGGTGTTAAAAGTGTAGTGCTGAGGATCGTTTTTGTTTAATATTTTCGAAACGTTTAAAGATAATTATTTGAAACTTTGTACATCTACCAAACTTCTTCTACTTAAAAAGACAAAGTTACTCTTGGCGATGTAAAATGCACATAGACGGGCAAAACTGGGGGGAGCTAAAGAAAATATTGCCCCAACTTTTTTGTGTGACAGTTTTGATAACAAAATGTAGTAGCCTGAAGTTTTTGACAACAAAAAGATACTCTTGTCTCATGGGCCTATTGTGTCCCGTTTTCATAAAAAAATCGGTTTTAAATAATTATGTTTTGTAGTATATCGGTGAGCGAAATAATAATTGATAGGCCATGGAAAATGTATGTAGATTTTATTTTGTTTAATTTGACATTTGGTGATAAAAGTGTTGTATTCCAGCATTTTTACCTCATTATTATTTACTCTTGCATTATGTCCAGTTACATTAGACGGAAAACCAAAGCATCTGCCGAAAAAATTCAAGTGAGCTGAAATTTTGCATACACCTTTATTTTGACATTACAAATAATGTCTCAAAAGTCCCCATCGATATCGGGCTTGCGTTTTGAGTTATTCAAGGTCAAAGGTCACAGAAATAAGTCTTTTGAATATATCTCGCTTTCTATGGGTCGTATGACTTTTTAGTTATTACAAAAAATGAAAGCTAGGAAATTCTCTACAAAAAAGAGTATACAGGTTTTTTACGTACAACTAACCATTCAGTAAATAACACACTGTTAAGTTTTGCAGACGGGTTTTACTTCCTTTTACGATAAAGAAAGTATTGGATTCACCCCAAAAATTCGAAATTGAGTTTCCAATAGATCTTCACGTTTTAGAGTACCCTGAACCAAAAAAACATGTTTTGCTCATTGGTCTGTCTGTCAGTCTATGTGTGTCTATGTGTGTGCGCGAACAGAGTATCTCAAAAACGAAAAGAGGTATGGCGTTAAAACTTCATATATAAGTTTTGTGTACTATCTAAATGCAACAGCAAGCTTTTGAAGAAAATCGCATAACCAGAAGTACGATTTTTACTCTTGTGTTTCAAAAACGGCTCTAACGATTTTTTTCAAACTTTACATTTTTATTACATTTTTAATGTGTATTGATGTGAGATGAATGATTTTCCAGTTGAATACCTCTAAAATTCAACTGGAAAATCACCCATCTCAATCAATACAAATTAAAGATGTAATAAAAATGTAAATTAAAAAAAAAATCGTTAGAGCAGTTTTTGAAACACAAGAGTAAACATCATACTTCCGGTTATGCGATTTTCTTCAAAAGCTTGCTGCCGCATTTAGACAGTACCAAAGAGCATGTTATATGTTCTTTGATAGTACACAAAACTTATATATGAAGTTTCAACGCCATACCTTTTTTCATTTTTGAGATATTCTGTTCACAGACAGACAGACACATAGACCAATGAGCAAAAACATGTTTTTGGGTTCAGGGGACTCTAAAACGTGAAGATCTGTTGAAAACTCAATTTAGAATTTTTGGAGTGAATCCAACACCTCCTTTATCGTAAAAGGAAGTAAAACCCGTCTGCAAAACTTAACAGTGTGTTATTTACTGAATGGTTAGTTGTACGTAAGAAATCTGTATAATCTTCTTTTTAGAAAATTTCCTAGCCTTCATTTTTTGTAATAACTAAAAAAGTCATACGACCCATAGAAAGCCAGATAGTTGCGAAAAACTTACTTTTGTGACTTTTGACCTTGAATAACTCAAAACGCAAGGGCGATATCGATGGGAACTTTTGATACATTATTTATAATGTCAAAATAAAGGTGTATGCAACATTTCAGCTCATTGGATTTTTTCGGCAGGCGGATCCTAATGTTACTGGACTATATAGTTTGTTTACCTTAAAATGGCACAACTGACAAACAGAGAACTTGCAGATATGCAATTCGTCTATAGTTTTTGCAATGGCAATTCTCGAGCTGCTGAACGATTTCCGAACAGATTAGTCCCTGGGCGACAAGTTTTTGCCGATATCCACAGAAACTCGTCCGATCATGGGAATTTTCAACGTGTTAGAGGACAGAAAGACCTCTACTAGCAGTACATAATTTGGAGAATGTTCTGGTTTTTTTCGAAAACGACCTTCAAATAGGTAAGCATTAGAATCGTATCCCGAAATACGAACGTACCCCGTTCAATGGAGATTAGGTACCTAATTAGCAGTTTTATTTTAACAACTTCTTTTATTTTAGATTGGACGGATGTTGAGAATGCAAGGTGCTCATCCATACCATTATTAAAGAGTTCAGGACACCATACCTTCTGATTTTTTGCTTGGAATGCGATTCAGTCAGTGGATACTTAACAATGAAAATGAGTTTCCCAGCATACTGTGCACGGACAAAGCCACGTTTACAAGAAACGACTCATTTAACTTCCATAATATGCACCACTGGGCTGACGAAAACCCACGAGTGGTGCGTCGTTCTAATTTTCAGCATAGGTTTTTCGTGAATATGTGGGAAGGGATAGTTGGCGATAGACTAAGTGGTCCCTTGGAAATGCCCAATAGGTTGTCTACTGTTTAATATTTAAATTTTCTTCAAAATATGTTTGAAGAGCATTTAGAAGAGGTAAACCTAAATGTTCGAAGAAATATTATTTATCAACATGATGGTTAGACCAAAATTTTCAAGAAAGGTGGATTGGCGAGGGAGTCCCATAGTCTGACCGCCACGTTCGGCAGACCTTACTGTTATGGATTTTTATTTATGGGGAGCTATGAATAGTATAATTTACACGGCGGATAAAATAGAAACGAGGGAAGATTTATTACAAAGGATAAATAATGCGGACAATCAAATCAGAGAAAACACAGTCGAAACTTTAAGAGCTGCTCATGGTATAACTCACCGGGCTCGTCTTTGCATTGCATTTGCACAAAATGGCAACGTTTTGAACACTTATTACTGCATTAATAATGATTGTACCTTTTTGTTTCGCTTTCGTGTTTGTTATTTTTAGTGTTTTCTTATTAAGTTTTGTGACGATTTTCTCAGTTTTATGACATTTATTATGATTAGTTTAAGTTCGTTAGTTTTGGTGTCATATGTTTATACACTGCTCAAAAAAATTAGGGGAACACTTTTTCAGCTGTGCAGAAATTTTCAAATTAAATGCAAACGCAAGTATCAACGTTAGTATATTGTTGTTTCAACATTACTTAACAAGATACAAACAATAAATATGCTGTAAATTAACGGTTTTCTTGAGTAACACCAAACCATTGAGAAGACTACCAAAATCGAAATGTGATTTATCACTTAAAATGTAATAGAAATTCTGTTAGGGCTCGAATACCGAGTTTTAGTAGCGCGTGTGCCCTCCATTATCATCAGTGACAACGTGACATCGTCGAGGCATGTTGCGAATAAGACGTCTTAACATGTCTTGTGGTAAATTTCGCAATTCTTCCACAAGGACCTCGGCCAACCCCTGAAGAGTCTGAGGTGCAGCAAGACGCTTCCTAATACGCCTGTCGAATAAATCCCAAACGTGTTCGATGGAATTTAAGTTTGGACTCATGGCTGATCACCCCATCACCTGGATTTCTTATTCCTGGAGAAAATTTGTTGTTAAATTTGCGGTATGTAATCTACAATTATCCTGTTGTAGGATGAAGCCATCGCCGAAATTGTTCGCAAATGGCACAACATGCTCTTGAGGAATCGTCTCAACATAAATTTGTGCATTGAGACGTTGGGGAATGACAACCAAGTCGGTGCGACCGTCTATACTGATGCCACCCCAAACCATGACCGATCCAGCTATGAATCGGTCCACTTCCTGTATACACGCCGCAGTGTATCGCTCTCCAGGACGTCTGTACACTCGTATACGACCATCGCAACGAGTTAGACAAAACCGCCACTCGTTAGTAAAAAGCACAGACCTCCATTGTCGAAGTTGCCATTGCACATGTTCACGAGCAAAGTTTAGACGGATAACTTTGTAATTCCTGGTCAAGCGAGGAGATCGCACAGCCTTGCGAGAAGTCAGATTGACTTCTTAGAGTCGTCTTCTAACCGTCTGATCGGAAATTGTTACACCGGTGGCACTTCGGAGTAGATTTTGTAACTCAAGAGCAGTAGCAGTTCGTCGGCGAAGACAAGAATTCACAATATACAGGTCGTCCCGAGGGTTAGTTTTTCTTTTACGGCCTTGTCCAGTTCTCCTGGAATATCTACCCGTTTCTCGGTACCCATGCCATCCTCTGCAGATAACAGATGGAGGTGATTGGAGATGGTTTGCTACATACCGCATATATCGACCATCTTCAAGCAAAGCAACAGCCCTCGCGACTTCAATGTCACTTAAATAACGCATTTTGAACTCAGAAACAGTGAAAAAGTTAAAACTGACGTATCCTGTGTCCAATGACTAATTTGATGAGCTTCGGATGTTTGCTTTGTGGTCAAAAACCACTTTGTTTTGAGACTTTCTCTACATTTTGGCGTCTACGAAGAAAACGAGCAAACAAATAACCGTAACTATTTTTGCACTTTGTCAATACAAGTCTAGAGAATAGTATAACAAGAAAATATCTTGCTTCCGTTATTTGCTGGAAAACTTATACGCGTTCAAAAAAGTGTTCTCCTAATTCTTTTGAGCAGTGTATTAAGTTTCTGTTATGTATAGTTTGCGTTAAATTGTTGTCTTTTCAACCAGGGGTTTGCTGAATGAAGTTGCAACAGTATAAAGATACTGTTTAAGAAATCAGGTAAGACCAAAAGAAACAACTGTCAAGGTTAGTGAATATTCTGTTGTAATATTTACTTTTGTGTTCTTTGAGTTGATTGAAAATATTCTATTAGTTTATTTGTATTGGTAATATTATGTGCTTTCAACTAAACCAACCACCGAAATAATATACGTTCTAAATTTAGCACAGAATCGAAACGAGCCCAAAGCTAATATAAAGACCGAGAGGTGTTTTTAAGATCGGGGGCATTTTCTGCAGGTAGTTTTAAATATCGTTGGCCTTTGCGGGGAGTTAGCCGAGAATGTCCATATGGAAATGTTGTGAAGCGCGAAGCGACCGGGGGTGGCCTTTTTACAATGCGGGGGCTCTTATGTGCTTTGGCAGTCTGTGGGCGAGGTTGCACACGTGCGTATGTAAAACTTAATCTGCCGCGGGTGTTATTTCACCGCGATTGTGTTTTTGAAGTGAATTGAATTGTGGGTTCTAAGGGAGGGAATGAAACGATGAGGTCTTTAATATTTAAAAAGAATACTAGTGCTTGCGTGGCTTTGCAGTAGAGGCTTTATGTAGTTATTGTATAGCGGAGTTGAACATTCGTTTATTGTTCGTACTGCTGATGATTGTAGACAGCTTTATTAATTGGGTTGTTGTTTCATTGTTATGGTTGGTCTGGGGCCTACCGTCTACATAGCGCTATCGTGCCTGGATCAGTGGCCATTCGACGAGATGGCCCACAATCCCTGACCTGTTAAGCACCTTGCTTATCAGTGACTGCAGATAGCGCGTCTGGATGGCTCGGGAAGCCCGTTTCCCAAAGATGTGTGCCTGTGGCTTTTGCGACTGGATGCGGCCATCGCAATTGCGGGATACATTGGCATGGGTTGGACCCATTGATGCAGTTAACGTTCGGTTAATGCATACTAGATGCGGTAGACATCCTTGTTTTCAGGATTATTACAGGCACATCATCGGAGGTGCACTGAAGAATATGACTGAACGATGAAAACCCCCTGTAAGTATTATGTAAGGGGCACATTACGGGTAAAAGCTGAATGTTTGTTTTGCTTGCATGACTGATTGTGGAATTGGCTGAGTTTGTGTTCGCGGTCGAGCATGTGTAACCATCTGCTACATGAAAGGACTCGCCGTTCGCCTTGCACCCTCAGTATCATGTTTCTGATTTAAACCCCCAAAACCCAGGGTCGTTATGGAATGTCTGTTAAGTCGCCAGTCATTTATGCATGAGAATCGATCTGAATCCAGAAAAAAATTAATTAGCCCGGGGCAACGAAAATATGTCCCAACAATTCTTATAAAGTTATAAGAAGTATCAGCTTGAAAGTGAGTTTGGTGCGACAATTTTTAGAAACAAACTATTGTAATTGTAATAAACATTATATTTAGAAACGGTTATTAGGTTACGTTTTAGAATCTGTAATTTTTATTTAATTTTGGAATACTAATAACAAGTGATTAAAATTTATTTTGACATTTACATATTTTATTGTCATGTCAGACCAAACTGCTATCAGAGTGTAATTATTCAAAGATTTAAATGCAGTTTGAAAAGGTACCTGAATTGAAATGTAATACGATAAAGTAAAATCATATTCTACTGTGCAAGTAGAGTTATAATTATAATTTAAATATAAAAGCAATTAGTTAATAATAACCCCATTCAGATGAGGGAAAGGGGTTTCACTGTTCTGAGCTAGCTAGTCGAGGTTACAACAAATATTACTATCATGACATAATTTGAAATAACAGAATTGATTAGATAAAATGCGTCAGAATTTATCTAATTTTATTGAGATATCTTCTTCTTCTTCATGTGTCTTGTCCGATTACACAGGCCTGCAAATTGAAATTTTTTGATTTTTTTTTCACCGTAATGGGTGAATCGTATGTATTTTGGTGCGCTGAGTCCAAATATGACCTCAGTTTGTCTCCAGCACGTAGGGATTTTCCGCAAAATGAAAAAGAAAGTTATGCAAAACCCGCAGTACATATAGATAAAAATGCATTTTGAAATAAAAAAAAATATATTACTAGTGGTTTATTTACATTTTTAAATACAATTTGATAAAAATAATATGTAGTATATACAATAAGGATTTATAATTCTTTATAATATCTACATCTTTTTCCCCCAAAACTCCGTTTTGAGCTTTTCCGTTTGTGTGGGATGTCTGGAAGTTCTCTATGAAGCATCCAACAGTAGTCTCCCACCATATTCACATCCCATCGTCCTTGGTACCTCCGTTCCATTTCTTTGATGTCTTGGTGGAACCTCTCGCCCTGCTCTTCACTTACGGCACCAAGGTTTTCTGGGAAATAACTGAAATGGGAGTTCAAAAAGTAAAGTTTCAAGCTCATGGAGCACCCCAAGGTTTTAAAACATTTCAACATTTTATTTACAATTTCTTC
The DNA here is from genome assembly GCA_940337035.1 of Agriotes lineatus. Taxonomy (NCBI): domain Eukaryota; kingdom Metazoa; phylum Arthropoda; class Insecta; order Coleoptera; family Elateridae; genus Agriotes; species Agriotes lineatus. The sequence goes on along the minus strand of CALNHX010001995.1, from coordinate 16,912 downwards.
ATAATCCGGGTCCTTATTGTTCCCCAAAAACTTAGTCACAACTTCTTTAAATGATATCCACGCCTCTTTCTCAGCTTTTTTCATCACCTTTTCAAACTGATTGTCTTTCATTAGTTTCCGAATGTCCGGGCCAACAAAAACACTCTCCTTTAACTTTGCCTCAGACAGTCCCGGGAATTTCTTTTCAAGGTATTTGAACGTTTCGCCATCTTTTGGCAATGCCTTGACAAACTGCTTCATCAGTCCAAGCTTGATGTGAAGTGGGGGTAAAAGCACTTTTTTGGGATCAACCAAAGACTCAAAGTGAACATTTTTTTCTCCAACCTTCAAAGTTCTCGTTGGCCACACTTTTTGGCTCCAGTGCTGTGCTTTTGCCCGGCTATCCCACTCACATAGGAAACAGGGGAATTTCGTATAGCCAGCTTGTTGTCCAAGCACCATAGAGATGAGTTTGAGATCACCACAGATAGGCCATCCAAACTCCTTATATTTCAATTTATCAAGGATAAAAGCCATGTTGTCATACTTTTCTTTTAGATGCACAGAGTTCCCCACGGGTACAGAAGCGTATTTATTGCCGTTGTGTAGCAAAACTCCTTTAAACTTCTTTTTGACGAGTCAATAAAAAGCCTCCATTCATCTGACACATGTTGAATGTTAAACATTGACATCAACTTGGGAACATCAGAACAATATACAAGTTCGCCATCTTGAGAAAAATTTGACTCAAATTGTTTTTCTCTGCTTCTGTACCAAGAGAATGAAGTTTCAGATCTCAACGAGTCCTTTTCTTGAAGTCTAGAGCCCAGTAATTCAGCAGACTCTTTAGAAAGCCCTAAATCACGAACGAGGTCGTTTAATTCTTCTTGTGAAAACTGTTGGGGTCCACAGTCTTCGACTTGAAACTCATCATCCAACTGCTCTGACTCGCTCTCTGATGACTCTGGCAAATCGTCAAAATTGTGTGGGGGCACTGGTACTGGAATACCGGGTCCATGAGGCACAGGCCGAAGTGCAGATTGCATGTTTGGGTAACATATATCTTTTTTATTTTTGGCATTGTACCCTTGTATGTTGCAAGAACAAAAGTAGCAGTCATCGCCGTGGTTTCTCGGCTCTCTCCAAATCATAGGCACCCCAAAACGAAAAGATTTCACCTTTCCTTTAGACCACACGCGAAGTCCTTCAACACAGCCTGAACACACTCCATGAGGGGCCCAAGATTTTTCTTGATCTCCGATCTTCACACCAAAATAGACAAAGTACACTTTTTGAATAAACTCCGTAATACTTCGAGATTGTTTTTTTAATACAAGTTCGCCACAAATGTAACAGAAACTATCAGGATTATTAACACAAGCTCTTGAAGACATTTTGAAAGACACTTTAAGAATATTTAAATTGAAATGAACAAATCGAAGGATTACGAGGGGAAATCCAGGTTTCATTTGTCAATAATGTTCACCACAATTACGCTAATTACCAGAAAGAATTTCTCCTATTTATTTATGTACTCTTAATAACAAAAACATTTATTACAGTAACATTGGAATCTGAAAACACCGAAGAAAAGCGATAAACCTTAATTGCATACTATTAAGGTAATGGGTTTCCATGATTCATACGCTGACTAATACTGTTAAATATACTAATTTTTATCATATTTCATAGTTTCTAATATAAAACTATGAAGCCGAATAGGAAAAACAACTTTTTTCGGCATATTCATAAATATACGCCTTAAGGTAGGCAATCCCGCAGAAAAATGCATTTTGCGGAAAATGCTTATGTGCTGGGAAAAAACTGAGGGCATTTCCGAACTCAGCGCACCAAAATACATAAGAATCACCCATTATTTTAAAGAAAAAAATTTGGTCGCAGACCTGTGTTATCAGAGGTTGACTATCACCATGTCGACATTTCTTTATATCGATATCGATCCCGTGCAGCATGGAATAACTGTTCGGCTGTTAGGCCTGTCCATTGGCGCAGGTTTCAGCCACGACATTTTCTTTCTGCCTATCCACTTCTTTCCTTCTATTTTCCCATTTAGTGTTAAACGTAGAAGTTCGTATTTTGGTCCTCTCATTACATGCCCAAGATATTCTAGTTTTCTTTGTTTTATTATAGTGTATAGTGTATAGTGTATATATTGAGATATAAGGTAAGTTAATAAGACAACTTCTAAATGAAATGGTATTTCTTTAGAGTATATTGTTATTGTGTGTATACAGTGTGGTCCATTAAGTGTGCAACAAATGGGACATTTTTTTTATTAGTTGTAAAACCAAAATTTAAATACCGCCAAAAGTTAGTGCATGTTCGATAACCATATCAGATTCCCTTAGAATGGCTTCAAGTCAAACAATATACAGGGCAGGACAAAAAATATGTAATTTGTTCAAGAATAAAGTTACCTTATTTCAAAAATATAGCAAAATTTTATTGAGAAAAGTTGTTTAGAATCAAAAGTTATGCTCAAATACAAAGTCACGGTCTCCTACTCGAATTTTGATTATTTTTTTGTAAAATTTTGTATTATCCCCGTATGATACATATTTTTATTATTCTGATTTTATTAAGAGTTTTTCATATGTAAATTATTATTAGTAAAGCATTTGCCTTGTTAAAAAGAATATTTGCGAAATTCTAAAGTTCTGTTAAATATCGTTGCAACAAACATGAAGTGGACGCTTACCTAAAAAAATATAAATCCAAGTAAATTTTACAAACACGCTTCAAGTTGATAAAAGTTATTTAAAAGGGATGTGGTTGTGGCTACTTTAAATACATATAAAATCAAAATAATAAAAATATGTATCATACGGGGGTAATACAAAATTTTCCAAAAAAGAATCAAAATTCGAATAGGAGGCCGTGACTTTGTATTTGAGCATAACTTTTAATTCTAAACAACTTTTCTCAATAAAATTTTGCTATATTTTTTGAAATAAGGTAACTTTGTTCTTGAACGAATTTCATATTTTTTGTCCTGCCCTGTATATTGTTTGACTTGAAGCCATTCTAAGGGCATCTGATATGGTTATCGCACATGCACTAACTTTTAGCGGTATTTAAATTTCGAATGTACAACTAATAAAAAAAATTCCCATTTGTTGCACACTTAATGGACCACACTGTATAAATACAAATAAGACATAGTTATTAAAATTATAAACTGAAAATAAATTTAGATTTGAAACTAAAATAAGGGAATCCGTGATGTAGAGAACTTCCACTGACACGACGATAGGTACAATTGCTCATTCTCTCTAATCGCCTTATTCTTTGTTTCTCAATTGCCAGATTTTCATACCTAGATATTTTTTGCCGCTCACTTTTTATTATATTGCCGGTTACAGGCATTGCGATGTCGATTATTATTATTATATATGAGTATTTATAATCTGAGGATTACATAGTAGCTTTATTTCTTTAAATATATATTAAGCAATTATAACACAAATACTGCACAAAGCTATATAATATACTCCGTATGGGTACGATACAACTAAAGATCACACTTTAATAACAATCGTATAATAGTAATTTATCCTCAACCGGTCGCAAAGCACCCTATTCCCGCCCGCATGTGCGGGCGCAAAGTAAACCATTCTCGCCCGAGGGCGGAAAAGTAAATTTTTCTGACCATGTTTACGTAGTTGCTACGGAAATGCACATTGCTTTTATTAGATCCTGGTATATGATTTTTAATGTTAATAGTTGGAAAATCTTCACGTATGAAAATAAATCGCACCACGTCTTTCCGGTTGAGGATAAAATTATGTATATATCACTGGCGCAAGAGCGATTTCATCCCTTGATGATTTACAGCCCTCCTTTTGCTCGGGCTCCAAACTATCATCGCGGGCTGAAATCGCTTACCTAGAGCCCTTGATATATAAACTACTATTATGTATTAAGGGCATAATCAATAGATTATAGCATGAGAGCTATAATCGTGATACAACGTTTTATTTCATTTTGGTTCTCAAAATGGACAAAATTCAAGGATTCAGTATTTTGGCTACAAACTACTGTGGCCTCATTGTGCTGGTGCTGTAAATTTTTGGTGTGTTATGGTTTCTATGCAGCTTGTTGGTGTTGCTATACTTCATTGTTGGTGCTTGTTATACTGCTTAGCAACTTTATAGGCCCTAGGGCCATAAAAGCCATTTTACGCCCGCTACCGAGGGCTAATAAGCAAGATTATGGTTCCAAAATGAAATAAATATTTATTTATTAACAGTAATTACAATTATTTACACTCATATATTTTTTAAAATTATGTCTAGTAAAATAAGCTAAAAACTACTATTGTACTAGCATAATTTATTTAGCTAACTAAATGTCCACAGATCTATTGTATTCCAAATATCCCATTCAAGAAGACTGTAATAAGAAGAATAACTCGCCTTTCGAAGCGGACCGCTAAAAGTTGACAAATATGGCGCCCGTCGTGTAATATTATCCATTCACAAAACTCGTGAACAGTCAATGTCAAATATTTGCTGAGTGTAACTGGCAATTCCGACCATGTTTTAACAATTAGTAACACACTTGAAATACACTCCATTTGATTAACAACCGTAAACTGACTTTTAACGGCGATTACAGGTTAATTTAGCTCGCTTTCAACTCTTAAACGGCAGCGAAAACGAACGAAAATGACCGAAGATAGTACACGCTGTCGACAGCGCTGCGACGGCTATGCCCGGCATTGGGGCCGCTTTTATATACAGCCGTCATAGCAAGTTACATCTCCTTAGTACAGTCTTCTTGATCACATTATATTTTTTCCATCATAATTTATTTGCAAAGTATGTACACAAAGAATCATTGAAAATGAACAGGGCTATGCAACTAACATTACAGTAGTTGATTACGTTTTCTGAATTCCCCTTGCCTCTAAAGTAGAATCGTATTGTTCTAACTCTCTACCCATCGTAATAATAAAATAAAGTTGCACGCAATTACAAAAACATGGGTTAAGTCAATTTGAAATGCAGAACCCTGTTCATTTTCAATGATCGCTAGTGTAACTACCATTTACTATTTCAAAACTAAAATAAAATGTTAAAAACCAACACTGAGCATAGGTTACTTAGAAACTTTCATATTTTCATAAACTATGAGATAGGTATTATCTATTATAAAAACTTACATGTAACTCATAGTCATGCATAATGAGGTAAAAAGTTGTTTTAATAGTATATTATGTATCAAGTTTTATAAACGTCATTTTAGTCACGAGTTTTATTAATCACGAGCGAAGCGCAGCGGAGTGAGTGTTTAATAAAATGAGTGACTAATAAGTTTATAAAACGAGTTGCATACTATACTTTTTCTACTACCACAAATTTAGACAATATAACATCATATTATTTCATTAAAATTTGGACATTTATTATATTAGGTTAAATTATGCTTGACAAACGTCAAAGTGACGCATGACGGTTGAAAACTAACTTGATTTTAGTTTTGGCTGTGTTTAATAAAGCAAATACTATTGCAACCTAACTTCACCCCATGACTAAAACATCGTTGCCAACTTCAGCTCATGACTAAGAGGCTCTTTAGTCATAGGTTATGAAGGCATGATTAAAAGGTCACTTAGCGACGTGTATGTTAGTATGTTAAATGGAATTTTAGTTACAGGAGTAGAAAAATGCATATTTACTACTGCGTTTTAATATATCAATATTTTGATTCATTAATTTTTGTTGAATTATCATGAATGAAATTTTCACAAAGGACACTATAATCTGTTCTCAAGCAAATACTGCCAATCAAATTAAGTCTTTTAAGTTCGTAATTTTTATAATTAAGTTCTGAACCACTATTGAGCTTTATATTTTATGTATGTATATGCAAAAATATCATTCTATTTTCCCTATATGGCATATGCATTACTACTACTTTATTGTCACATTAATTGGCTACATTATTTTGCAGTACTTATTGCATGATTACAAATGATTATATAAGTTCAGAGTGCCTTCAAAATAGTATATTATTATACGAGTTTCATAAGAGGGCCTATTATAGCACGAGTGGGTTTGAGACACGACGAACGCAGCGAGGAGTGCTCTAATGGAACAAGTGCTACAATGCCTCTTATTAAACGAGTATAATATACTATTTTATCTACTTTGCGTTACTGATTTTATAGAAGTTCAAAGTTGCGAATACTAAAAATGTTGCATTACAATCTAGGGATTGTGCGCATAACGATGGCGACATTGTCAAGGGACATTTGACAGTCGCTATCTGATAACCTAATAGAAAAAGCACGACCTGCTGAATTGTTTGACAAACGTCACTGTGACATTTGTCACACAATTCAGCAGGCCGTGAGACAAAGTATCAATTTTAATGTTCTGACATTTGAATTATATAGTTCACATTTGTTGCAAGCTTTTTGGTTTGTGTGTTGATCAAATAGTGCCTTACCTAGAGCAATGGTTGTGTTTAATTAACTCATTAAAAGTACCGTAAGTTACATGTGATTGTAATCTTATATTATAAGCACGCATGCCGACCGTAAGCACAAGTGGCGCCGGCACACGCAGCATGAAGGGCCGCACATGCCGACCGTACAGTGCCTTTATATAGACAGTGGCGACAATACAACTAAGTCGCCGCCATATTTAGGCAAATTTCTAACGGATGTTCATTTAAATCCGTAATCAGAGTTGACTGTTATACGTGTTTTACGTTTGGCAGTACTGAAAACAGAGATTTGCAGGTTAAGATTTACGTCAGTCTGTGTCAAATAACAAACAAAACCTAACCTACCAACCTCGAATTTGACATAGACTGACAATACACTTCAGTACTGCCAAAAGTATAACACGAATCACAGGTGATTTAGCCTAAACATGGCGGCTAAACCACGTGATCTAGGGAGCCAATCAAAAATAGGACACCCCATTGTCGCCACTGTCTATATAAAGGCACTGTAGCCGACCGTAAGCACGTGGCGTCGCCACACGCAGCCAGACGTAGGCTGGCTACGCGCGTTCTAGTAAATTTAATAAATACGGTTCAGAGATTGTGGTTATATATTCGACATCTGACAGTTGTGTTATGAGCAGGTGAAATCAAATGTCACCAATCACAAAACAAATAGTTACCAAAAACAGTTTAATAATAGCCTCTATTCTTAAACTGTTTCGAGCCATTTTCAGTATCATAATGGGCCTATTGTTAGTTCAAAGTAGATAAAATAAAATTCTTTGCCATTTTATTGTAATTGTTTTAGTAGATACTTACTGTAAGCTACTGTCAGCCATTTTGACATTTCTTCCATGCTATTATTATTAAATTGCAAGAATATAATTGATTCCGCTTACTATGTTTCACTTTTATAATGCAAACATATTGACTCGTGATGCAAGTGTGTTATGTAATCTTTCACACTTATGTGTATGTAGACTGTACTGCATAGACATCGTACACACAACACACAACAAGAGAGCAACAAAAGCAGAAAGCCAGGAATCTCCGACACACTCTGGACCTACAATCACTTATAATCACTCGATATATTAAAAATAAATTCACATCAGTACTAAAATGTATTACACTAGACTCGAATTACAGTCTTATAATTTGCGTTAATTAAACTGTAACCAAATAACAATGAACGTCTGAAAGTACAAAAAGCAACTACAGTTATATACAGTTAGGAAATAAATAATAGCGGCTTAATAAGTAGTTAAAGAAAATAACCATGCAAATATTTTTATCTACGACCACTACTAATAAAAGTAGGCCTTTTAGCGCTAGCTTGTTTCACTAAAAGTGACGTTTTATAGTTTACCGTGATTAAAGAAATCGGCTGTTTACTTTTAGCACATGGGCTTAAAGTGAAGTGAGGTTATATAACTACAATTTCGAACTGGAAGTGAAGTTGTAAAGTTATTCTAGTTGCTTTTTGCGTTACTGGTAAAGTGTTTTTGAAATAATTAAAGCGTTATGTAATGAATACAGCCAGATGTGGAGTATTAATAATTACATTTCGTAACTGACCTTGACAGTACTGGCCTCGCAAACAAGCGCCCGCGCGGCCTGACCTACTGTTTATTATGACATAAATTAGAAGTGTCGTAGATGCAAACCTTTGTTAAATCTATATTTATGGATTAATAATAAACATACATACTATTTTTTCGACGACTGAGCATATTATTAAAGGAAAATATCAAATTTCATTTTATCGCAAAAATTAATTGACAATCAAGTTAACATTACTCGCGCAGTCTATATGGCATGTGACGCGATTATTTCCACAAATGATGGGCGTTGTCAAGGAAACATTCGGACGTGGCTACCTATTTTGTTCACGCGGAAACCCAAAACGCTCGGCGAGCGGCAAAAAGATGAAAACGCACGCTCAGCGGCAAATGTCAATTTTCTGTTGTCAAATGACAGTGAGAAAAATCTACTTTCGATGTCAGTCGTCGAAAAAATATTTTACGATACACATGCGTAAAGCGTCTTTAGTCACCCACTGCCCCACTCGTGACTAAAGGCTAGCTTTACGCACTTGTATCGTACATTACTATTAAATTGTAGTTCGCATATTATTACATTAATACAGAACTGTGCCTGTAGTAAATGTTTTAATAAAGATTCAAGTTTGTTGTAGATTGCTGCTAATCCTTCTATATTTTAGTGTTTGCCATTTATTTAAGTTATATAATTCTATAGAACTTGTGATTGACAAGTTTTTTTAGTCGCATTAGAAATTAATTTTGTTCTGTTACACAGGCAGGTACAGATAAACAGCAATCAGTTTCAAACTTGTGAAATAACATTACTGAAAAGCAAAAGGAGATGCAGCAAATCGTGAGAAAAAGTTGAACCTCATGCAACATTTGCGATAGATATGGGTAAATAGTACACTCCTATTCAAAATATGTATTATGTATTATTTACGCAAAAATTGTAAACAAAATTATTAAGTTTTATATAGGTATATTATTCGATAAAAAGTTTGATTGAGGCGACCCTAATGGAATTCAAAGATGCACATTTTAAAATTATTTTGACCTGTACGAGATGTCCCAAAAAAGTATGCTTCATAAACATATGTTTTTTAAATAGAACATCATGTAGTTTTTGTGTATTTGAGGCTATATGGTTGATATTTTAATACAAATTTCTTTTAAATCACTTTCGGTGTTTCCAGCTTCTGAACGTTTTCAATATTTGTCAGTATCAAACTTTCACTTAAAACGTTACACTTCCCCCACTCTTGTATATATATTTTTTTAATTTAGGAGGGCGTCATTTAGGATACAAAAATACAGTATATTTTAAATAATGGTGTTCAAAGTATTTCTTTAAATTTTAATTCCTTCAATGGCTATTTTCTAAATGCTTTTGTATATCAAAACTAAACTATTTAGTGTATCAAATTGACTGTAATAATTGTACTTCTACATACATAGGCGAAACAAAACAACTTTTGAAAAACCGCTTATACCAACATAAATACTCAATTAAAAAAAACTTAATTTCACCTTCCAATAAAACTGCACTCACAGATCACACTATAGAAACTTTTCATAACTTCAATTTTTCAACACCTAAAATTTTACATAAAGAGGCTAACACTCGTAAAAGAAAGTGCTTAGAAATGATCGAAATTAAAAAAAGTCCAAATGCTATCAATTATAAAACTGACATTGAAAATCTAAGTACTATTTACCATAACTTATTTAAATAACTCCCTAACTATTTTTCATCATATTTTTAATTGAGTAAAACGGTTCGAATTTTTCTTTTCCAATTTTGTAGTTGCCCCTAAAATTATTTAATTTTTTCATCTTTTCAAAAATTCATCCGAAATACGGACCTGACCTTAAGCTAAATATGCGTACGCATACAATTGACATCTTGCATTTTTCCTCATTCTGGCAGCTTGCTTCTTCAAAACAAGATGTCCTTTACTTTCTATTAAAAGTTTATTGTTCAATTACATTATCTATAATATAGTTAATGTTTAACCTCAATCAATAATGATTGTTTAATATTTCACCTTTATCCATTTAAACTCCGTATACATGCAATGTGGCTTTAATTAGTCATTTGCAAATTTTGTTATCAATTATTATAAACTTTATGGAAGCCATCTTGGTAAGCCTTGAAAAATTTTTCTATGTGTTCACTTAATCTAATTTTCTAACTTTTGTATTTTAGTTATATCACTTGTCAATAATTTCTGATGAAGCCATCTAAAGTGGCGAAACGTAAAATATTTTATCAACCTTCACATGTATGACGCTTGGACCTTAAGGGACAATCAGATTTTTTATACCTACTACAATAAACTTTTTGGCTATCTATCTCCACAACCTTACTAAACTATTTGCTTCTTCACTATTTCCTCAATTATGTTTATCTCAATCCCCTTACTTTCGCTTATTGATTCTTTTTCTTATTCTTTCATGTCTCCATCTTCTGCAGCTTCTTCTTAGGAAACCCAATCTGTCTTTAGTAATTTGCCTTTGTTTCTCGTGCTCATATCCCATATTTCAGATTCATAAGTGATAATTGGTTGTAGGGGTCCTTTTATGTTGCATTTTTGTTTTTTGCCACATCCATTTATGCCATAATATCGAATTCAGACACCTTACTGTTTTCCTTCCTGTGTTCCCTCTAACCATTATTTCATTATTACTACTCCCATGTTTCTTGAAAATAATTCCAATGTATTTACATGTTCTTGTTCTTGGTACATGTCCATTTTCTAGAAGTAGACTGTTTTCCTACTCCTGTTCACTTTCTGCTATAAGGTACTCTGACTTCTTCATGTTCATATTCAGGGGATGTCCACAGAAAGGAGTTCTTTCTCCACTCCTGTGGTGCCTCACAGTTGATGAACTGCTGATCAACTCATAACAAAGGCTACTACACTCAAGGATACGCTGATGACATTGTCATACTGATTCAAGGTAAATACCAAAGAACCGTAGACAATGTAATGAATCAGCACTAAAGAAAACCGAAGAATGGTGTCTAGAGAATAATCTTAGAATTAATCCTAGCAAAGCCACTCTCGTCGCTTTCACTTGTAGAAAGAACATCACAAACAGAATCAACATAAAACTGTTTGAGACAAATGTCAAATGGGAGAACGAGGTTAAGTACTTAGGTCTACCATCGACTTCAAACTAACTTGCAACTCCCACCTAGACAAAACAATCACATACAAACATTAGTTATTGGGAAAAGAGCTATAGGTAGTACATGGGGACTCAAACCGGAACTGACCCTCTGGCTGTACAAAACCATGGTCCGACCAATAATTTCATATGGAATAATCAGCGTACATAAATCAAACAAGTAGAGACACTCGGTTCTTTTGATGTCAAAATTCCGATTTGGATGACCTTGAAGGGCTTCTGGGGGGGGGGGGGGGGGACTTTCGGATATTACTAACAGATGGCGCCACTACTTGATCACATCATGATTGGTAGCAGAGCTAGTAACTGGCTCTGATTGGTAGAACTTTGTGCTGCCATCTGATAGTCAAACTTAGAAATACCCTCTAAGGCACTGTCCCAGGCACTCTATACAGGTTTCAAATTTGGCAGAATACAATATCTAGCTAGTCGGTGCATCACTGGAGCCTTTAAAGGCACTTCAGGACAAGCACTGAAAGCTATCTTAAATCTGCCACCTCTGCACATCTACTTGGAAGGTGAAGCCAGAATGGCAGCCTACAGATTACACAGTACTGGTCACTGAATGACCACAACTAAGAATCTAGGACATAGCAAGATCATATCACACATCAGCAACCCAATATTAGAAATGGGTTCTGATCTTATAATCAAAGCCTATGACTTTGAAAAGAACTTTACCGTACACACAAGTTGGGATCCGGACCAATTACCAACCCCAACAAATAAGAACATCATTTTTACAGTAATGGATCTAAATTTGAAGAGGGTAAAGGGCTTCGGTGTGTACAGTACCAATCCTAGAACAAATGAAAAAGTCATTCTAGGAAAGTTACGTAACATCTTTCAGGCTAACAAGCTATTAACGTATGCGCAAACATCAGCATAAAAAAGAAGCTGCACTGAAAGCGTTAAATGCTTCCAGGTCACCAAGGTATTGAAGGAAACAAAAATGCCGACAAACTCGCAAAAGAAGCAGCCCGTATGCAATGACCGGTCCAAAACCTGGTCTAAGCATTCAGAAAAACCAAGCCCGCTCAGCCATTAATGAATGGGGCAATACTGCACACCAACTAAGGTGGAGAAACTACAATCAAGCAACACACTGCAAAAGATTGCTAAAAACTCCGAATCCACAAACCACCAAACCCTGTTGAGACTGAACAGAACTCGAATCAAGCAAGTAGTCAGTCTACTAACAGGCACTGGAGCATTCAGAGAATTTATGCACAGGATCAATATCTATAGAGATGAACCTGTTTGCAGACTATGCCAAGAAGATGATGACACAACTATCATATCCTCTTTAAATTCCCAGCATTATAGCGTAAAAGACACCAACTCGATTGGAACCTTAACTCTATTGACAACCGCAAGCTAGTAGGGGACATTGCAAGTCTAGTAAAAGATACGAATGTCGGCCTGCTAACTTGAAAACTCCCGACAGCACAATAAGCCCAAAGGGCTGACGTGCGCATGCCAGCAAAAGGCAGTCGTGGAACCTAAATCTAATCTAATCTAATATTCAGTATGGCTTCCTCATATTCTTTCTTCAGTTTTCTCACCATGTAATTGAAATCGTCTTGATCTTCTGCGCCACAATCTAATCGTCTGTAAAATGGAGGGCACCTAGACAGGCTTTTGGCATTAATTTGCAGTCTTATACGCTCAGCTTTCATCTCCACTTCCCGAGGGCAATTGTCCTTATAGATTTTAAAAAGTTGGTGAAAGCCGGCAGCCCTGTCTCAGACCCTTGGTTACTTCAAAATGTATCGGTAAAGGTTTTTCTTTTTTATTTCTGTGATGTTATGTTTGTACAGAGACCTTGTTACCAGAATTAGTCCTATTCTTAGATCTAGTTTCTGCATGGCTGGCCGAAGATGACATATGAGAACGCTATTGTATGTCTTTTCTAAATTGGCAAAGCTGCTATGGGCCTCTCTACTTCGTTAAATTCTCTTTTCTAAGGCTATCTTAAGAGTGATATGTTCCTCTGGTTTTTTGTCTCCTTCTCTATCAAAACTTTTGAATACAGTGTAGTCTGCTATTCTCCGATAATTCCCTGGGTCATCTTTAGCTCATTTCAAATATATGAAGTTTTTCAGTCTTTGTTGGGTCTTCCCCATTCAAACCTATTTCTTTAGTAAATGTGTGCTTCATCAGTTCAAAATGTGTATGAACTTACTGTAGTATAAGAAACCCGCTCCTGTTCATTTTATGCAACTGAGCGCCGAGAGCGATGTCGACGGGAGTGGGTGACAGTTTTGAACACAATGTGACAGACACCGACCGAGAGACCACTGCGAAGTGTACATAAACACCTACAAAGTCAACGCATATGCCGACAGACACTTTGGAATTACATACAAAGTACATACAAGCTACATACGAACATAAGGGACGAGTTACAACCCTTTAATGTAATTTAGTTAAATTAGTTCTCTGAATAATAGTAGTTTATACAACTAGTATATAATGTAAGGCTTTATTGTAGAGCCCGCTTATTTGACAAGTGAATCAAATAAAAAAGAGAGACATTGAGGCCTATTATGTGCGAATTGTATACAATATTGTATGTTAGACTGCTTCCAAATATTGAATTAGTAGTAATTTTCTAAAGTGTTGCTTACGTTCAAAAATCGTTTGACAAATTTTATTGCATTTCAAAGTGTGCTTTTTTTAGTATCGATAATGACCCATTGTTACTGATAATTAACAACCTTCAAACAGCATTAGTGTGAACAATTTTGGAGTTTTTCCATGTTTTCTATTAAATTTTAAAACTGATGGATACTCTTAGATACAGAGGCGAAAGGAAGCCTGTGACAATATAACTAAAATTGCGTCGTGTTTACCATGCAAAATCTAAATATTTATATGAAGAAACTTACAGTGCTTTAAAGATGGTGTTTAAGAAATTAAGTTATCAAAACCACTGAAGACGTTATTTTGGCTTACTTCAATACTGCACTCGCCTGTTACAAAAGTTCCAGTGTATGGACTAAGTACTCCATGCTGCGTTCAACAATTATTTTGAAAGAAGGGGTAGATATTAGTAAGTTTCTGAGTGTAATTCCATTAAAAAAAAAGGTAAGGCCACAAGCCAAAGAAATCCTTTCTTTATCAAAGGAACACGTGGACAGTTTTTAATACAAGCAAATGATGAAGAACATCTATTAAACAAGGTATGCTCATGTCATATTAATGTTTTAAGTGCTGACCATAAAGTTACATACTTTAGGTTGTTCTGGTTTTTCAGATGGCCGGAGTATGTAGGTGTCAAGAGTTAGTATCGTTGACAACATCATGTGTTGAAGACTATCAAACACATTTCTTACTAAAGCTTGTAGACACAAAATCGAAAAGGGATTGGTCTTTAACTTGTTAGAAATCATCAAAAGATATATGGTACTGAGACAGCAAAGACGACACAAGATTTTTTGTTAATTATGTTAAACAGAAGTGTACAGTCCACCACGACACAAGATTTTTTGTTAATTATGTTAAACAGAAGTGTACAGTCCACCTGTGGATGTAAACAAAATTGCAACTGTGCCAAGCATATTGTTGCAAAATTTCTCAACTTAGAGAATTCTTCTGCATATTCAGGTATATCGTTTCTTTGTTTACCTACTTCTTTATTTTATTGAATAGACTGATTTATAGGTCACTGTCTGAGAAGAACTAGTGCTACGATTCTAGCAAATGCAGGAGTGGGATCAAAAGGCATGGGAGTAAAGTTCCTCTACAGTAGCACAGGGCTACATTCATGAAAGCAAAACTAATAAAACAAGTGTTGCCTCTAAAATATTAGAGAAAGTTCCCGGTACTCCGTTGGATACTCCACTGGTATTAACACCCAAAACCGGAGAAGAATCTGCAAACTTCAAAGGACAAGAATCTATTGGAATGTATATTGCAAACATCGCAAGTTGTACAGTGAGCGCCAAAAAGCATTGGTCAGTTTCAATACCTAATAAAAACCCATACACTTCACCTATGGAATCAATGAAGAATCTATTGGAATGTATATTGCAAACAACGCAAGTTGTACTATTAATGACAGATCAATAAAAAAACCAATTAGGGCAGGCTGTGATATGTGTTATACGTTTGGCAGTACTGAAGTGTATTGTCAGTCTATGTCAAATTCGAGATTTGCAGGTTAAGTTTTACGTCAGTCTGTGTCAAACAACAAACAAAACCTAACCTGTAAATCTCGAATTTGACATAGACTGACAATACACTTCAGTACTGCCAAACGTATAACACATATCACAGCCTGCCCTAATTGATTTTTTTTATTGATCTGTCTGTATTAATCAACAGTAATATCCCAAGTGCATTAGAATAGCCGATAAAATTTTGACGTTTTCAGTCAGAATGTTTTGCTAAGAAATTTGTCAAGTAAATTTGCCGCTCAACAAGAATCCCGAGTGCCACTTTATAAACGCTACACTACCTAATAAATCACTATCTTATAATGCAGTCTAACATACAGTCATTTTCTTGTGCACCCGATGTTGTTGTCAGGAGCTACTTCGCTCCATAAACCACACTTAGGTACATAAAGAGCTTGCATTCACTAGGATTATAAGAATGCCTAGTTAAAGCGTTATGGGAACTAGTTTCACTGACAGACTTCATCAAAGTAAAATAGAATATAGAGAGTCGTAAACTACCAGGAGTTCATCAGATGTCATTGTCTCAATTACAGAACCACAAATCTGTTTCGCTAAAAATCATATCTTAAGCTAGTGGTGAGAAGGAAGTGCAATAAAGTATTTAAAAATCTTGTAAATAGTACTGTATTTACCTCTAAACTGGAGAATGAGAAAAACAAATGGAAATGTACAAGACTACCCAACCTCTAATAGAAATTGTTTTCTAAGGCTAATATTTATAATAGTACTCGCGAGCAATCTAAAACTGCTACGGGATTTTTATCACGTTTTGCTGCATCTCCTGTAATTTGCAATTACATTATTCTACAGAAATACATTGTCAATTAAGAAGTGATGGAAAACAACTAGGTACTTATAGTTTCTGGGATATATAGGTATTTATGGTATAGGGTTATTAACCTTTTTTACGGCTAAAGCAATAAGTACAAAGAAAAGAAATATTAACCAAGCAAATTTTATATACGCTTCGAGTTTCCAACGTTTTACCTGCAAAAAAGTTTTATTTTACTGAAAAATATTGTTAATACTAATCTGCTTAATTTCACAAAAACTCTTTGGAAATATTGTGTCGCTGTGATTGGAATTAATTTTATTCTGGAATTCCGGAAAAGTTTTTGCTAGTGATTCATTACGGATGATACGTTCCTCACAGAACAGGGTGTCTACTAATAAGAAAAAATTCCAGGAATTCAAGGGCCATTTTTGTTAAATTCCAGGTAATTTCACACAATTCCTGATTACGATATTACCGCATTAAAACATTTTAGTGCAGAAAGTACACAAAACAAGTTTATCTACGACAGTGTGTAAAATTGCCTTTTTTCTATAGCCAATGTTAAAAGAGTGCTTTAATCGACTCAAAACAAAAGGTCAAGTGTTACCTTAACAGCAAGGGTAGAGAAAGTAGCACTTTAACATCAAGGGTAGATAAAGTAATTTAATTTTCTAACTTTTATTTAAATTAAATATTACAGCTTTGTATTATCCTAGCAAAACCCAATTTAGCTACTGAGATTTTAGAATGTGATTGAC